>CM053031.1:255568364-256078266 GCA_028564925.1 Lithobates sylvaticus | reverse complement strand
CTGCCATTACTATAATAGCAAAGACTACTACAGTGATTTGCAGCTTCTACAGTGATTGCTCAGGTATGAGTTATGCATACTTTCATTGTGCCAAGCTGGACCAAAGTAACTATGCAATAAAAAACATATCTAGACTTCAGCTTAAAAAAAAAGAATCAGGTAAGTCTATAACCAGTGCTTCGCCATTTAAAAACGATGAAAGATTAAAATGATCATTACAGTTAAATGTGGCATTGGCTTGTCATTCATTACATAAAAATTGTAACAATCATTGTGGACACTAGAGGGCAGTGTAGCCAATCAGAAGTCTAACAGTCTCTGGTTCAGATTTTCTATAATATTTGACTTCCCAAACTTGAAGAAATGAATAAGCTACTACACCGGCCTTGTAATTAAAAGATTTTTTTTAATTTTAAGAGGCTATTTATTTTAGAAAATTGAAAAAGAATACTATTTATTATTAAAAGACATTATTTTATTTTATAGAAATCCACTAAAGGTTAATAAATTAGTTCCTGTTTTGCTTTGCACATAATTGTACCAAATAATAGTAGTTAATAATAGTTAATAGTTAAGTTAATAGATAATAGTTATTGAACTGTTACTTTTTAGTGTTATACATAAAGCAACAGAAATAATAATGCTCATAAGCATTCATCCCTATATATTTGCCAAAACTACATGACTGGTATAGATAATCTATAAATTAAAGTAGATGTAACCCTGGCCACTCAAATATTATATCAATTCAACATTTTAATGTCAAAAGTAGTTTTCAATATTCTGAAATGTTTAGCATTTTATAAAAAAAAAATACTTGTTGATCCTGCCATAAAGGGCCTTGTTCAGGCACTTCCTGCTATAGGTGTCTCCCTTTTAAGCTCCTGTGTTGTCACCCTATCACACGATCTCCCAATGGAAGCTACAACGCACAGCAACTGTTTTCTCCAACAGAAAACTAGAGATGTGCACAGCGGAAACATTTTTTTTGTTTTGTTTTGGATTTTTTCTTTACCGCCGCAATGCCGATGTACGTTGTTATGGCAGCAGCTAGCATCGCATCCTTCTCAGGGCTGGGCATGGAGACGAGTGAGGGGAAGATGGCCCCCACCCGTCTCCATGATACTGCAAGGAGGAAGCGACATCAAAACGTCACTTCCGCCCATACTCTGGCGCTGTGATTGGCTGGTGCTGCAGTGATGTCACTCCCACGCATGCACGCAGGAGCCGCCGCTAACGGCACACTAGCTGAAGCAACGGCACGAACGTGCCATTGCTTAAGAGCGCATGTGCCAATGACATCGGCACATGCTGATACAGGAGATACAGGGAAACCTGCACGGTTTATGAGATATCCGGGGTAGCTACAGGTAAGCCTTATTATAGGCTTACCTGTAATCAGAAGTGGTCTGTAAGGGTTTACAACCACTTTAAAACTGGATTGACCAGGAGGAGAAGCCTAGGAAGTTCGGCAGCGATGTGGACGGGGTAAGTGCGAACCGTCCCCCAAAAAATGGAGCACCAACCACTGCTGTTGCCTCCTAAATGCGTGTTTTATTTTTTTATTGTTTTATTGTTTTTTGCCTCTTGGTGATTTTGCATGGAACTTACATGTGGCAACTATGAGCCATGCTTTTTGCTTTCAGTTGCGATCCTATTGGATTCAACAGGCGAGTTTGACAGGCGGTAGCTTGACAAGCCAAGTTACATTTGCTGCGACTGCAAAGCATCATAGCCGCTGCATGTGTCTGATCCATTCCGGTTGCCTTGGGAGGCTTACATTGTGGGTTGGCGAGAGAGGGCCGAGTGGTAAAAACACGGCGGGGCCCCTCGTTTTTACTACCTGACGGAACCAGGCCTTAAGGTGCACATCTACTTTAAAATGATATGTTTGAAAGATCCATTACTGAGCACAAATGGCTACTTAGCATAGTCCGTCCACCACATGGACCGTGCCTAGACCAGTCAGTGTGAAGGCAGCGAAGGGGAGAGGGGTCACTGCCATTATTACATGCCTAATGCATAATAAGAATATCTTTTCCTTAAAATTTCTGGTTGCCATAGCAGCCAATCAAATCTTCTTTTACATAATAGCCCGCAGTAACATGCAAAACGTTAGTTAAATAACTTGTCATATTCTAAACACTGCATGCATTAGCACTACCCTCTGTGTGAAGGTAGTTTTCACATTTCTTTCAATAATTCTCCCAAAGTCAGCCAGGAGACATATGGGACTCCAGAACAAAATTTGCATAATGAGAAGAGCATGGTTAAAAAAAACAAAAAAAAAAACAGAAAAAACATACAAAGACTACAGACATAAATTACATTTTTTTTCCCCGTATTGCCTTGTCCATCTGGGAGAAGCTGCCATCAATCAGCACTCCTGTAATTTAAAACAACAGAAATGACAGCATTTGCAATATATTTGTTCAAGCCTTCCCGATGACGGATATCGGGATGACAAATATTGAGCAAAATGGCCTCCTCCTCCTGGGGGTCTTGTTGCTCGCCGCAGATGTGTGGCACGCTGTTTATTGTGCTTTTCGAGTTCAAAGTGGTGAATGGTACACACATTCGAATACATATGGAACAATGGCCCAGAAATATTGCGCATTTAACTCAGTATTACCTACTTGTCACAGCATAGTTATAGAACAGACATCCAGATGTTGTCGTTTATGCTTTACATTCAGATGAAGGAAAAGTAATAATGGTTGAGGATTTTTAGTTCACAGAGGAATAACATTTTACAAGAAAACTATACTTTTTTTTATAATTACACTTTTTTAACTGATGATTTACATCTGTTTTTTCACTGCATATATACAGTCTTTGTTTACAAAGAGACATTGACTGCATGATATAGAGTTCCTAGAGCACCATGGGTTAGCTGAAGAGACAGGAAAGCAGATGAAGCTTGCTTTGAGGCTCCCTTGTCTAATTGACCTCCTACTGAGCTGTCTGATAAGTCAATGCTCATTGGGGGAGTGATTTAATGAAGGAGACATTGTATCTACTTCAATTATTCAAATATCTGCATGAAACAAATCTTATTTTTTTTCCATTTCACATAACTAGAGAGTATCTAGCTTGTGTTGGAAACCGCGCTGGACTTACTGGATTGGTCACTGGTTCTGAGCGGGTATTCGTGTGCGCAAAAAAGAAGGAATGTCTTCCGGTGGATAGTGCCCAGTGATGGATGGTGGCGATGGGCCCTCTCAGGGAATAGGTGGCTGCCTTTTCTGTGTGGCCTTAAATTAATTTCAGCATGTAGACTTAGATTAAAATGAAGGAGCGCCTGGTGTCCAGAGAAACATGATTTCTAAAATATGGTTCATGGATCTTTATTAAAAATGATCAACATGTATATCAAGCCAACGTGTTTCGGGGAATAGCCTCCCCCTTTTTCAAGGCTAGCAAACAGAACAAAGTATGAATAAAAGATACATATAGCAATATATATCTCATATATATATATATATATATATATATATATATATATATATATATATATATATATATATACACACAGTATCTCACATTTTTGGAAATATTTTTATTACATCTTTTCATGTGACAACACTGAAGAAATTACACTTTGCTACAATGTAAAGTAGTGAGTGTACAGCTTGTATAACAGTGTAAATTTGCTGTCCCCTCAAAATAACTCAACACACAGCCATTAATGTCTAAACCGCTGGCAACAAAAGTGAGTACACCCCTAAGTGAAAATGTCCAAATTGGGCCCAATTAGCCATTTTCCCTCCCTGGTGTCATGTGACTTGTTTATGTTACAAGGTCTCAGATGTGAATGGGGAGCAGGTGTGTTAAATTTGGTGTTATCGCTCTCACTCTCTCATACTGGTCACTGGAAGTTTTTCCGTGGAAAAAGCAACATGGCACCTCATGACAAAGAACTCACTGAGGATCAAAAAAAAAGAATTGTTGTTCTACATAAAGATAGCCCAGGCTATGAGAAGATTGCCAAGACCCTGAAACTGAGCTGCAGCATGGTGAATAAGACCATACAGTGGTTTAACAGGACAGGTTCCACTCAGAACAGGCCTTGCCATGGTTGACCAAATCGGTTCAGTGCACGTGCTCAGCATCATATACAGAGGTTGTCTTTAGGAAATAGACGTATGAGTGCTGCCAGCATTGCTGCAGAGGTTGAAGGGGTGGGGGGTCAGCCTTTCTGTGCTCAGACCATACACCGCACACTGCATCAAATTGGTCTGCATGGCTGTTGTCCCAGAAGGAAGCCTCTTCTAAAGATGATGCATTGAGATGGATTTTCACATGTTTGGATAATCTCCAATCTTATTTTAAACACATATTCTCAGCGCTACACTCTGGACTTTACATATTTTTAGTTTGCTCATCAACAAACTGTGTTGGCTGCTATCACTTTTACACCTTTTGGAATTAGCGCAGATATTTGGTTCACCCGTTTTTTGATGCATAAGAAAGCCCACAAACAGTTTGCTGAAGACAAGCAGACTAAGGACATGGATTACTGGAACCATGTCCTGTGGTCTGATGAGACCAATATAAACTTATTTGGTTCAGATGGTGACAAGCGTGTGTGGCGGTAACCAGGTGAGGAGTACAAAGACAAGTGTGTCTTGTCTACAGTCAAGCATGGTGGTGGAAGTGTCATGGTCTGGGGCTGCATGAGTGCTGTCGACACTGGGGAGCTACAGTTCATTGAGGGAACCATGAATGCCAACATGTACTGTGACATACTGAAGCAGAGCATGATCTCCTCCCTTCGGAGACTGGACCATAGGGCAGTATTCCAACGTGATAATGACCTCAAACACACCTCCAAGACGACCACTGCCTTGCTAAAGAAGCTGAGGGTAAAGGTGATGGACTGGCCAAGCAGGTCTCCAGACCTAAACCCTATTGATCATCTGTGGGGCATCCTCAAACGGAAGGTGGAGGAGCGCAAGGTCTCTAACATCCACCAGCTCCATGATGTCGTCATGGAGGAGTGGAAGAGGACTCCAGTGGCAACCTGTGAAGCTCTGGTGAACTCCATGCCCAAGAGGGTTAAAGCAGTGCTGGAAAATAATGGTGGCCACACAAAATATTGGCACTTTTGGCCCAATTTGGACATTTTCACTTAGGGGTGTGTACTCACTTTTGTTGCCAGTGGTTTAGACATTAAAGGGGTTGTTAAGGTAAAAGTTTTTTCACCTTAATGCATTCTATGCATTAAGGTGAAAAAACATCCGTCAATGCCAGCCCCCCCCAGGCCCCCCCTTTTACTTACCTGACCCCTCGAATGTCCTGTGCTCGCCTCCGACGTCCTCTTCGCCGCTTACCCTGGCCATTGATTGACTAGAGTGGATGGATTATAAGCAGAGCAGCCATTGGCTCGCTTTTCTGTGAATCGCATCCAATGACACAGACGCGCCGGGGGGGCGGGCCGAGTGATACAGTGAACGGCTATGGCCGCCAGCTGTATCACGGGAGAGCGCCCGCAAGCACTCCAAACTATGCGAGGGAGCTTGCATGAAGTTGTGGAGTCCTTGCGGGAGGAAGCCGAGACAGCCGCCGGGGGACCCCAGAAGACCAAGTTCGGGGCCACTCTGTGCAAAATGAGCTGCACAGTGGAGGTAAGTATAGCATGTTTGTTATTTAAAAAAAAAAAAATGTTTTCCTTTAGTGACCCTTTAATGGCTGTGTGTTGAGTTATTTTGAGGTGGACAACAAATTTACACTGTTATATAAAATGTACACTCACTACATTGTAGCAAAGTGTAATTTCTTCAGTTGCGTCACATGAAAACATATAATAAAATATTTACAAAAATGTGGTGGGGGGTAATCACTTTTGTGAGATAGTGTATATATTATAATAAAATAATAAACAATCACAATATATAAAATAAACATAATATAAAAAATATATAAATAATACTATAGAAATATATAAATAGAGCTGGTGACCATATTTGGTGAATGTAAAATTGGATACATGCTTGATATACATGTTGCTAATTTTTAATAAAGATGAACCATATTTTTGAAGTCACATTTCTCTGGCGCTCCTTCCTTTTTATCTAAATTTTACATTACTGGGCATTCAGAGCACTTGATCTCATTGAAAAAGTTCAGTAGAAATATAGTAAATCAACAGGTGAGTTCTAACAACAGGCTTCTCTTGGCATTGTATCTACAAAGATACAAAGCTTAACAAAAGTAGGCTACATCTCCACCTTGTGGTTCAAATAGGGAGCACAAAATATAAATATGCAATATTTAATGATTAGCTATCAAAAATATACTTAGAAATTGTATTGTTTTTTCAGTCCTGACCATAATAAGTACATAAAAAAATATATATGTATAAAACCCACTGTAGATTCCCTCTAAAGTTGCACTTGAACAACATCTAACACAACCATGTTACATTTACCACTCCGATATTCATCCTATAAATAATTTTGCGCAGCTGGTTGCTCTTCCCGCTTATTTCCTCTGCTTGCCAGTTTCCTTATCATCATATTGGCTCTGAAGCTTTGCCTGCTACAATGCAGACCAGGTTAGGTTTCACCATTGCTCTCTCAGAGAAGAGGGTTGCACAACGCACACTCATGTGATGAGAGGTTACGGTGCCTGCAGATGTATTATTTCCTTGTATTATCAGATTTTACATGCTTGCACTGTTGTTCTGAGGAGCTGAAGGGGAAAGATAACTAGCTGCAGAGGGAAAAATAACATGAAAAACCCTAGAAAAACATTCTTTCTTATTTACTGTATCAACGCATTCCATGTAATAACATTTTTATATTGCACCATAGCCAAGAAACCATTCCAACATGTGCTGATGAAATTCGATTTTTGTACTTACAGTAAAATCTATATCTTGGAGTCCATTGAGGGGCACAGGAATTCAGAAACTGTTGGGATACCGCCACCTACAGGAGAATTGGATATTGACAAACAGAAAAATTGTGGATCAGCCCAGTATAACTTCTTCTACTCCCAGCATGCCTCAATGTTTTGGCAAAGCAGTACCAAGAGCATGATCATAAACACAGCGTGCTAGGACCTATGACCCTCAATGGACTCCAAGAAATTGTTTTTACAGTAAATATAAAATCCCTTTTTTCTTGTCCATTGAGGGACACAAATTCATAGATACTGAGATGTTCAAAGGCAGTCCAATTGGGGTGGGCAGCAGCAACAAAACTCTAATAGGCCCAAAAAAAGAAAAAAAATCATAACTGGGTACTGCCTACAGCTCAAATTGCCACCTGAAAAATGTTATGCTTGAAGATGGCATCAGATGAGGTCTAAACTTCCACCTAGTACAGGGGTGGGCAACTACCCCTCGGGGCAACTACACTATGTTGATGAACTACTTGTCCTATCATGACTTTGTCTCTGGGAATAACTGTCTTCCCATCATGCCTCTGCCTTTGGGAGTCATGCTTGTAATTGCCAGTCTTGCAATGCCTCATGGGACATGTAGTTGGAAGGCCACATTTGCCCACCCCTGACCTTTTAGACCATGGGAAATGTGTAAAAAGAAGACCAATTGGCAGCCTTCTGAAAAACACTTGATGCTGAAAACGCTAAGAGTATGCACAGATCTAGTAAATTGCTCCATGTCAGGAAAGGGTGGTCCTTAACAACATAAACTTGAATGATGGTTTGTCTGAGAAGTGGTGGAACAGGAAGATGGTTCTCCTTTAAGGGATAATCAGGATTGACAAAGAAAGAGTCAACCTTTCGAATAGGCCAGTAGCTATGAGGTAAACCTATACAGCACAAACTAAATCCAGACAATAAAGAGACCTCCTGATGAAGCGCAGCAAGACAGAGGGACAGAAGAATGATGTCGTAGTTGAGGTGAAAGGCCCAAACTGCTTTATTAAGGAAGGATTTTCTGGGTCTCAACGCCACCTTATCCTTGTGTGAGACAAGAAAAGGTACTTAACAGGATGAGGCCTCCAGCCAGTGGTGGCCCGTCCAAAGCTACTCATCAAAAAAAAAAAGTTTTTTTTTAAAAATGTCCCTTTAAGTGTGTGCGGGGGGGGGGGGGGGGGGGTCAGTCGGAAACAGAGGTGCTATGGGAAGCATTACGTCATCGCAATCATGTGATTGCAGGCAAGCAAATATATCGGCTGGCGTTTAGACTGCCCATGGAGCGCAAAGCTCTGCGTTCTCTGCACTCCCACTCTGGCATTATGTGTCCTGTGGTGGTTAATGATTGGCAGGTCCGTAGGACGTAGGGCGGTGCTTTTATTGGACTCGCCAATCACTTCCGTTTTTTTGAAAATCAGCCGGTGATTGGGGCATATCACTGAGCTGGAGCAATGATGTCCTACTCTAGAAGACTTGCTAGATCCCCACAGAGATCTGCTAATCTGTGCAAAGACACAGGCAGGCTGGAAGTAATGACCCAGCAGTCCTTGTAATGAGGTCGATCCCTTGCTTGACCTGCATGGTCTACTCACAAAGTAAGTCTTTGTATATGTCACATCTGGGACTGCGCCAGGGCTCTGGACCTGAAAAATGTGCTCTGCAGTAAACCTAACTTCAGGGTTAAGGTATAGCACTCTAAATTAAAGCCGAGGAAAGACCAATATAGATAGTTGCATGAAGTAGCCAACTCAGCAGAAACTTTGTAAAAAGCTTATGCGGCGTACACACGGTCGGAATTTCCGATGGAAACAGTCCGATGGGATCTTTTCATCGGATTTTCCGACCGTGTGTATGCCCAACTGTCTTTTTTCTGTCGGAATTTCCGACGGACTTTGAATTGAGAACCTGTTCTCAATTTTTCTGACGGAAAACCTTTCTATCGGATTTTCCGATTGTGTGTATGCAATTCCGACGCGCAAAATTCCGACGCATGCTCGGAAACAATTCGACGCATGCTCGGAAGCATTAAACTTCCCTTTTCTAGTGCTGTCGAACGTGTTTTATGCCGCTGTGTTATTGACCGTCGGAATTTGGTGTGATCGTGTGTAGGCAACACTGCTTGAGGGGAATTCCGTCGGAATTCCGTCAGAAAAACCGTCAGAGTTTTTTTCCGACGAGAATTCCGATCGTGTGTACGCGGCATTAGACTTTTCTCATTAGAGCATGTGATACTCCAACCTGATGGGACCTCATGCTCCTGGTGGGTGCACTGTGGGCTCAAGTCATTTACAACTCTGCCCAAAGTTACATCACCTTGTCTCAAACCAACCAACCAATCACCCAAACCATCCTATCCGCTCCTCCCCAGACCTCCTGATTTTTGCTCCCTTGTGTCCTCCTCCTGTTTTCATCTCCAGGACTTCTCCAGAGCCCCTCCCAACCTCTGAAACTCTCTAACCCAATCTGTCCTGCTGAACTGGCCAAATTTTGATCCATTTATTGCCGGCCTTAGGAAATCTCTGAAAACTCATCTCTTAAGGTGAGCCTATCCTACCTTCACTGAACAGCTGAATCTTTTAATTCTCCCATCAACTTATCCCTCACAGTTATTGCCTTTTGTTCCAATTGCCCCCCCCCCCCCTATTAGATTTGGCCTTCCTAACCCTCTTGTATTGAATTTTATTGTAATTGTGCTGTCTCCCTTTATAATGTGAAGCACTGCGCAAACTGTTGGCGCTATTTATACCCTGTCTAATAATAATTGTTTTAACCATTCTCCAATCTAATCAATACCAAAAAAAGTTCTGGCTTTAGTAATAATATTTTCTCTTCTCTGTACTCTTTCCAGTTCCGTAGAATAGCTAATAAAAACACACTTATCCTTTAAAGGAAAGCTCCGCTCACCAGAGTTGAGCTTATTCCAGAGACTGCGCTGCACCATGACAAATTTTATGGCTGCAAAGTGACAAATAAAGGAAACATGATCCGTGAATTGGCATTCAGTGAAGGCAAAGCATTCCGATATATCACTCTATCACTTTAACTGTTTTGTTCGCTTCTGCCAAAAGACAAAAGACAGCGATACTAATTGATAAAACTTGTATCTAAGCATATCATTGGAGCAGACATGCTAAGAGGTCCCATGCTGGTAAAGAAGCTTTGTGCGGGCGAAGGGGGGGGGAGTTGCGCTTACATGGTGAAAAAAGACAGGCGTCTCCCCTGCCCTCCCAGAGCTCCACTCTATCCACCACTTTGATCAAGAGACCATTGAGAAATCACACTCCAGCTCAGAGTACTTTTCAGGGCTAAAGTATAACAGAGTGGCTTTGTTTCCTTGTAAACGAGTGTGACGCGAAAAATCACCAACCGACATATAGAGCCACGAACAATCTGTCCGCATTTGCTTCTTAAGGTAGATCTAAATCCAATCACTAAAATCTCATATAAGCTTTATCCTGTTAATGCTGTTTTGAAAGTCATTTTCAATCTTTTGCACGTATGTAGGGACTTGCGACTGGCTAGATGTTGGTGCCAAGAGCAGAAGTCCCTGCCCAGATCCTCAACTTGCTATAACAGTGACCCTTCGGGTGAGGCTGTACCCTCCAACATCTTGTGCCCACTCCATGCCAGAGGTCTCCTCCTAACATTCCCGGCCATTGACCTTTATATCTCCAAAGGAAGGCATGTCCATACACAAATAGAGGTTGCTGCACTTTAATGGTGATACTTGGTAAACGGAACAGTCACATCACATTGTCATACTATCCGGGGTTGCTTGTCAGTACAGCCAATCACATTTAGTAGAAGGTCCGCAGTAGTCACAAGTGAAAGCATCATTCAGCACTTTAAAGGGGTTGTAAAGCCACATATTTTTTTTTTAACCACTTGCACACAGGGCACTTAAACCCCCTTCCTGCCCAGACCAATTTTCAGCTTTTAGAGCTGTCACTTTTGAATGACAATTGCGCAGTCATACTACCCTGTACCCAAATGAAATTGTTATAATTTTTTTCCCACAAAGAGAAATTTCTTTTGGTGGTATTTGATCACCACTGTGTTTTTAATTTTCTGTTAAAAAAATGAAAAAAGACCGAAAATTGTGAAAAAAAACAAAAAACAAAACAGATTTATATTGTGTTATAAAATTTTGCAAACAGGTAATTTTTCTCCTTCATTGATGTACGCTGATGAGGCTGAACTAATGGGCATTAATAGGCTGCACTGATGGGCACTAATAGTTGTCACTGATGGGCACCAATAGGCTGCACCGATGGGCACTGATAAGGCAGCACTGATGGTCACTGATGAGGCGGCACTGGTGGGCATTGATAGGTGGCACTGAAGGGCATTGATAGGTGGCACTAAAGAGAACTGATAGGTGGCACTGATAGGTGGCACTGATGGGTACTGATGGGTGGCAGTAATGGGCACTGATGGGCACTGGTAGGGGACACTGATAGGCAGCACTGCTAGGTTGCACTGATGAGGCACTGATTGGCACCACTGCTGGTCATTGATAGGTGGCACTGGTGGGCATTGATAGGTGGCACTGATATGCACTGGTGGGCACTGGAAGGTGGCACTGATATGCACTGGTGGGCACTGGCAGGTGGCACTGGCAGGCGGTACTTGTGGGCACAGGTGAGGTGGCTGCGCCTCTCCCTCTTCGGGGCCAATGTCCTTTTTACAGAAGCCGGTGATTAGCTTTTTTTTCTCCTCACGCTGTCAGCGTGAGAAGAAAAAAAAACTGATTACCAATCTTCTGTTTACATCACGTGATCAGCTGTCATTGGCTGACAGCTGATCACGTGGTAAGGGGCTGGGAGCGTGCAAAGGGGAGGACATCTATTGACGGCCTCCCAGCAATGTAGGTCTGCACTGTATCCATCATTTGGTTATAGCGCGGATAGGAAGGGGTTAAATAACAAACATATCATACTTGTCAAGGGTTTTGCACAGAGTGGCCCCGATCCTCCTCTTCTGGGGTCCCTCAGCAGCACTCCTGGCTCCTACCTCCCGTGTCCTGCTGCTGTGTCCATTGACATAGACAGCAGGACCCGGCCCGCCCCGCCCCTGGGTCATTGGATTTGATTGACAGCAGTGGGAGCCAATGGCTGCACTGCTATCAATCTATCCAATGAGGACCCGAGACACCGGCTGGAGCTGGTGTGCTCGTCCCCGTTGCTGGACAGATTGGTTTCAGGTAAGTAAAATGGGGGCTCTGGGGGCTCTGGGGGGCTGCTGCAGCACCGGAGGTTTTTTACCTTAATGCATAGAATGCATTAAGGTGAAAAACCTTGAAGGTTTACAACCCCTTTAAGTCAGCGATCTTCCCTTAAAAGTCTCTCTCCACCTGGGTTCATTAGTACTCACTGGGATGTGATCTCTGCAGTCACCTCTTCCACAGGTATACCTCTCCTGGGATCACCCATTGAAAGAGCCTCACTGAGGGAACTTACAACCTGCCGCAGCTCCCACCTCCATAAGACTGGATAGGTGCAGGTCTACCTCTCCCCAGCCTGCAGCCTTGTCCAGTGCCTACACTTGCTGGCTATATGTGCATAGATGTGGGATGTTTGGCTCCCATGCCCCAACTGCACTGGGGCTCCTCCTAACCTACCTTATAACTGGGCCCAATTCATTCATGACATCACTACAGGAGGGCTCTAACTAATAGGGGTTAGCACCTGATGACACCATCTTCTGTAACCAGACACTTTTCTGGAACAGAGCCACCTAGTGGAAGACTAACTAACTGCACCTACAGCTTTTATTAAACTAATACCTGGTCATACTTGCCAACTGTCCCATATTTGCCTGTTTTTATGCAGTTATCCCATGTTGGCTGTGTACTGGAAATTACAGAACAATCCTCACTAAGTCTGTCTCTCAGTACCTCTAATCAGCAGCCCTATTTTGTTATGACCATATTTGATTCATGGCATGCTGTGAAGCTCGTATCCCCTCCCCTAAGTTATGAAATATAATAGATGCCTTCAGGAGCCATCATGATCATAGGGTCTCTAAAAGTCAGTGACACCTGCCCAATCAGTGCCTGGGGAGGCAAGACATTCACTCTGCATGCTTCTGGAGGCAGCTGTTGTGAATGTCACCCCGGTTAGGGTGTCATCTCTCTGGGTTGCTCCCCCGTCATGCTCATTATTGAAAAATTGCCCATTGAGGAGATGCTGGGTGAAGTCATTATTACAGTGGTAGTGGGGCTTTGTGTACCTGAGTCTGGTGTCATTCTGTGAGATATGACTAATTAATGTATGGATATGTGAAGTAATCTATGTGAAGTAATCTAAATCTTTCCCCTAGGACCCCTGTCTCTTCTGCAGGATTCTGGTTGCTCTTGGAACCATAGTATGGTGTTGTATATGCTGAATTATATCCAGGGTCTTGCTATTTTCCTTTGATGAATAAACCAGTGACAGAAAGCAGATAGGAAGCAGATAGGCAGTGTTCAGGCCTAGTGATTGGCTACTTAAGTCTGACATACTTGTAGGATGTTAACCAGGACCCCTGGTTTGTACTGAATCCAATCCATATGCAAGTTAGAAAAAGCCTGTTTATCCATATCCATTAAATTATATCTAAAGCTAAGGCTAAGGCTTTATTTTAGTTTTCGGGGAAGGTTGTGCACTGTCAAGTAGGCTGTATGGAGCCCCATGATTTCTAATGGCAGCCCCCTTGCTAACCCTTACACTTTATATTGTACAATATACTCCTGACCCCTGTACAGTATACACTCTGTTGTGCATTACACTACTGACCCCTGAACTGTATACACTATGTTGTACATTATATTAAGCTGGTTGACATAGTCCTAACTAGTTTTGTTACACGGGTAAAAGGTAAGACTGCCAAAACCTTTAAATTGACCCTAACATATGATTCCCTTACACCAAAGCCTAAACTCAACTGAACCCTTGCTTTGCTTTGTGACTTTTAACGTTCTTTGCGGTAAAAGCAAGGACACACAGAGTATCACAAATTATACATACAATATACACATGCACAAGCCATCTATCCTTCCTAGCAAATGGGCATGGGTGATGTATGTGATAAGTATACACTAAACATTACTTAACTTGGTTCTTCCTGGTGGTGGAGTCTACTTGCCTCCCACTGCCTCCTGCCTTACTGTCCTGAGCCTCATGAACCAGTCCAACAAGTTAATTAGTCTGTGAATAAGGGAATCCTAGTTTCTAAAAACAATGCATAGTAAACACAAAATGCTTCATTCCATATATTGATGCTATCAAAATGACCCTAGAAAAAATGACACTTAACATAAGCATAGCACTTAACCCTTAAAGGGGTTGTAAAGGTAAAAGTTTTTTCACCTTAATGCATTCTATGCATTAAGGTGAAAAAACATCTGACAATACCGCCCCCCCCAGCCCCCCATTTTACTTACCTGGCCCCTCGAAAGTTCCGCGCTCGCCCCCGACATCCTCTTCACCGCTCACTCTGGCCGTTGATTGGCTAGAGTAGATGGATTGAAAGCAGCGCAGCCATTGGCTCGCGCTGCTGTCAATCACATCCAATGGCGCAGCGAGCCGGGGGGCGGGGCCGAGTGATACAGCGAGTGGCTATAACCGCCGGCTGTATCACAGGAGCGCGCCCGCAAGTACTCCACACCATGCGAGGGAGCTCGCATTAAGGTGAGCAGTACTTGCGGGGGGGAGCCGAGACAGCCACAGAGGGACCCCAGAAGACCAGGTTCGGGGCCACTCTGTGCAAAACGAGCTGCACAGTGGAGGTAAGTATAACATGTTTGTTATTTAAAAAAAAATAAAAAATCTCCTTTACAACCCCTTTAACCTTACCCTAATTTTTACAATAGGCAGGCATGTGTACTTACCCAGTCACAGTCCTTCATCACTTCCACTGCTGCACTCCTCCTTTCTTATCTCCAATGTTGACTGGTGTCAAAGCTTAGACAAGGGTGAGAGCTCAGGTCACCCCCCTAAGCCTGGTGATTGGCTACTTAGGTATGAGCACTGTCACATAGGAAACCTGAAAGCTCTGCTCGGTTAGCAAGAGCTCTGGTAGTGCAGAGAAGGGATAACGGCTGGGCAGTAATACCTGCCTCGGGGTTGGGTGAGCTAAGTGTAAATACTGTCAAATTTTCCCCGAATGGTGTCTTTTTAAGGCAGAATATAATTTGCTTGTGTTTATTCACTTCACATAATCATTCCAGTTAAGATTTTTTTAGATTAATTTTTCATCAAATGTTAAGAGCTGTTTTATGATGACCTCAAGGTTGTTTTTGTTTTGCTGCTGGCGTGCATTTATAAAGCATTATTGAGGATGTGACGCTGAACACGTGCACTAGGGTGTTTCATTTTCTAAGACAAAAAATAAACTGTAACATTTTCGCAGACTTTGCTTACGCCCTGAGTCTCAATGATTTAAAAGATATATATGCTAAATTTCATGAAGATTGGATAATATTTAGAGGTTGCACACTTTGCTCTGTTTTGTAAAAGTAGGAAAAAAAAACGATTTTTCAATGTTAATTACTTTTATTGGGAAAACTAGAAATCACAAACTTAAAATACTATTAAGACTATACACTAAGATTAATAGGTAGGTAATATGATAGGCACAACATGTGTTATATTAATCAACTTTGAACGATGCAATCCCTTGTTTTGTTCGCTTGGTGACGACTTTTCTGTGATGCTTGACTACCCTCAACAAGAATTGTTTTTGTTGTTCATCCCTGACCGATTCGTTATACTTCGTTATTCGTCAGAGCAATTCCTCTTTCTGCGGTATCAATGACAACCTTAAGAGCGTTCACATGGCTTCTTAGAGAATCACTGCAGTTATCTGTCACGTCGTGGATCCCAAACAATTCAAAGAACGTCTTTGTTTTATTAGTAACGAAATGGCTCAGGTCTTTTCCTTCAAAAACCATGTTTTTACCCTCTAATCGTTTCACTTCCTTTTTCTGGATGTCAGGACCACTTGAGGGTATGCCACAACAATCCTCAAACACTCCTTTCAATATTAGTTCATGGATGTGATGACGGCAAGCCAACAACAACAATGTTCGTCCGATTTCCCTTTCAATTCTGGTACATACCCCTTGGATCAGTCCTGTGTTAGATGCTGTAGTATCAAAAGATATACCGATTATATTGTCACGTAGCCCGGACCACTTGCTGAATAACTACTTCAGCCATCTGCTCACCAGTGCCTTTCAGGGCAACAGGTACACCAAGCAAATGCTCAAAATATTTGCCAGTCACTAGAACTGCAACTCTATCTCCCAAAGTTTTGACATTCCCATGGGCAACTGAGGGCAACAGCTTACTAGCCCAATGCAAGACCAAATGAGGAGGATTTTCAAAGAGTGACTCTTCGATTTTCTTTGCCATTTTACTTCCATTGATGGCCCGAGCTCGTTAAACGGTAGCTGGAGAAAAACATGGGCTAAGACTAGGCTAAAGCTAAGTTTGGGACTTAATATGAGGCAATAATGAATTATGTACCTCCATCCCCGATATTTTGAACAAGAGAGAACAATTTTTGGGACTTTGTGTGAAGCACATTACTAACTCAAAAATGGACCAATCAAGATAAATATAATTATTTATTACAAAGGGTATACATGCACATCGAAGGTATAGTAATAAGTCAATAAACATGGTACAATATGATATTGGGTCTCGATGAGTACAATCTGAACAGTTCATAGTAAATGACAATTATCTCAACATAGTAGGATAGAAATAATAAAAGTACCAAATAAATAAAATGATACAACATAATATTAGATCTTGATGGATAAAGTCTGAACAGTTCATAATTTAGAACAAATATCTCAACATAGTTAAAAAATGACAGACCTAGGGCATGTAGACCACATTGCAATGGTATCATATAGGCATATTAGTAATAAAAAATTGGTTCATTATAGCAGAGATGTATTATGGTATAAAAGGTAGACCTAGAAACTGTGACATAGCATCATAAACAGGCTCTACGTGTTTCGTGGTTACATTACCACTCATCAGGAGCAGATGCATAGTTTGGAGGTATCTATAAAAGAAATGCCAAAGATTGTATGGTGTTAAAAAAGAGATATAAAACACAGAAGAAACGGTAGCTGGAGATATGGAAATTTTTGAAACATCGTGGCCAAGGCTGTTTGCAGTTGCTATAAATGAAGTACCTGCTTCTCGAAAAAAGATAGCTGTTCTCGATCCCAAGTAGACGTGAGTGTCTGATCAAGAGGTTTTAATCTAGGACTTGAACGTAATTTTTTCGTTGCTGGAGGCGAAAACTCAGCCTCTTTGTCACTAGGTGCTTGTGATGATGGAGATGAGTCTTCCAGTATAACTGTCATATTGATTTCAGCAATAGCTTTGTAATGTTTATTCTTATATGAATCTTTTTTTTCTTCTTTTGTACACTTCACTGTTAGAAATTTCACTAGTTTGTGATAAAAGTGATCAATGTGTGCAACCCCTAAATATTATGCAATCTTCTTGAAATTTGGCATATATATCTTTTACATCACTGAGACTCGGGGCGTAAGCCAAGTCATATGAAAATCACATCTTTGGAAAAATGAAACACCCTAACGTGCATTCAACATCTTTGGTCTACCATGGTGAGGCCTGTTCTGAGTGGAACCTGTCCTGTTAAACCACTATATGGTCTTGGCCATTGTGCTGCAGCTCAGTTTCAGGGTCTTGGCAATCTTCTTATAGCCTAGGCCAGTTTTTATCAACTCCAGTCCTCAAGGCGCACCAACAGGTCATGTTTTCAGGCTTTCCATTATTTTGCACAGGTGATTTGATCAGTTTCACTGCCTTGGTAATTACCAAAGCCATTTCATCTGAGGGTATTCCTGAGAACATGACCTGTTGGGGCGCCTTGAGGACGTGAGTTGAGAAACACTGGCCTAGGCCATCTTTATGTAGAGCAGCAATTCTTTTTTTTTTCAGATCCTCAGAGAGTTTTTAGCTATGAGATGCCATGTTGAAATTGCAGTGACCAGTATGAGAGAGTGAGAGCGATAACACCAAATTTAACACACCTGCTCCCGACTTACACCTGAGACCTTGTAACAATAACAAGTCGCATGACACCGGAGAGGGCTAATTGGGCCCCATTATGGACATTTTCACTTAGGGGTGTACTCACTTTTGTTGCCAGTGGTTTAGACATTAAGGGCTGTGTGTTGAAGTATTTTAAAGGGACAGCAAATTTACACAAGCTGTACACTCACTACTTTACATTGTAGCAAAGTGTAATTTCTTCAGTGTTGTCACATGAAAAGATATAATAAAATATTTACAAAAATGTGAGGGGTGTACTCACTTTTGTAAGATACTTTATATATATATATATAAAGTACAGCATGCCTTTTCTGTTTTATCATGCAGCACATACAGCTTGGCCCTGGTGTGCTCTTGCAGGGTATTCCCAGGAGCATCAGATACATTTACTAAAATATCAATGTGTAAAATTCACCTTAAAAAAAGAATTACCCTGCCACAAAAGACCTATTAAAGCCGCAATATTTCTTTACTGGTCAGTAAGCGTACTGACATTTGGAGATGAGGGAATGACCTTTCACAAACCTGCTGCCACGCTGCACATTTTAACCTTTTTATTTGCCGAAAACGACCTTGTCCTGCAAATAATCAGAATAAATTGCTCATAAGCTGTTTAAATTCCTCTTCGATATTTTTTGCTACGTTATGGCAATGTAATGTGTGCGCAACACAGGAAAATCCCTCAGCTACAAGTGAAAAATTTTAACTCCAAGGGATGACAGGGACAAAACATTGATGAAAAATATTGTCATAGAAGTTTGAAAAACATTTTTTTAGGGGACATTTTAATTGTGGTAAACAGGTGTAACTAGAAATAACGGGACTTTTTAACAAAATTATTATATGACCCATCAAGCGGCCAATTCATCACGGACATGGTTCTCTGTTACCACCTTCAGTAAACCCGTCCTGAGAACTATCATGTAACGATTGCTGGAGTGCATGTAGACAGTTAGCGACGGCAATAAGGATGCCTTCCAGTTAGTATTTACATCTACCTTTTTATGATTGCACACCCCCAATGGGGTTCCCATACTCCCTTCAGACTGTTGAATGGGCTTTTTAACAGCAACCTAGCTCTCAGCACACCTCTTCAGGGATTGGATAGACCCTACTGAATATTCAGACTGGATATTTGAATCCTGCAGTCAAGAACCCTTGCGCTAAGGTATATCCTGCCCACTCCTGCTATCAGATTTGGGGTGTTTTCCTTAGCAGTGTAGTAAGAGTTCATTATAATGCTCCCTCGTGGCTTATTATTCTTCTAAGGCAAGGGTCTCCAAACTTTCTAAACAATTGGCCAGGTTACTGTAGACTTTAGGGGGGCCGGATTGTGTCCAATGGGAGTAAAAAGTGCCCTGGTGCAAGCAATGTACATGTTTGGCTGTCAATGGGAGTGTTGGTATCAGTGGGAGGAATAGTGGGAGTGTTATTATCAGTGGGAGAAATAGTGCCCCGTCGTTGGTGTCAGTGGGAGGAATAGTGCCTTATCGTTGGTGTCAGTGAAAGAAATGGTGTCTCATCGTAGGTGTCAGGGGCAGGAATAATGCCCCATCATTCGTGTAATTGGGAGGAAAGTTGCCCCATCATTGGTGATAGTGGGAAGAAACGTATCTCATTGTTGGTGTCAGTGGGAAGAAAAGTGCCTTGTACCAGTGGGAGAAATAGTGCCCCAAGGACCTGATAAATGCAAGCAAAGGGATGCATCTGGCCCATGGGCTGCAGTTTGGAGACCACTGTTCTAAGGGCTTGCTGGAGATGAAGCTGTACCTGAGGAACTGCAGTACCAGGGCCTTCCTGCTCTGACTTTATTCTATTGATCTTCTTGACCTCTACTGCTGCTTCTTGAACTTTACCCCACACTAGTCATCAGATCACCAGTCATAAGGGGGGTGGGTCTGATTTGAAAAAACAAGGTCTGCTTGAAGTGATCCCCAGGACAAATAGAGGGGGTGGATCTCTCTAATGGGAACATAGACTGTAATAAACCTGACATGGGTTCTAACCAATCCCTACTCAATCC
Organism: Lithobates sylvaticus; assembly: GCA_028564925.1. NCBI lineage: Eukaryota > Metazoa > Chordata > Amphibia > Anura > Ranidae > Lithobates > Lithobates sylvaticus. The sequence continues at coordinate 256,058,274 of CM053031.1, read as the reverse complement.
AAAGTCCTTAGAGAATCATTTGAAAAGAGACTGCAGTCACATCCAGATTAACTTTCTTAATCTGTCTGATTGACTTTTTGACCTTAGCCCAGTTGTAGTACCTTCTGGATATCATATAAACAGCTTAGTGGTAGTGACTGCTTTTTATTAAAGATTTTGCTCTTTTAACAAAACCATGAATTTTATGTATACTTTTATAGAAACTTAAATTTAAAAAATATCTATAATTCTAAGTACATCCTTTTGTCCCGATGAAAACTATTATGCTGCAGCATTCTAGGTTGGTCATTAAGTCCTTGGCCATGGTTGTCCTTTTTGATATTTGGGTTTACGCAGCCAAAGAGGATTACATCATGTTACAGTGTTCTCTAAATGCTTTCACAAATTCCCTTCAGTCCATTGATGAGCTTGATACATTGACCACTTTCCCAGAGTCTCCTTGTGTTAATAAAGCTTACTAAAGAGCGAGACCAAACTGTCAGTGAACCTTATGTACTCTCATACACAATGTTCCATTTCCATTCCACCCTAAAAAATTGTTTTATCTGAGCTGTTTAAAAATGAACGTCTATATGCAAGAATGGCAAATAAAAAAAGAAATGCTGAAACAAAATAAACATATAACAAAAAAAATGTACATTTTTCTTTTATCCATCCATCAGTTTGTAACCTGCTTATAATTGTTTCAGAGGTGCACCAAGCAATGACCTTTTTCCGTAACGGCTCATTCGATAATCAGCGCTGATTGCTCTGAACAGATGGCCAGAGATACTTTGTTTCTGTGAGACGGTTTGCATTAAGAAGAGTAATGTAAATACCCATTATTCATTACGGCAAAACCGTATTTGTCAACTTGTTTATTGTCAGGCCAGATGCATGTGTAAAACGTAATGTTTTGTTTGGCAGAGAGGCTCGCCTGCTTGGCTTAATGACCTTGACATGGTGGTGATCACTGCTCAACAAGAACCTGCATGGAAGTCATTACCGGGGCTGAATGAGATATAAAAGAGTAGCAGCCAGAGTCAGACCTCGCTTGGTATCACTTGCATTACTTGAAAGATTATCAAGTGAGTTTGCTGGGATCTTCAAGTGGAGGTCCTTAACTATGTCAGCTGTCAACTTATCTTGCATATGAAATGCAGACAATGTCCTTAGAGATTTCCTATGAAGTTTCTGTCTTGAGTTTGAGGGTTACATGGCAAATCCTCAGGCCTAAAGTGGACTCAGGATCATATGTTTTATAAATGAAGTGCATGTATGCTAAGTAATGTGTAATGCTACATACACATGGTCGGAATTATCGTCGGAAAAAGCTCTGATGGTTTTCCCGTCGGAATTCCGACGGAATTTCGCTCAAACTGTCTTGCCTACACACGGTCAGACCAAATTCCGACAGTCAATAACACCATGACATACAACATGTTCGACTGCACTATAAAAGGGAAGTTTGATACTTCTGAGCATGCGTCAAATAGTTTCCGAGCATGCGTCGGAATTTTGCATGTCGGAATTGCATACATACGATCGGAAAATCAGATAGAAAAGTTTTCCGTCGGAAAAATTAAGAACAGGTTCTCAATCCAAAGTCCGTCGGAAATTCCAACAGAAAAAGATCGATGGGCATACACACGGTCGGAAAATCCGATGAAAAGCTCCCAACAGACTGTTTCCATCGGAAATTCCGACCGTGTGTACGCGGCATTACACTTCCAGGTATTAATAACCTCTCACAGAAATCACATCATCTGCTTTCCTCCAGAAGATTGGGACATCTTTGTCTAAGCATCATCCAGGGTCAGCATCTGCTTCCTGGACTGAGATGAAGGCTTAGAGATGATACAGTCACGTAAATCCTGATGCCTCAGCAGTCTCTGGCTGTAGTCCCAAATGTCTGACAAATATCTGCCCCTACGACAGCTTCTCACTTTTGAACGAGTGCTACAACGTTACAATATACAGTTTGATCCCTGGAGTAGAGGAGCTTCAGTAAATGAGTCCTTCCACCTGCAGCAGACATCAACTCAGCCTAGGCAAAGTCGCCTGACTAAAGCTCTAAAATGGCTTTTCATTGTTAAAGTAGAACTATAGGCAAAACAAGAGAGGGTTGTTACCCCTCTCAGATTATTTTTCACCATCTGTGTCCCATTGCAGAGATTTCCCATCACTTCCTGTCCCATTGCCAAAGAGGAATTGAGACTAGATACCTGCAAATTAAGGGAACCCCCAGTTCACCATTGGAAGATTTCCCCTCTATTACTTTTCTGGGTATTTTCTTTTACTTTCACCTTCAATAAATATCCTTAATGGGGACACAAATGGCAATAAAAATTGACAGGTGTTCTAATCCTTCTCCACTTTATTCAAAACTAAAGAAAAAAGCTTTGCCTTTAGTTATAGTTTAAAATGTTCAACTTAAAAAAAAAAAAACAACATGGATCCCTCCAATATACCTGTTATTTCTGGATTCGGGGAGTGTGTGACTTTCTATTCCTCCCAAGATGCAGTATTTGGGCCTGACTGGTCAATTTCCAAGGCCGAACCCTGTCATGTCTAATGCCCCGTACACACAGTCGGAAATTCCGACCACAAAATTTGTCGGATTTTTTCCGACGGATTTTGTCCGACGCTGTTGTTGCATACACACGGTCGGCCAAAGTTGTCGGAAAATCCGATTATTCTGAACGTGGTGACGTTCGTTGTGTACGACGGGACTACGTAGAGGCTATTAGCCAATAGCTTTGGTCTTGTAATGTGATCTGAGCATGTGTGGCACTTTGTCCGTCGGAATTCGCTACACACGATCGGAAAAAGTCCGATAGGACTTTGTTGTCGGAAAATTTGAGAGCAGGATCTCAAACTTTTTCCGTCGGAAATTCCGACGGAAAAAGTCCGATGGAGCCCACACACGGTCGGAATTTCCGACAACATGGTCCGATAGGACATTTTCCGTCGGAAAATCCGACCGTGTGTATGGGGCATTAATCCTCTGAAAGTTCTAATCACAGACCATGAGGAGGGGACTGCCTACAGGTAAACCTGCTCTCAGTTCATGTGTTGCTATATATGTTCCATAATTGGGAATTCGTTTTGAGTAAGGATCTACTCTTTACAGAGGAACCTTCATGGGGCAGTGTGGTTTAATAGGTATTTGTAGATGTATGCAACGGAAATCTTAGTTAATTTTTTTAACTGAGATGTTGGAAAAATTTTGTAAGGTTTTTTGTTGTCTAGCTGGACAGTGTGTCGGGGAATTGTTTGTGATGCTTGAACATGGATCAGGAAGTTAAGTATCAGTGGATTCTGGGGTGGCCTAAATGGGCAAGGTGACGGGTTCCTTTAAACTGAAATAAATTGTAAGATTCTAACACTGGCTGAACACACAGCAACATTATATCCGGTTTCATTCAATCATTTTCATTCATCAGACTGATGAAAACCAAAGGTAAAATGACTTGCATGGAACCAATTGTTTTTAATGCCAAAAGCTTAAAACAATCAGTTTACTTGTTCGACCAAAAGTTACACAAACAGCATTTACTGTAGAGATCAAAAATGTCCAACTGATCTGATTACATAATGGATTCAGTGCTGCAAAAACAGTCAAGAAGGATCTAAAAATCACAATTCATGTTCTAGAGCAGGGGTCTCCAAACTTACTATACAAAGGGACAGTTTACTGACCTTTACTGACTAGTAAAAAATGCGTTATCTTTGGTATTATGGGAGTGCCCCATAATTAGTGTCAGTGGGAGGAATAGTGTTCCATCGTTGGTGTCATTGGGAGGAAAGGTGGCCCATCATTGGTATCAGTGGAAGAAATATTGCCCTATTGTTGGTGTCAGAGGGAGGAATAATGGCGCATCGTTGGTATCAGTGGGAGGAATAGTGCCCCATCATTGGTATCAGTGGAAGGAATAGTGCCCCAACATTTTTATCAGTGGAAGGAATAGTGGCGCATCGTTGGTATCAGTGGGAGGAATAGTGCCCCAACATTGTTATCAGTGGAAGAAATAATGCCCCATCACTGGTGTCAGTGAAAGAAATAGTGGCGCATTGTTGGTATCAGTGGGAGGAATAATGCCCCATCATTGGTATCAGTAGGAGGAATAGTGCCCCATCATAAAGGAAAAAGGGGGAGGGGGTTGGGACTTTGTATGAGGCATAGGACAGTTACGTCACAAATGCCTCCATCCCTATCAAAATGAAGCAAGAGAAGAAGAAATTGGGACTTTGCATGAAGCATGCAGATTTGGAAGCAAAAGATGAGCTATATAGGTCTGATAGTGTTAAATTTATTAAATATTGCACAGTAAAATACATCAAAAGCATAAAAAGCAGTGGTACATATCTCCCACTGACACATCATTGGTGTCAGTGGGAGAAATAGCGCCCCATCACTGGTGTCAGTGGGAGGAACACTGCCCCATTGTTGCCATTAGTGGAAGGAAATGTGCCCCATTGTTGATTTCTGTGAAAGGACTAGTGCCCCATCATTGGTATCAGTAGGAGGAATAGTGCCCCATCAATGTTGTCAGTAGGGGGAATAGTGCCCAGTCATTGGTACCAGTAGGAGGAATAGTGCCCCATTGGCGTCAGTAGAAGGAATAGTGCCCCATCTTTGGTGTCAGTGGTAGGAATACTGCCCTGTTGTTGGAGTCAGTGGCTAGAATGGTGCCCTAAGGACCGGATGAAGGCAAGCAATGTGCCACATCTATCCCCCCCCCCCCAGGCCACAGTTTGGAGACAAGTGTTCTAGAGTGACAATGGTCTCTCTTTGTACTTGAGCTATAGAGGAATAGCGCTGACACCCTAGTCTGATTGCTTGATTTGGACTACAAACACCTCTTCCTCTTCTTATCTCCATTAGATGAAGGGTATTGCTTTAAAGTTCACAAAAGATTGCTGAGAAAACAAATGCAATTGTTTGAGATTTCAGTCCTGTGCACAGAAAGTTACAGGGAAACTGCATTTCTGACAGGATCCACATTTTTTCCCCTGTAATTGCAATAAATATATTTAGCCCTAAAAAAGTTTTTTTTGCTATACAATATAACAGCGCGCAGGCCGCTTGGGCACGGGAGGACGTCTATTGAGGCACTCCCGGCAAAGTAGGTCTGCGTTGTAGCCATCATTCGGCTATAGCGCGGATCTGAAGAAGTTAAAATTACGCACATAGTCTCAAGGCACCCCATTTTAAAATGTAAAAAGCTAAACAAATAGTTTTACATAATGCAGCAACATCCACAGATGTAGGACACCCAACATTATTGGTAATTTATTCTTCCAAAGCAATTCACCTTTGCACATGGGTACTGACTAGTATTCCAATGTTTCTCTTCTCCCTCAGTTTCTCGCCATCACTCAGCTAATGTGACCCCAGAGAGGGGAAGCAGAGGGGAAAACAAAGATGCTGTGCAGGCACCCAATGTCCTCCTTATCAATTAATGGGATCATTGGTTGTTGTAATGGTGCACATTGAAAACCTGTGGCTTTGTCCAAGTAGGTTTGATCCAGTTGCTGGCTTGTATACAAAGTTTGGATAGTTTTTAGGCATATTTGCCAGGGAACCCCTGAAGAAACCTGAAAGCACCCCAGGTTGCCTGGGCATCCTGGTTGAAAAAGGCTGCTATGGGGGCACTTAGAGAAGAGGAGGAGCCAGGAGCCCTGGCGGGGGACCCCAGAAGAGGAGGAGCCAGGAGCCCTGGCAGGGGACCCCAAAAGAGGAGGTTCGAGGCTGCTATGTGTAAGAACTATTGCACAAAGCAGGTAAGTATAACATGTTTGTTTTTTTTTTGTTTTTTTAAACATTCTAGACTTTACAATCACTTTAAAAATGAAAGATCAATGAAATTTTGACAGCTGTCTCTGTTTTCAATGGAGAAATTTCCCCTCATGTCCTGTTCCTGTGGTCCCTATACCACAATGGAAAGTATGGGGAATCTTCTCCTCTACAGACACCTAAAACCAGAAAAATACTCAAAAATTCTTACACAACCACCACCGCCATAAATATTTAAAATGTACCTTTTAATAATTTTCTAAATTAATATCGCCTAAAAGACACACATCAAATATCAGAACACAATCACTAATATATATATTTTTTATAGAAACGGGTGTATGAGGAGTTCACCAAAGTGGTACAACTGCAGCCACTTGAGGATCTCCCGGCAAAAAAGCTCCGGCTGACCAAGCCCAGCAAGTCGGCCGCACTTCACATCGATCTGTGCAAGGCCACCTCACCGGCTGACGCTCTGCAGTATCTCCTGCAGTTCGCACATAAACCCGTGGAGACGTAGATCGTGGAAGTAGTGGTGCAGATCCTTCTGGAACATTACTATAAGGAGAATGAGACCTCTGTGCGTCTGAAGATCACATCGCTGCTGGGCTTGTTATCCAAGACTGCGGAATTCTCTCCGGACTTGTGGATGATGTTATCAGTTCTCTCCAAAATGAAAAGCATTCCCTTGTGTTTTTCTATGTTTCACCTGCTGAGCTGAGCCATTCTAGGAGGGATCTTTGGTAACCTCGGCAGAGTGTCCAATTTTTCCAATACCCTTGGGCAGGGTCGTGGCTAGGGCTACAAAAGATCTGGGGCTAGAGCCCATAGCAGCGTAGTAAAGAAACTCATACGCTTGTGCGGGCATACACATGTATATACAGTAATATATGTGTGTGTGTATATATCCCCAGAGAGCCCCCCACTTACATCAGGATCCCCAGAGAGCCCCCCCCCCCCCTACATCAGGGTCCCCAGAGAGCCTCCTCCTTACATCAGAGTCCCCAAAGAGCCTCCCCCTTTCATCAGGGTTCCCAGAGAGCCCCCCTTACATTAGGGTCCCCAGAGAGCCCCCCTTAAAATCAGGGTCCCCAGAGAGCCCCCCACTTACATCAGGGTCCCCAGAGAGCATCCCCTCCCCTTGGGGTCCCCTGCAGAGACTCAGGGCTATGGGCCACAGATTCAGGGCTATAGCCCCAAAAGCCGCCCCCCCCCCTAGCGATGCCACTGCCCTTGGGGAGATATCAGGCTTATATAATTCTTAATTGCGGTGAGTGCATCACCAATGGGGTGTTCACGAGATAGATTGGTGACTGTATTCAGGAAAGAAATGTTTGCTGCTTAAATTTCTGATGGGATACGGCACCGTACACTGATTTAAGGACTTTTGCATGGACTTTGACGTGGCTCACTTTTTGTGTGTGCGATGTGTATAGCCCACTAAATGTTATTTTATTGCACTGAATATTTCTAGATATTCTGCTAGCGCTGTTAATGCTGAGATTTTTTTATCTATGCATATTTTTTTTATATATATATATAATAAAAACATCTGCACAGGCCTGTCTATCAGATATATGTATAGTAACCAGCCTTTGGGTATCTCAATAAAACTTTTACGTCAAGACAAAAGAGTCCATGGAGCCCATTTCACCATGTGTGTTAATAATTATTCCTTAACAAAACCTTTTATCTTTGCTGAACAGTCTATCCCAAATGTATATATCCTTATGGATTTGATGAGAGTATTTCACATTTGTTTTACTTTGCAATAGATATCTCTTCCACATAGACAATCTAAACTGAGATCATGAACATTTGGGATTGGCTCCAACATCCGGTGGATAGCTTAAGAATAATCAGTAAATGCATAGCTTCCAACATTGTGAAATGATGAAAAGGGACACCTTATAGCACATAGTATGTAAAAAATGGTCACTGCCTAGGGGCCACAAAGGTTGAATATGTAGAAAATAATTAGCTAAAACACCCAAGTGCTTTTTTTTTTACCTCTATTTTTCCTCTACATGAAAATAACAGATGCCTTACTATAGAGGTTGGACAAAAAGCTTAGTACAGGATAACACTTCTTTTGTAAAATAGTAAGTAGAGTAAGGATGAGCTCTGGCGTGTTCGCACAGCCCACGTGCAAAGCCTGCCAGGAAGTCGGCACTGCACTAATCACAGGCAGTGAGACATTGTCCCGATGCGCGGCTGCAGAGATCAGGAAATGTCTCACTGCCTGTGATTAGCGCAGTGCCGACTTCCTGGCGGGCTCTGCACGTGGGCTGTGCAAACATGCCGGAGCTCATCCTTAGTATAGAGGTGTACACATTAGACTAAAAAGAAGGACAATTGAGGCTACATGAGGGACAGAGGGATTTGGTCTCAACTGAGGGGCAGCTGGGAGCTATGGTAAATGTCTCAAACAAAACAAGTTAACACAACATTTTCACCTGGTAAACCTGCAAATAACACACTTTCAGCCCCTGGGTGGCTACACTACTCCTACACTGTATCTATGGAGGGAGCCATGGTTGTCACCCTAGGCTGCTCCTGATATGGACTACATGTCTGTATCCTATAACCTCTTGACACTGGCGGCACGCATATATGAAGCCTCGCTGCTCCCAGCGCGGTAGCCGGCAATGATCGGTAAGCTCCCAATGCATACTTGTGATTTGATCATGTGACCATTAGGACAGAAAATCACAGTGGGCACATGACCCAAATGCCTGCCTCCGCCTCCCGGCTTTTAGAACATTTAAAGAGCAATTGAGGCGGTCGAAGGAGTAAAGGAACAATTCCAGTTATGGGCATTTTTACAAAGTTACATTGGTCCAGTTGTGAACCAATGTAACTATGCATGTACCATACCTGTGGGATCCCTCTAGAAGCTGGAAATCGCTGTAGTTGGCACTGCTACTCCAGTGATCTCCACATGCTTCTGGAACTGGTGCCGAGTGGCTGCCTGCTACATTGTGAACACAGGAAGTCACCCGCTCGGCACCGGTGCCATTTAGAGATAGCTTTGCATTTCCTCAATTAATACAAAGCATAATCTGGATGAGGTGGAGAGGAGGGCAGAGTTGTCACACCCTCCACCTCAACCAATCAAAGAATGTTTTGCATTCATTGAGAAAATAAAAAGCATCCTCTGTATGGCACCAGTGCTGAGTTGAAGGCAGGTGCATTTTACCTTCCTTGCTGTAGGTTGCTCCTCTGCAGGCTCTGTAGGTTTCATCAGGGAAGCAGCAGACCGATTGGATGCTGGAACACTGAATGACCTTGGCAGCCATCTTTAGTGTGGACAATTCTAAAAAATAGCACTGCCCTTCTACAGTAGTTCTACAGTGCTATAGCCACTGTACTAGTGCTAGTGATTGCAAATTACTGTTGTTCTGTTGGCTGTTTACAAACAACCCTACAATACAAGAATCCTTGAACCCTGTTCTGGACTGTGTGTTGTTCCTCCAATTTGGGTTCTCAATTACTGTCCTCGCCCACAGAGTGAGCAACCTCCTATATACACAATACAGTAGGATTGCCACTCAGCACAGAACCAGAAGCTAGAAGCAATACCTGTAGTAATGGTGGCTACTATAATGATTTCCAGCTTCTAGAGCAGCCTTTGTCACCCTTTCCAACACAGAGGAACCCTTGAAATAACTTTTCAGTCTCCAGGAACCCCTGTTAAAAAGTACTATATCTACAACTCGTGGAACAGTGTGATGGTCAGTGGGAAGAATTCTCATTACACTTGTGGTCATTGGGAAGATTTACCCCCTTACAGATAGCTAAAATGATCAATGGTGTCAGTGGGAACTTATCTGAGAGGCAGAAATTGTTCATTGCCCAAGGAACCCTTAGCAATCTCTGGAGGAACCCTACAGTTCCATGGAACCCTGGTTGAGAAACCCTGTTCTAGAGGGATTCCATAGGTATGGTAATGTTACACTGGCCCTGGGTGGACCAATGTAACTATGTAACGATATATATATCTGGAATTCTTCTTTGAATCTCTTGAAGCTCTGTACCAGGGAGAACTGGTTGGGTATGGCACCTAGCAGCCCTCTCCCTTGTAGGACCTGGTGGTTTAGAGGTACTTACACTATCCTTGCCTTATAGCTGTAGGTGGTACTGCTTTCCGGCCTTTCGGTGGGCTAGTTCCTTTCCAGGCTCATAGGCTGTCCTTCTCCGGTGAACTGCAGGTAGGGTTGCCACCTCATCCCTTTAAAACCGAAACACATATTAATTACACAGGCTCTTTGGCTGATTAAGGTGGTAATTAAACTCACTTGGTGCCTATTCTACATTAAATTAGCCTCAGAACCTGTGTAATTCATATGTTTGGGTTTAAAGCGATGAGATGGCAACTCTAACTACAGGGCAGTGGAGATCCCTTTTTGAGCTTCCTTCCTTCTTCCAGCCTCTAGCCTAGAGGCAGCCCCCCCTTTCTTCCGGGCCCCCTTCAAGGCAATACACAGCACTCCATCTTCCACCCAACTCCCCTGCTGGCCAGGATCCTCAATATTTATGGGCTGGTTCAGCCACCCTGCCAGGCCTCCTGCCTGGGGTTTGTCCAGATTCTCATAAATATTCAGATCCGCCCACTAGTTTCTAGAAGTTTCATGTAACCTCCAGAACCAGTGGGAGGTGATAGAAACCTTCCAGCCTGACTTGAATCTGAACCCTGACCCAACTACCATGAGTCAAGTAAATTTTTCTATACCTATTCTAGCACTATAGGGTGCTACATAACTCTTTTAAGTTTTCCTTTTGCTTGGATCCCATTGGTGATATTTCCCTTCACTTCCTGTCCCATAACCAAAACAGGAAGTGCAAGGAAATCCATCCAAAGTGAGGAAATCCCTGGTTATCCCCAGGGTCATCAGAACTAGTGTCCCCATTGGAAGATTTCCCCTCTATTCCTGTTTTGGTGACAATCCAAAATTTGGGATTTCCTTTCGCTTTTGTTGATAAGGATCATGAGGATGAAAAGAGAGGGTGAATCTTCGGGGACTTAGACAGCAAAAAAAAAAAAAAAAAAACTGATAGGGTTTCTAATGCCTCTCCACTCAAAAACAAACAAAAAAATTGCCTTATACGTTAATAATAAAATATAAAGGTAAAATGTTCTCTCATATCCATGCCTTAGCATCATTTGCAACAGACCCATTGTAATTATCTCATATACTTACTAGCAAATAGGAGATCTTTAGACGACACTGCTATTACGGAAGCATTTATCGTATTTATCCAGTTTGTGACCTGCTTTTGAGTTCAGCTCACACTCAGCATGTATGGTAACCCTTCATCTATCGAGTGAGTCACCAACATGTGTGGAACATCTGGTCTGTTTGACTATATAGAGGTCCTGGGATTTGCTTCCTGTGGACAGTGTGATGTTCAGAATGAAGAATCGAGTCGTTAATACATTTTTTAATCAAAGGTCAGGTGGAAACTGTATAGAAGTCCAACGCGTTTTGGGGGTTAAGCCTTGCCCCTTCATCAGTGCCCAAAGGATAGAAGCTACTGAATCTGGACAGGATAACAGAATATATAGAGATGGTAAAGGACTGGCACAAGCTTATCAGTTGTTGCAATACCCAGCAGCTGCTAACAAGTTTGTGCCATTGGCAGGTATTTGGTCCAGATTAAAGGATATACAAACCCCAAGACCCCATTCGCAATACGTAGCTTTTTCTGGTGCATTTTTTGGTGGATTTGACAGCATAAGGAAAAGCCTAGTAGATATAGGGCACTCTGGAGAACTATCCATCAAGCAACAGGCAAGTAGTCCTGGAAAAAGCACTTCAGCAGCACTCCAAGAAAAGGGAAGCAAGTCTCTGGTAAGGACAAAAACACAAACAGAAGGCGCTTCTAAGTGCAGGCCTCGGACTATAGCCATGCTCCCTCGGCTTTATATAGTCTTCTCACTTGTTTGCTATCCACAGCACGAAGGAGGAGCTAACGGGGAAGTCTTGAAACGCTTCCCCCCACCCACTCTGATGTCACTTTTGGGTCCTGCGTTCCACGCTGGTTCTGACAGCACCGCTCTTCCTGGATTTACTCCACATGGTTCTCCGCTGCTGGCTGGCCAAGGATCCCCCATTTAGCGCTGCTGCCCACGTCGAGATACCCCTCTAGGGACAGAGCCCGCTGTCAGATCAAAATCAGATGTGATTTGATGAGTTTATAAATCTTCTGTTTCTAGTAGGTGTTTTTAATCTGTTTTGAGGCAATAAATATCCTGATGTTATTGCACTTAGAAGCGCCTTCTGCTTGTGTTTTTGTCCTCGACAGCATAAGGAAGCCCATTCACTTAATGAGTTTCCCTACGAGGGACAAACCTCACAAAGGACTGACACAGAATTATCAGAAGGCAATCTTCAAAGCAAAAAAAGACCATTTCTCAAATACCATCTCAGCGGCCTTAAACCGCCCCCGGGAACTTTTTAAAATAGTCGCTCAGTCGATGAACCCGACATGCTTAGAGCCCCCCGCTAATGAAACCCAAGATTTCTGCAATGAATTATCAGATTTTTTCATCAATAAAATCGTCAACATTAGGATTACAATTGATCAGAAAAAAACATCCGACGGCAGGCAAACAGAGCAAAAAGTCGATATCGACACAAATATCCCACAACCACCAAGGTTTTCTCTGATCCCAATCACCACGGATACCACTAAAAACATCATCAAAAATCTCAGAGACAGCACATCGTCTATTGACATCATCCCCACAAAACTCCTGAAAGAATGCTCCGACATCCTGGCTCCCACCATAACGCACCTCATAAATCAATCGTTCAAAGAAGGGATTGTTCCAGGCGCCCTCAAACAAGGCATCATCAAACCCCTACTAAAGAAACCCAACCTCGACCCTAGGGACCCCAACCACCGAAGACCGATAACAAGCTTGAACAACATTTCCAAGATCATGGAGAAAGCGGTAGTACAACAGATACAACGCCACCTGGACACACACTCCTGGACCCGTTACAATCAGGATTCCGCCCAGGCCATGGGACAGAAACCGCACTCCTGAAGATTTGGGACGACGCCCTCGAAGCAGCGGATGACGGAGAATCATGTCTCCTGGTACTGTTGGACCTCAGTGCAGCGTTTGATACTGTGGACCACAACACTCTACTCATCCGCCTCACAGAAGTAGCAGGAGTCACTGGCTCAGATCTACAATGGTTCGGATCCTTCTTAGGAAATCGCTCTCAGACGGTGAAACTAGGAACTTTCACCTCTGAAACCCGGGCAATCTCCTGTGGAGTCCCTCAAGGATCACCCTTGTCGCCAGTGCTCTTCAACATCTACATCCGCCCACTCCTCAACATCATCAGAAGATCAGACCTCTGCTTCCATTCATACGCTGACGACACTCAATTATATTTTCGTATCACCGGACAAAAAGACCATCATCAGCAATTAGGAAAATGCCTCTCTATGATAGACGACTGGATGACCACTAGCTCCCTCAAACTTAATGAATCAAAAACAGAACTTCTTATTCTACACGCAAAGCATAACCCCCGAACCAAGATCCCTTGGACACCTCCTACCATCTTTGGACAGACCATCGCCCCAAGGACCAAGGCTAAGAGTCTCGGAGTCATTTTTGACTCTGAAATGTCAATGGATGCCCAAATAGGAGCAGTGGTCAGTGGTTCTCACCATCTGCTCCGCCTGCTACGCAGACTCCTCCCCTTCATTCCAAAGGAGGACAAAGCAGTGGTAGTTGGAACAGTCATCAATTCTCGACTGGACTACGCTAACTCCCTTTACATAGGATTACCCCAATATCAACTTGCGCGCTTACAACTTATCCAAAACACGGCGGCAAGGCTGATAACAGGGAAAAAACCCTGGGAATCCATCTCCCCTTCCCTGAGGAACCTACATTGGCTAAACGTAAGGAATCGGATCGCATTCAAGACCCTCTGCCTCACCCACAAATGCGCACATGGAAACGCTCCGCAATACCTTTGCGAGAAAATAAAACACTACACACCGAATCGCAGTCTTCGATCGGCTAATCAAAATCTTCTCCTCATTCCTAAATCCCGCTACAAATCAAAGGGGGAACGGAGATTCGCTGTCCAGGGACCTCGGCTATGGAACGCTCTACCAACCGACATTCGCATGGAAGAAAACCATCAGGCCTTCAGGAAGAAACTCAAGACCTACCTCTTCTAGAAGCTGATAACCAAACGCCAACAGCGCCTTGAGGCGATTCAGTTCGCATTGTAGCGCTATACAAGTTATTCATTCATTCATTCATTCATTCATTCATTCAACAGTGGGCAGTTTATTCAGGAGAGGAGTGTGGAGGGTATGACAGTGGGCAGTTTATTAAGGAGAGGAGTATGGAGGGTATGACAGTGGGCAGTTTATTCAGGAGAGGAGTGTGGAGGGTATGACAGTGGGCAGTTTGTTTATGAGAGGAGTGTGGAGGGTATGACAGTGGGCAGTTTATTCATGAGAGGAGTGTGGAGGGTACGACAGTAGGCAGTTTATTTATGAGAGGAGTGTGGAGGGTACAACAGTGGGCAGTTTATTCATGAGAGGAGGGTGGAGGGTACAACAGTGGGCAGTTTATTCATGACAGGAGTGTGGAGGGTACGACAGTGGGCGGTTTATTCATGAGAGGAGTGTGGAGCTTATGACAGTGGGTAGTATAGTCAGGGGAGGAGTGTGGAGGGTATAACCGGAGGCAGTATGTGCAGGAGAGAAGTGTGCAGGGTATGACAGTGGGCAGTTTAACCAGGAGACGAGTGCAGAAAGTAGGAGAAGAGTGTGGTGGGTATAAAACTGGGCAGTTTATTCATTAGAGGAGTGTGGAGGGTTTAACAGTGGGCAGTTTATTCAAGAGAGGAGTGTGGAGGGTATGACAGTGGGCAGTTTATTCATGAGAGGAGTGTGGAGGGTACGACAGTAGGCAGTTTATTCAGGAGAGGAGTGTGGAGGGTATAACCGGGGGCAGTATGTGCATGAGAGAAGTGTGCGGGGTATGACAGTGGGCAGTTTAACCAGGAGACGAGTGCAGAAGGTAGGAGAAGAGTGTGGTGGGTAGGGATGAGCCGAACACCCCCGGGTTCGGTTCGCACCAGAACCTTCGAACCGACCGAAAGTTCGCGCGAATTTTCGAACCCTATACGTTATAATGGACGCGAACGTTCGAAATCAAAAGTGCTAATTACAACGGCCAATATGCATGTTAATGTCATAAAACAGGTTTGGGGACCCGGGTCCTGCCCCAGGGGACATATATCAATGCAAAAAGAACTTTTAAAAACTAACGTTTTTTCGGGAGCAGTCATTTTAATGATGCATAAAGTGAAAAAAAAAAAGTGAAATTTTCCTTTAAATATGGTACCTGGGGGGTGTCTAAAGTATGCCTGTGAAGTGGCATGTGTTTCCCGTGTTTAGAACTGTCCTTGCACAAAATGACATTTGTAAAGGAAAAAAAGAAGCCATTTAAAACCACTTGCGGCTTTAGGTTTGTTCTTAAGTAGAATCTGAACAGGTACATTATGAAGTGTAGCTCCATCCCAAAAAAATCTATTTTTAAGCTTTTTGGAGAACATAGGGAGGGGTTATCACCCCTGTAACATTTGCTGTCTTTGCACATCTGTTCAGAACATGTCACCTCACTTTCCGTCCCAATGACAAATGTTTTTGGAAAAAGTGGGGTTTTAATTGAAACAAGGATTGGTGATAAAGTATCAGTAGAGAGGAGATACCTTTTTCCAAAATTAAATCTAACAGGATAGAATTTCCCTTCCTAGGGGTAGATTTCCTCTCACTTCCTGTTTTCTCTTTCCATTTGCAAGTAGGAGTCGTTTGTAAGTTGGATGTTTGAAAGTAGGGGCCTGGCGTATATACTCTGCAGAAATTTGCCCTATTAGATGTTGGTGTAGCCACAAGACTGGTGGGCACAGGAATGGGCCCTGCTGTGAGTTAATAGATCAAGATTTGTAATTGCATGCACCTGTTGAACAGGGCAGAAAAATTGGGGGTGGTGGTGGTGGTGGTGGTGGACGGTGTTGCCACAAGACTGTAAGCTCTCACAGTTACTCTTGGTGGGCGCAGGAATGGGCCCTGCTGTGAGTTATTAGATCAAGATTTGTAATTGCAAGCACCTGATGAACAGGGCAGAAAAATTGGGCCTTTGGCGGTGGTGGTGGACGGTGTTGCCACAAGACTGTAGGCCCTCATAGTTACTCTTGGTGGGCGCAGGAATGGGCCCTGCTGTGAACTATTAGATCAAGATTTGTAATTACCCGCCCCTGTTAAACAGGGGCTGAAAAATTGTGCCTTAGGCACTGGTGCTGGTGCCACAACACTGCAACCCCTCACAGATACTGTACTTGGAGCACAGCAGTCACACGTGTTGCGAAGCATTTTTTTAAAAAATTGTAAGTACCGCCCCTGTTAAACAGGGGCTGAAAAATTGTGCCTTAGGCACTGGTGCTGGTGCCACAACACTGCAACCCCTCACAGATACTGTACTTGGAGCACAGCAGTCACACGTGTTGCGAAGCATTTTTTTATAAAAATTGTATGTACACGCCCCTGTTAAACAGGGGCTGAAAAATTGTGCCTTAGGCACTGGTGCTGGTGCCACAACACTGCAACCCCTCACAGATACTGTACTTGGAGCACAGTGTTGCGAAGCATTTTTTTATAAAAATTGTATGTACACGCCCCTGTTAAACAGGGGCTGAAAAATTGTGCCTTAGGCACTGGTGCTGGTGCCACAACACTGCAACCCCTCACAGATACTGTACTTGGAGCACAGCAGTCACACGTGTTGCGAAGCATTTTTTTAAAAAATTGTAAGTACACGCCCCTGTTAAACAGGGGCTGAAAAATTGTGCCTTAGGCACTGGTGCTGGTGCCACAACACTGCAACCCCTCACAGATACTGTACTTGGAGCACAGTGTTGCGAAGCATTTTTTTATAAAAAATTGTATGTACACGCCCCTGTTAAACAGGGGCTGAAAAATTGTGCCTTAGGCACTGGTGTGGTGGCATGGATCATTGAGGAGGAGGAAGAGGATAGTCAGTGAACATAAGAGGACAGTCACTCAGCATCAGCATAGGCAGTCTTGAAGGGATGTGACATTAAAAATTATTCGGTTATATCCGCCTCAGGTGCCTGGTAGCTGGTGGTGATCCAAGACTGATTCATTTTGATGAAGGTCAGTCGATCAACCGAGGCGGTGGACAGGCGCACCCTATGATCAGTCACAAATCCTCCAGCAGCACTGAATGTGCGTTCGGACAGAACGCTGGAGGCAGGACAGGCCAGTAGCTCAATTGCATACTGTGCAAGCTCTGGCCAGTGATCCATCCTCAGGACCCAGTAAGCCAGAGGATTTTCGGTGGGAAAGGTGTCCAAGTCTGACCTTGCCCCAAGGTATTCCTGCACCATGTATATCAGACGCTGGCGATGGTTGCTGGAACCGATCATACCTTGGGGCTGCGGACTAAAAAATTGTCTGAACGCATCGGTCAGACGTCCACCTTCCCCACCGCTCCTTCTGCTACTGACCGAAGCCTCAGCAACTCGTCGCCCAGGACCAGGAGTTTGTAGCCTCCCAGTTTCTGGGAACGCGTTGCACAGACCTTTCTGCAAGGCCTCCCTGAGATGTCTCATCCTCTGCTCCCTCTGCGACGGCAAGATAAGGTCCGCAACCTTACCCTTGTACCGCGGATCAAGGAGAGTGGCCAGCCAGTAATGGTCCCTCTCTTGATCCGAAGAACACGAGGATCCTTCCGCAGGCTTTGCAGGATCAGGGAGGCCATGCAGCGTAGGTTAGCTGAGGCATTCGGTCCGGAGTCTTCTGGGTCACTGAGGATGACATGATCGCCAGCCACCTCCTCCCAGCCACGTACAAGTCCACTGGTTTGTTGGGACTGTACATCATCCCTAAAAGACTGCTGCTGCTGATGCTGAGTGCCAGGCTCCACCTCCATGCTCACACAATCCTCCTCCTCCTCCTCCTCCTCCTCCTCCTCCTCTTCCTGTGTGATGGGTGGGACAGAAGGAACACTGTCCTTATAAAGGGGGCCTTGAGAGGCAAGGAAGTCCTCCTCTTCCTGCCTCTGTTCTGCCTCAAGTGCCCTGTCCATTATCCCACGCAGCGTATGCTCCAACAGGTGGACAAGAGGGACAGTGTCACTGATGCATGCACTGTCACTGCTCACCATCCTCGTGGCCTCCTCAAATGGTGAGAGGACAGTGCATGCATGCATCCCTGATCATGCTCCACTGACGTGGGGAAAAAAAAAACCAAGCTCCCCTGACCCTGTCCTGGTGCCGTAGTCGCAAAGGTACTCATTGATGGCCCTCTGCTGCGTGTGCAGTCGCTGCAGCATGGCCAACGTTGAGTTCCACCTGGTGGGCATGTCACATATTAGGCGGTTCTTGGGCAGGTTCAGCTCCTTTTGCAGCTCAGTCAGCCGAGCACTGGCATTATAAGATCGGCGGAAATGCACACAGACTTTCCTGGCCTGCCTCAGGACATCCTGTAAGCCTGGGAACCTGCCCAAGAACCGCTGCACCACCAGGTTGAGGACGTGAGCCATGCAGGGCACATGGGTGAGCTGCCCCTGTCGCAGGGCGGAGAGGAGGTTGGTGCCATTGTCAGAAACGACCATTCCTGGCTTAAGCTGACGTGGCGTCAACCACCTCTCGGCCTGCCCCTGCAGAGCTGCCAGAACCTCTGGCCCAGTGTGGCTCCTGTCCCCCAAACACCAGCGCAAGCACGGCATGGCATCTTTTTGCCTGCGTACTTGCGTAGCCCCTTGTACGCCTACGGAGCACCGCTGGTTCCAAGGACAGAGCACTGGAGGAAGAAGAAGAGGAGGGGGTGGAGGAGAGAGGTGTGTCACAACCAGTAGCAGTAGTAGCGTTTTGGAGGCGTGGTGGCGGAACAACCTCCAACACTACTGCACCTTGTCCTGCATCCCTCCCAGCTGCCAATAGAGTGACCCAATGGGCCGCGAAAGAAAGGTACCGTCCCTGTCCATGCCTGCTGGACCATGAGTCAGCGGTAATATGCACCTTACCGCTGACCGCCCTGTCCAGCGAGGCATGGACATTGCCCTCCACATGCCGGTAGAGAGACGGAATCGCCTTCCGTGAGAAAAAGTGGCGTTTGGGAACCTGCCACTGAGGAACCGCACATTGAACAAACTCACGGAAGGGGGCCGAGTCTACCAACTGAAAAGGCAGCAGTTGAAGTGCTAGCAATTTAGCCAGGCTAGCATTCAACCGCTGGGCATGTGGATGGCTGGGAGTGTACTTCTTTCTACGGTCCAGCAGCTGGGGCAGGGAAATTTGCCTGCTGCAATCGGACGTCGGTGTACTGCAAGTACTTGGTTGTGACACACCTAATTCTACACCTTCAGTCCTCTCAGAGCAGCTTTCAGAGAGGACTGAAGGTGTAGTGGGGATGGAGATCCCAGCTGAGGAGGAGCAAGGAGAGGTCCGCTTAGTTCTTTGGTGTGGGTCTTTTATGTGTGCCTGCCAACGAGCTGCATGGCAGGTCGCCATATGTCTGGTCATGCTTGTGGTGCCCAAGCGGCTGATGTTTTGGCCACGCGAGATACGCTTGAGACAAATATTGCAAATAGCAGTGGTGCGATCTGATGCACTCGTCTCAAAAAAGGCCCACACCAAAGAACTTTTCTGATAACGTGCAGAGGCAGCGCCCTGCACAGGCGGAGCTCTGCGGTGTTGTACAGTTGCTGTGCTGGCCTCTACCTGGCCTCCAGGGGGCATCCTGCCTCGTTGGACATGTGACGCCGCATCCTCCTCCTCCTCGTCCTCCTCCTCATCCTCTCTCCCTTCAGGCACCCACGTGGAGTCAGTGACCTCATCATCCCCTCCCTCTTCACCACTAGAGCAAACCTGGCAGTAAGCTGCAGCTGGTGGAACAGTACTGCCAGATTCCTCAAGCTGGGTATCATCATCCGAGCCTTCGAATCGTTGGGCATCCTCCTGGAGCATGTACCCAACACTGTGCTCAAAGAGTTCGGGGGACTCCTCAGGAGGACATGGTGGGTCTAGGGAAGGGGTGGCTGATGATGCTCTGTCAGTACCCTGAGCCTGGGTGAGAGAGGATGAGGAGGATGAGGAGGGCTTGGTCATCCATTCTACCAAGCCTTCAGCATGATGCGGCTCCACATGTCCAGCTGCCGAAAACAAAGACGCGCGTGTCCCATGGCCACGTGCTGATGACGATGCACGACCACGTCCACGTCCACGGCCACGTCCACTAGAAAAACAGAGCCTGCCTGCCCTGTGTTCTTGGCTCTGCACGCTCTGCCTCCCCTTGGCGGTCTTCCAGCCATTGTAGTCGGTAGTCCTGTGGGTGCTGCTGAGAAGAATATATAGGAGCTCTGTGTGATGCCACTAACACACTAGAAGTCCTATGGGTGCTTCTGCAAAGAAAATAGAGGAGCTCTGTGTGATGCCACTAACACACTAGAAGTCCTGTGGGTGCTGCTGAGAAGAAAATATAGGAGCTCTGTGTGATGCCACTAACACACTAGAAGTCCTATGGGTGCTTCTGCAAAGAAAATAGAGGAGCTCTGTGTGATGCCACTAACACACTAGAAGTCCTGTGGGTGCTTCTGCAAAGAAAATAGAGGAGCTCTGTGTGATGCCACTAACACACTAGAAGTCCTGTGGGTGCTGCTGAGATAGAAAATATAGGAGCTCTGTGTGATGCCACTAACACACTAGAAGTCCTGTGGGTGCTGTGAGAAGAAAATATAGGAGCTCTGTGTGATGCCACTAACACACTAGAAGTCCTATGGGTGCTTCTGCAAAGAAAATAGAGGAGCTCTGTGTGATGCCACTAACACACTAGAAGTCCTGTGGGTGCTGTGAGAAGAAAATATAGGAGCTCTGTGTGATGCCACTAACACACTAGAAGTCCTGTGGGTGCTTCTGCAAAGAAAATAGAGGAGCTCTGTGTGATGCCACTAACACACTAGAAGTCCTGTGGGTGCTGCTGAGAAGAAAATAGAGGAGCTCTGTGTGATGCCACTAACACACTAGAAGTCCTATGGGTGCTTCTGCAAAGAAAATAGAGGAGCTCTGTGTGATGCCACTAACACACTAGAAGTCCTATGGGTGCTTCTGCAAAGAAAATAGAGGAGCTCTGTGTGATGCCACTAACACACTAGAAGTCCTGTGGGTGCTTCTGCAAAGAAAATAGAGGAGCTCTGTGTGATGCCACTAACACACTAGAAGTCCTGTGGGTGCTGCTGAGAAGAAAATATAGGAGCTCTGTGTGTGATGCCACTAACACACTAGAAGTCCTGTGGGTGCTTCTGCAAAGAAAATAGAGGAGCTCTGTGTGATGCCACTAACACACTAGAAGTCCTGTGGGTGCTTCTGCAAAGAAAATATAGGAGCTCTGTGTGATGCCACTAACACACTAGAAGTCCTGTGGGTGCTGTTGAGAAGAAAATATAGGAGCTCTGTGTGATGCCACTAACACACTAGAAGTCCTATGGGTGCTTCTGCAAAGAAAATGGAGGAGCTCT
This sequence comes from Lithobates sylvaticus, assembly GCA_028564925.1. Classification (NCBI taxonomy): domain Eukaryota; kingdom Metazoa; phylum Chordata; class Amphibia; order Anura; family Ranidae; genus Lithobates; species Lithobates sylvaticus. Next base: position 256,036,909 of record CM053031.1, on the reverse strand, counting down.
GTGTGATGCCACTAACACACTAGAAGTCCTATGGGTGCTTCTGCAAAGAAAATAGAGGAGCTCTGTGTGATGCCACTAACACACTAGAAGTCCTGTGGGTGCTGCTGAGAAGAAAATATAGGAGCTCTGTGTGATGCCACTAACACACTAGAAGTCCTATGGGTGCTTCTGCAAAGAAAATAGAGGAGCTCTGTGTGATGCCACTAACACACTAGAAGTCCTGTGGGTGCTTCTGCAAAGAAAATAGAGGAGCTCTGTGTGATGCCACTAACACACTAGAAGTCCTGTGGGTGCTGTTGAGAAGAAAATATAGGAGCTCTGTGTGATGCCACTAACACACTAGAAGTCCTATGGGTGCTTCTGCAAAGAAAATAGAGGAGCTCTGTGTGATGCCACTAACACACTAGAAGTCCTGTGGGTGCTGTTGAGAAGAAAATATAGGAGCTCTGTGTGATGCCACTAACACACTAGAAGTCCTGTGGGTGCTTCTGCAAAGAAAATATAGGAGCTCTGTGTGATGCCACTAACACACTAGAAGTCCTGTGGGTGCTGTTGAGAAGAAAATATAGGAGCTCTGTGTGATGCCACTAACACACTAGAAGTCCTATGGGTGCTTCTGCAAAGAAAATAGAGGAGCTCTGTGTGATGCCACTAACACACTAGAAGTCCTATGGGTGCTTCTGCAAAGAAAATATAGGAGCTCTGTGTGATGCCACTAACACACTAGAAGTCCTGTGGGTGCTTCTGCAAAGAAAATAGAGGAGCTCTGTGTGATGCCACTAACACACTAGAAGTCCTGTGGGTGCTGCTGAAAGAAAATATAGGAGCTCTGTGTGATGCCACTAACACACTAGAAGTCCTATGGGTGCTTCTGCAAAGAAAATAGAGGAGCTCTGTGTGATGCCACTAACACACTAGAAGTCCTGTGGGTGCTTCTGCAAAGAAAATATAGGAGCTCTGTGTGATGCCACTAACACACTAGAAGTCCTGTGGGTGCTGTTGAGAAGAAAATATAGGAGCTCTGTGTGATGCCACTAACACACTAGAAGTCCTATGGGTGCTTCTGCAAAGAAAATATAGGAGCTCTGTGTGATGCCACTAACACACTAGAAGTCCTGTGGGTGCTTCTGAGAAGAAAATATAGGAGCTCTGTGTGATGCCACTAACACACTAGAAGTCCTATGGGTGCTTCTGCAAAGAAAATAGAGGAGCTCTGTGTGATGCCACTAACACACTAGAAGTCCTGTGGGTGCTTCTGAGAAGAAAATATAGGAGCTCTGTGTGATGCCACTAACACACTAGAAGTCCTATGGGTGCTTCTGGGAAGAAAATATAGGAGCTCTGTGTGATGCCACTAACACACTAGAAGTCCTATGGGTGCTTCTGCGAAGAAAATAGAGGATCTCTGTGTGATGGGACTAACACACTTCAAGTCCTATGGGTGCTTCTGGGAAGAAAATATAGGTCTGTGTGATGGGACTAACACACTTCAAGTCCTATAGGTGCTTCTGGGAACAAAATATATGATCTCTGTGTGATGGGACTAACACACTTCAAGTCCTATAGGTGCTTCTGGGAAGAAAATGTAGGTCTGTGTGATGGGACTAACACACTTCAAGTCCTATAGGTGCTTCTGGGAACAAAATATATGATCTCTGTGTGATGGGACTAACACACTTCAAGTCCTATAGGTGCTTCTGGGAAGAAAATATAGGTCTGTGTGATGGGACTAACACACTTCAAGTCCTATAGGTGCTTCTGGGAAGAAAATATTTGAGGTCTGTGTGATGGGACTAACACACTTCAAGTCCTATAGGTGCTTCTGGGAACAAAATATATGATCTCTGTGTGATGGGACTAACACACTTCAAGTCCTATAGGTGCTTCTGGGAACAAAATATATGATCTCTGTGTGATGGGACTAACACACTTCAAGTCCTATAGGTGCTTCTGGGAACAAAATATATGATCTCTGTGTGATGGGACTAACACACTTCAAGTCCTATAGGTGCTTCTGGGAAGAAAATATAGGTCTGTGTGATGGGACTAACACACTTCAAGTCCTATAGGTGCTTCTGGGAACAAAATATATGATCTCTGTGTGATGGGACTAACACACTTCAAGTCCTATAGGTGCTTCTGGGAAGGAAATTTAGGTCTGTGTGATGGGACTAACACACTTCAAGTCCTATAGGTGCTTCTGGGAACAAAAATATATGATCTCTGTGTGATGGGACTAACACACTTCAAGTCCTATAGGTGCTTCTGGGAAGAACATATAGGTCTGTGTGATGGGACTAACACACTTCAAGTCCTATAGGTGCTTCTGGGAACAAAATATATGATCTCTGTGTGATGGGACTAACACACTTCAAGTCCTATAGGTGCCTCTGGGAAGGAAATGTAGGTCTGTGTGATGGGACTAACACACTTCAAGTCCTATAGGTGCTTCTGGGAACAAAATATATGATCTCTGTGTGATGGGACTAACACACTTCAAGTCCTATAGGTGCTTCTGGGAAGAAAATGTAGGTCTGTGTGGATGGGACTAACACACTTCAAGTCCTATAGGTGCTTCTGGGAACAAAATATATGATCTCTGTGTGATGGGACTAACACACTTCAAGTCCTATAGGTGCTTCTGGGAAGAAAATGTAGGTCTGTGTGATGGGACTAACACACTTCAAGTCCTATAGGTGCTTCTGGGAACAAAATATATGATCTCTGTGTGATGGGACTAACACACTTCAAGTCCTATAGGTGCTTCTGGGAACAAAATATATGATCTCTGTGTGATGGGACTAACACACTTCAAGTCCTATAGGTGCTTCTGGGAACAAAATATATGATCTCTGTGTGATGGGACTAACACACTTCAAGTCCTATAGGTGCTTCTGGGAACAAAATATATGATCTCTGTGTGATGGGACTAACACACTTCAAGTCCTATAGGTGCTTCTGGGAACAAAATATATGATCTCTGTGTGATGGGACTAACACACTTCAAGTCCTATAGGTGCTTCTGGGAACAAAATATATGATCTCTGTGTGATGGGACTAACACACTTCAAGTCCTATAGGTGCTTCTGGGAAGAAAATATAGGTCTGTGTGATGGGACTAACACACTTCAAGTCCTATAGGTGCTTCTGGGAAGAAAATATAGGTCTGTGTGATGGGACTAACACACTTCAAGTCTATAGGTGCTTCTGGGAAGAAAATGTAGGTCTGTGTGATGGGACTAACACACTTCAAGTCCTATAGGTGTTTCTGGGAACAAAATATATGATCTCTGTGTGATGGGACTAACACACTTCAAGTCCTATAGGTGCTTCTGGGAACAAAATATATGATCTCTGTGTGATGGGACTAACACACTTTCAAGTCCTATAGGTGCTTCTGGGAACAAAATATATGATCTCTGTGTGATGGGACTAACACACTTCAAGTCCTATAGGTGCTTCTGGGAAGAAAATATAGGTCTGTGTGATGGGACTAACACACTTCAAGTCCTATAGGTGCTTCTGGGAACAAAATATAGGAGCTCTGCCTGCCTGCCACGAAACACACTACAAGTCCTATAGGTGCTTCTGGGAACAAAATATAGGAGCTCTGCCTGCCTGCCACGAACACACTACAAGTCCTATAGGTGCTTCTGGGAACAAAATATAGGAGCTCTGCCTGCCTGCCACGAACACACTACAAGTCCTATAGGTGCTTCTGGGAACAAAATATAGGAGCTCTGCCTGCCTGCCACGAACACACTACAAGTCCTATAGGTGCTTCTGGGAACAAAATATAGGAGCTCTGCCTGCCTGCCACGAACACACTACAAGTCCTATAGGTGCTTCTGGGAACAAAATATAGGAGCTCTGCCTGCCTGCCACGAACACACTACAAGCCCCTCTTTCTAAATCAATCTTTGTAAATGAATCTATCTAACTCAATCTCTCTAAGTAAATCTCTCTAACTAACTAAATCCAGCAGAGTGTCACAGATCTATCCTGCTCTATCTGCGCCGGAACAGCATGTGACCGGCGCAGACGGCGTGGCGGCCTTTTATAGGGGGGGGGCGTGTGCTAAAGCCCCTGAGCTGTAATTGGCTACAGGCGTCCTGCCTGTAGCCAATTATGGCTCTTCGAGTTTCCGGGGCTGTGATTGGCCAAGCATGCGGGGTCACAGTGCATGCTTGGCCAATCATCAGCCAGCAATGCACTGCGCCGGCCGCGCCGGCCGCAATGCATTGCGGGGCCGCTCGCATCACACACGAACGTGATGCGAGCGGCCAAAATAGTTCTGGGCTCGCCGAGCGAGCGAACGCCCGGTGCTCGATGCGAACGTGGGTTCGCATCGCGCACCGGACCCATCCCTAGTTGCAATCCATAGTGAATAAACATTGATGCATGAAATAGATTGTTAGCATAGATATAATCCATCAACAAACAATCATAAAGAAAATGAACATAAAAGTAAAAAATTACAAAATGATGAATAAATAAAGTCCAGTGTGACTGTTCCCAACACCAATAAATGACTTCAATATGGAGGTGTCCTTTTATCTTCACTGCTAGTGCTCAAGTCATAGGTGTAAACTCACCAGAGGTGTCTGACCCCTTGTTACAGGAAGGTTAAAAAATGCTTAGAATGCCCAAAGATGGAATTCCTCTGCTGCAACCGCTCCACTTGTTTCCTCCAATTAATATGAGGTAAGGGTAGGTGAAGTGACTCCACAGGAGACATAATTAAAAGGTTCCATAGTGTAGAATTTTTATTTATTGATGGTAAAAATATAAAAACAAGATATTTGCACTGACATGTATAAGTGCCTAAACCTGGAACTGGTGTGTACAGCTTGTGCGGTTATCTGTTTGTCCCTCTGGCGCTGGCATGCAGTCTAAGCCTCGTTCTCACCGCCAGCCTGGATATGATGTCACACCAAATCCGGAAGTGACAAATCCGGGTTATTCAGGAGAGGAATGTGGAGGGTATGACAGTGGGAAGTATATTTAGGAGAGGAGTGTGGAGGGTATGACAGGAGGCAATATGTTCCGGGGAGAGGGATGGAGAGTATGACATTGGACAGTATGGGACGGAGAGGAGGATGGAGAGTATGACATTGGACAGTATGTGCAGGAGAGGAGGATGGAGAGTATGACATTGGACAGTATGGGACGGAGAGGAGGATGGAGAGTATGACATTGGACAGTATGTGCAGGAGAGGAGGATGGAGAGTATGACATTGGACAGTATGTGCAGGAGAGGAGGATGGAGAGTATGACATTGGACAGTATGTGACGGAGAGGAGGATGGAGAGTATGACATTGGACAGTATGTGACGGAGAGGAGGATGGAGAGTATGACATTGGACAGTATGTGCAGGAGAGGAATGTAAAGGGTATGGCAGTAGGTAGTATGTGCAGGAGAGAAGTACAGAGGGTATTGCCATGGGCAGTATGTACAGGAGAAAAACACTGAAGGTATGACAGTGGGCAGTATGTGCACAAGAGGACTGTGGAGGGCATGGCAGTAGGCAGTATGTGCAGGAGAGAAGTTCGGAGGGTATGACAGTAGGCAGTATGTGCAGGAGAGGAGTCCGGGGTGTATGACAGTAGGCAGTATGTGCAGGAGAGAAATATGTGGGGGGGGGGGGGGGTATGATAGGAGACGGTATGTGCAGGAGAAGAGTGTGAAGGGTATGAAAGTGTGTAGTATATACAGGAGAGAAGTACAGAGGGTATGATGGCAAACAGTATGTGCAGAAGAGGACTGTGGAGGGTATGACAGTAGGCAGTATGTGCAGGAGAGGAGTTTGGAGTGTATGACAGTAGGCAGTATGTGCAGGAGAGAAATATGTGGGGGGGAGGTATGATAGGAGACGGTATGTGCAGGAGAAGAGTGTGAAGGGTATGAAAGTGTGTAGTATATACAGGAGAGAAGTACAGAGGGTATGATGGCAAACAGTATGTGCAGAAGAGGACTGTGGAGGGTATGACAGTAGGCAGTATGTGCAGGAGAGAAATATGTGGGGGGGGGGGGTATGATAGGAGACGGTATGTGCAGGAGAAGAGTGTGAAGGGTATGACAGTGTGTAGTATATACAGGAGAGAAGTACAGAGGGTATGATGACAAACAGTATGTGCAGGAGAGAATGTGGAGGGCATGGCAGTGGGTAGTATGTGCAGTTGTGCAAGAGAGAAATCCTATTATGAAAATCACTAATGAGAGGCTTTTGTGATTGGACGGGGTTTGATGGTGCATCCAGCGTCTCAAATGCAAGCAGTTTGCAATCTGGCCATTCGTCTATGGGCACATACTGTATTAAACATAGGTACTACTAGGTGCACCATCTAGCCCTGTCCAGCGGCAGCAGGTCTCAGTCTCTGAGTTTGACTTTTGACATTGGGGCTGGACAGTACACCTAAATGTCGGAGCCTCTTGCACCGGGAATAAATGACCATTGTGCATTGGGCCCAAATGATTCGCAAGGGTACACACTGAGGAAGCTACTCGAATGAGTGGTGAAACGTCTTTCACATTAAAGAACAAGTGACTATCGGCTAACAACTGTAGCAACCTTTTGACTTCAGCAAAGTTACAATGTTCCTTGATCCCTGTTACTTGTTATACAAAGTTGCTCTTAAATGGTTTTAATTCATTCCTTCTCCATGTCACATTCCTCATCATCTGATGGGATCTCTAAACTTGTGAAGTTCTTTAATGAGAAAGACCACGTTTGCGCTGCGTTCCTCTGGGAACCAGGACTCGGCTTAAATAGTGTGTGACTTTTTTTTTTTTCCCTTTATTTTCCTGAGTAATGAATTTGTTTTCTCCGATGTGAAATAGGATGGGGGTGGGTTCTGGATCTTGACCTCTGCCAGAAACACAAAGCATTGGGCTGATTAAAACAGTATGCACGTTATGTGGGACTTAAATGCACTTAAGTATGCCTGTAACCCTACCAGAGAGCCAGACTCTGTCTTGCTGCTTTTATTTTTTAATATCCTGGATAATTTTAGCTACTTCCGAACATACTGTAAAAATAGAACAAACGTGTGGTCTATTTTGTGCCTGGAATAGCATCTGCTGTGCAAAAAGTGTAAAAAAAAAAAAAAAACTTATGTTGCTCATTTCAAAAATATAGGCTAATTACCTTTGGAACACAAAACATATGTTACCGTAGAGAAATGCTTCCTATTTATGCAACCATTGCATTTTAATTCAGCTCTACGAAACCCCTACATAGCTTTTAATGTATTTACTGTATGTATATGTAGCTATGTACGTATTATTATTTTTTTTGGTTGGGGTATAAAAAATGTATATCACATAACATTTTATTAAATCCAGTGCAGCTAAATTTGTCAGACTTTTCACAATGCCACCGAATGGAAGGGCTCAAGTCCTGCAGGAACGCCTGGGAACGGAGTTCCTGTACTTTTCCCACAACAGGAACTCAGTTCCCGTTAGCAGCCGTGTCCTGCAAGACTTTGAAGTATGCGAGCTGTGTGGCAGGTGCTACACCAGCAGCTGCCGACACAGCTCGCAATAGTAAGTGCCGAACACCTGACCATTCAGGCATTACCAGTAGGGGGCCCCATGACAGCTTCCGCTTCAATCTACCTGTCAATCACAGCTAGCTGACGGGTAGATCAGGTCCCTGCTGCTAAGAGATTGTATTTAGTCAGACCTCTGTTTATTGAGGATTTCTTTTTTTTTTTAATGTACTAACAGTTAAGCTTCATACACACAATATGAAAATTGGATTTTTTCTTGGTGGGCGAGTGGATCTTGGGTGGGAGTTCCCTCACTTTGTTCCCCAGGACTTGACCCCTGCCGAATGGTATTGTAGCCTCTTGTCAGTTGATTCTGTGATGGGCTGCCAGGGTAATATTTGGAACTGGGGAACACACTGGTCAGAGAGGACCGGAGCGAGGTACCATAGGGGAATGTAGGGGAGGGCCGGACATGACAGTGTGTCTAGTGACATACTTGGAAAGATAGGGGGTGTGGTTAGGCAGAGTGTAGGGCGGGGCTGTAGTGGCGGTCATATTTAAAGGGGGAGGAGTCGAGAGCGGACAGTCGGGAGGAAGTGAGAACACAAGGAGGCAGTTTTCTCACCCACCCTCCCTTTTTTGTTGTAGTTTTGGCTGTGTTAATATCTCTTGTTGTCATTGCAGGATCGGATGCGGTGGGTCCTCATGACAGCTGGGGGGTTGGCGGTGTTTGTTTGTTGGTCAGTGACAGTAGCAGTAATAGAGGTGGTAAAATGGGTTGGGGGCTCATCAGTAGATGGCCCCTCTGGTGTGGTGTGGTCAACATTTTTGATGAATACTGGTGTTGTTGCACTGCGGGAAAGGTGGTTGTCTCCGAGCGGTACAGATGGAGGCCTATGAGGTTTGGTAAAAGTCCTGCAGTGCCCTGGTTGATATATATATACGGCAGGGGTGGCCAACCAGTGGCCCGCGGAGCCCTCTGATGTGGCCCGTGACCTCCTGCTGTGGAATGGTGGGTTAGCAAGCCCAGATCGCAGGTTGCCGACCCATCATACCACAGCATCAGTGTTGTGAATGAAGCTGGCGGTAAAGGAAGAAAGCGGCTGCAGAGCAGAGCCCCATAAGCCGATGCTTCCTGTATGGCTTTTGCCACAGGCAGAGTCTATGGCAAAGTTCAGTTAACCCGCAGGATAGACACAGGTGCACTATGCTGCACCCGCGGTGTGGGTAAACCGCAGCACATCAGTGTGAAAGCAGTTTAGGCCCTTTTTACACGATCGGGCCTACCCAATCGGACCCTCAATTCACCTCTACAGAGCGGCAGATGTAAACAGACTTTTGTCCGTTTACTTCCGCCTGCCTTCAATCCGATCCTCTAAAAAAATTAGAAGGGAATTCATCCCCTTCCATCTGAGTGGATCGGATCGGAGGGCCTATAGAGCAGCCGTGACCTGTCAAACGCCCGCTCCGCTCATTGTGGCCCGCGACTGGTTACCAAGTTGCTTAAGTGGCCCTCGCTCTTAAAAAGGTTGGGCACCCCTGATATACGGTAAAAAAGTAGTTAGCTCTGTCACTGACCAATAAATTGGGTGAAACATGTTGTTTCTATGTGTTTGTATATATGTTATTATATTTAAAGTTAATTTGGAGTTTATTTCAGTTGGTTTAATAAAAGGCTGTTAAGGCCATTTTACTCCATAAAAATGGTGTGGTCTCTTATTCAGGGGAATAGGGGGTTGGGAGTATAAAGGGCTGTATCAGCATAGAGTGGCTTATCTGGGCTACACTAGTCATGAAATTCCTCAGATAAAACAAGCAGACGTTTGCTGGCTTTTGTGATGCATACAAGTTTTTTTTTGGGGTGGGGGGGGGGCAATAAAGTTTAAGCCTATCTCAAAAACAAAAGCAGATCCTCTTGCCTTTTAAAAGCCCAGAATGGATTTTATTACTATTAATAGGCGCTTGGTCATAGGGTCTAAGTCATAGAGTCTAAGCTTCTAGGGAGTAAAATGCGTAAGAGGAGTAAATAAAATTTGGGGGCTTTAAACGGCGAGCGGCACAACGTTTGTTTTTGGTGATATATTTGTTAGCAGATCATGGACCGTCTGGAGCCAGCACCCTTCGGTCAGTGGAGCAGAGATGGAAGGCTTAAAGTGGAGTGGTTGGGATTGTCCAAAGTCCATCTCAAGTTTTATTTGAGTGACATCTACCCAGCCAACTCCCCCCCACTATAAAAAAATAAAAGTATGCATAACTTTTCTTCCCAATGGTTTTCTTGGCAGTCTGTTGGCATCAGATCTTCTCTTCTCCTCTGGTGGTGGTGGTGCTTTATAGTGTAAGCCCCCGTACACACGGACGGAAATTCCGACCACAAAATCCATCCGATTTTTTCCGACGGATTTTGTCCGAAACCGGTGTTGCATACACACGGTCGGACAAAGTTCTCGGAAAATCCGATCATTCCGAACGTGGTGACGTTCATTGTGTACTACGGAACTACGTAGAGGCTAGTAGCCAATAGCTTTGGTCTCGTAATTTGATCTGAGCATACGTGGCACTTTGTCTGTCGGAATTCCCTACACACGATCGGAAAAAGTCTGATCGGATTTTGTTGTTGGAAAATTTGAGATCCTGCTCTCAATTTTTTTTCCGTAGAAAAAGCCCGCTAGAGCCCACGCACGATTGGATTTTCCGACAACATAATCCGATCAGACTTTTTCCATCGGAATATCCGACCGTGTGTACGGGGCATAATAGTACTCTGGGCCCCGGCTGGCGGGATGACGCTGCCCCAGGAGGTGGGTCTATGACATCCTGAGTTTAGAGGAAGTGGGTTGAATGATGCTGGCCAAAATTTACCCCAGAAGAGAAGCACCATCTGGTAGAGAAGCTTGTAGGGAGTGCAGCTGTGTGGTGGTGATACTGGTCAAGTGGGTAACAACATTGCCCACATGATCCTGATTAGTGCAAGAAGTAGACACAGCGATCATGCGATTGCTGCTTACCTCTGACACTAGGGTTACCTTACAGAGAACTGACTTGTCCTCTGTACTGGGCCTCCAGAAGGCCATCTTGGGGAAGCCTGTGTCTAATTTGATACAGATCCCTCATGAGATTTGGTCAGACATCTTGGAACCAGGTAGAATCTCCCTTGTCCTCCAAAAGAACCCTGATGTCTCCCATGTCCTCCAATTAAACACCTGCAATGTGGGGGAGGGGTACCACTGTTACCGGGCTCCATCTGCCAGTCGACAGATGGCTTCTTAGATCTACACCCACCCCAGGTGGCTGCACCTGCCAGGAGTGTGTAAACCTCCCCCCACTGCCACCGACGTACGTTGTGACAGTCAATTGGTTAAGTCAACGTGAACCACCTGGGTAGTGTGATGCCACCCAGATGCTCTGGTGGTTGTGTGGAAAGATCAACCACTTTGTTAATCAAGAGTCGCTAAACTGGCATCCACATTAACAACAGCTTAAAAAAACAAACAGAAGAACAAAAAACACCCCAAAAAAAACAAAAAACACACCCATAGGGGTTCATTTATAAAATAAAATAAAAAATGCTGTGCAAAAGTCCCAAGAATTCATACGCCATAAATAAGCCCTGTCATTCATCAAATCAGTTTATTTGCTATGATCAGCAGCTCCATCTAGTGGCCATAATGTGGTATTTTGACAAAAAAAGCCCCAATCAGGAAAATACTGCATTGCAGCCTCTAGAGGGAGCTGGCGATCAGAGGAAGAAATGCATATTAGACAAATTGTAGAGAATTTTTGTGATTAATGATGGCTGTGTGAATATTTGATACTTTCACACAGTTTTTTTATTTTATTTTTTTACAAATAGCTACTTATTCATAATTAAACCCTTCCCATCCGCGCTATAGCCAAATTATGCTACAGCAGGCTTACTCAGGAGGGCATCTGTTAATGTGGTCCCATGATCATGCTTCCCCTGTGTCGCGGGCAGCGCACTCTGTGATTTCCGAGTCCTTCAGACCCCCTTGATCACAGATCTGGGTAGAGGGCCAATCATAGCAGCCCTTTACCACGTGATCAGCTGTGTCCAATTATGGCTGATCATGGAAGTCAACACAAGCCGGTTATTGACTTTTCTTTCCTCACATTGTCAGCGTGAGAAGAGAGCCGATAACTGGCTTTTGTTAAAGAGACATCAACACCGATAATCAGGGCACTGATTATCGGTGCAGTCCCAACAGTGCCCACCAGTGCTGCCAATTAGTGTCCACCAGTGCCTCCTCATCAGTGTCACCTATCAGTGCTGCCTATCAGTGCCACCTAACAGAGCTCATCAGTGATGCCTATTGGAGCCCATAAGTGCCACCTATTAGTGCTGCCTCATCAGAGCCCATCAGTGCAGCCTCATCGATGCCCATCAGTGGCACCTATCAGTGCCATCAGTGCTGCCTATTATTGCAGCCTCATCAGTTCCTACCAGTGCTGCCTTATCAGTGCCACCTATCAGTGGCCACCAGTTCTGCCCCATCAGTGCCACCTATCAGTACCCATCAGTGCCGCCTCATCAGTGCAGCCTCTCAGTGCCCACCAGTGATGCCTACCAGATCCCACCAGTGACACCTATCAGTGCCCATCAGTGACGCCTATCGGTGCCTCCTCATCAGTGCCCACCAGTGCTCAGTGATGCCTATCAGATCCCACCAGTGACACCTATCAGTGCCCATCAGTGACGTCTATCAGTGCCTCCTCATCAGTGCCCACCAGTGCCACCTATCAGAGCCCATCAGTGCCTCCTCATCAGTAGATAGGAAGTAGTTCTGGAGCTATGATTAAGCACTGTTTGTTAGTGTGAAACGCATCAGTTCTTCTTTTTTTTTTTCGGAGTGCGGCTGTCCAGAACTACTTCCTATCTATTGCTATATGCATTGCCAGCACCTGTGGCTTCCAAAATGGTGAAGAGGACCTACCTGGAGCGGTGATACCCCCTCCCTGCCTCCTCATCAGTGCCGCCTATCCATGCCTGCTCATCAGTGCCACCTATCAGAGCCCATCAATGCCTCCTCATCAGTGCCCACCAGTGCTGCCTCATCTGAAATACAAAGTCCGGAAAGCTGCACTCCCACAACAAATAATAATCCAAATCTTTATTGAAATCCATACAAAGTACAGGATGGGTATAGCGGGGGATGAGAAGGAACGAGGTTGACACGTTTCACACGATTTACGTGCTTTTGACAGGCGTGCACCCTACTCATCCTTGGGATTACCTACAGGCATCATACTTATACGTCTCACCTGTGTGCAGCGGGAATTTTTTTAATGCTGCCTCATCAATGCCCATCAGTGCCGCCTCATCAATGCATCCTCTCAGTGACCATCAGTGCATCCTCATAAGATACCATCAGTGCCACCTATCAGTGCCGCCTCTCAGTACCCATCAGTGCCACTTCATCAGCGCACATCAGTGAAGGAGAAAAATTACCTGCTTGCAAAATTGTATAACAAACTATGAAAAAAACTATATATATATATATATATATATATATATATATATTTTGTGGCAGAGCGAGGCTCTGTCCCTATGAAATTGGAGGTAAAAGAGACAGTTTGCATATCTGTGGACTGCTAGACATGTGCGATTCGTTTCGTACGAATCAAAAATTCATATGAATTTCTGGAAATTCGTACAAATCCAAAATACAAATTTTTATGCATACGAATTCTGTACGAAATACGAAATTTTTAAACATTTGTAATTGTTACGAAAAGTTAACGAACCTAAAAGTTAAAAACCCAGGAAGTCAGCACAGCACAGGGATGGTGGGAGCCCCTCATAATGGGCACAGCGGGTGTACACTCAGACCCGGGAACTCAGCACAGGGATGGTGGGAGCCCCTCATAATGGGCACAGCGGGTGTACACTCAGACCGGGGAACTCAGCACAGGGATGGTGGGAACCCCTCATAATGGGCACAGCGGGTGTACACTCAGACCCGGGAACTCAGCACAGGGATGGTGGGAACCCCTCATAATGGGCACAGCGGGTGTACAGACCTGGGAACTCAGCACAGGGATGGTGGGAACCCCTCATAATGGGCACAGCGTGTGTACAGACCTGGGAACTCAGCACAGGGATGGTGGGAACCCCTCATAATGGGCACAGCGTGTGTACAGACCTGGGAACTCAGCACAGGGATGGTGGGAACCCCTCATAATGGGCACAGCATGTGTACAGACCTGGGAACTCAGCACAGGGATGGTGGGAACCCCTCATAATGGGCACAGCAGGTGTACAGTTCTGGGAACTCAGTATAGGGATGGTGGGAACCCCTCATAATGGGCACAGCAGGTGTACAGACCTGGGAACTCAGCACAGGGATGGTGGGAACCCCTCATAATGGGCACAGCAGGTGTACAGTTCTGGGAACTCAATACAGGGATGGTGGGAACCCTCATAATGGGCACAGCAGGTGTACAGACCTGGGAACTCAGTACAGGGATGGTGGGAATCCTATGGGAATTTCTATGCTTACAAATTTTATACGAAGTACGAAATTTCGTTAACGAATTTCGGATCCAAATTCCGTTATAACAGAAACGTGACTGGTGTTTTGTTCACCAATCAGAGGTAGTCAGCACAGCACAGGGATGGTGGGAACCCCTCATAATGATAAATTCATCATAACGAACTTTCGTTATTTTGAGAAAAAGTTTACGAATCTAACGAAAAATTCGTATTTCGTACGAATCCAAATTGAATTTCGGACACGAATTACGAAGTAATTTTCGTACAGAACAAAACGGAAAGAAACTCATTTATTGACAGCGCACATGTCTACGGACTGCAAGACTACAGAGTGTAGAGTTTAAATGGAGAAAACTGCTCTGTCAGTTTTCTCCAGGTTTTGCTGGTTTCCGGATGGGATTCTGTAGTTTGGAGATCATGGGTGAGATGGGTTCTCCAACCCTGTGCCCGGGTCTTGAGGATAGAAAGCAGGGTGTGTGCCCAGCTGCACACAGCCCATATAACAAGGGGCTGGTGAGAGCAAAAGGTGGAAGGAAGGTGGAGTTGGAGCAGTGGCTCCTAGTGAGGGGCTCTGTGTGAAGACAGAAGCTGTGTGCATTGAGGGGCTTGAAGCCTGTGTGCGTTTTAAGAAGCCCAAAGCTGTGTGCATCCAAGACTGTGGGCCCGGAAGAGCTGGTGGTATGAGGGACCTTCTTCTTCTTCTTAATTTGTTTAGCAAAAAATAACCCCCCCCCCCCCGTGGTGATTAACCCCTTGCCAACCAGCGCACAAAGATATATGTCGGCACAATGGCACAGCTGGGCAAATGGGCATACAGGTACATCACCTTTAAATCACGGCATTGTGGCGTGTGCACACCCGCCGCGTACTCCGTGAGTGTGCCCGTGGGTCCCGCGGACTCGATGTCCACCGGGTTCCCGGCGATCGTGTCACGGAGCAGCAGAATGGGGAAATGCCTATTTAAACAAGGCATTTCCCTGTTTTGCCTACCAACATGACAGAGATCTACTGTCATCGGGAGCAGTGATCTGTCATGTTCTAGTGAGCCCACCCCCCCTACAGTTAGAATCATTCCCTAGGACACACTTAACCACTTGATCGCCCCTAGTGTTTAACCCCTTCCCTGCCGGTGTCATTTACACAGTAATCAGTGCATTTTTATAGCACTGATCGCTGTATAAATGACAATGGTCCCAAAATAGCGTCAAAAGCGTCTGATGTGTCCGCCATAGTGTCGCAGTCACGATAAAAAAAATCGATTGCCGTCATTACAAAAAAAAATTATAATAAAAATGCCATAAATCTATCCCATATTTTGTAGACGCTATAACTTTTGCGCAAATCAATATACGCTTATTGCGATTTTTTTTTTTTTTTGCTAGAAAATTACTTGGAACCCCCAAACATTATAAAAAATGTTTCTAACACCCTAGAAAATAAAATGGCGGTCATTGCAATACTTTCTGTCACAGCGTATTTGCGCAGCGGCCTTACAAGTGCACTTTTTAAAAAAAATACACTTTTTTTGAGTACAAGAAATAAGACAACAGTAAAGTTAGCCTAATTTTATTTTTATATTGTGAAAGATAATGTTATGCTGAGTAAATTGATACCCAACATGTCACGCTTCAAAGTTGCGCCCGCTCGTGGAATGGCGTCAAAATTTTACCCTTAAAAATCTCCATAGGCAACATTATAAAATTCTACCGGTTGCATGTTATAAGTTACATAGGAGATCTAGGGCTAGAATTATTGCTCTCACTCTACAGATCGCAGTGATACCTCACATGTGTGGTTTGAACACCGTTTTCATATGCAGGGGCTACTCACGTATGCGTTCGCTTCTGCACGCGAGCTTACACTGTTTTTTAAAAAAAAATATGTCACTTTTATTCCTATTACAAGGAATGTAAACATGACAGGACCTCTTAAATATGAGATCTGGGGTCAAAAGGACCTCACATCTCATATTTACACAAAAATGCAATAAAAAAATAATAATAATAATAATTTTGTCATTTAAAAAAAAAAAAAAAAAATTAATTAAGAGCTATGGGCGGAAGTTACGTTTTGACGTCGCTTCCGCCCTGTAATGTTATGGACTCGATCGCCTCTGTTGTTACCGACAGGTCCAGTAAGCGGCGGAGGGCACCGGAGTGTGGCAGGAGGAGGGGCCCTCTCCCGCCGCTGATAAAAGTGATCTCGCAGCGAATCCACAGCAGAGACTACTTTTATCTGAAACCGGACCACTCACTGAAGAAGAGGATACCGGGGTTATGGCAGATAGCTGCTGCCATAACAAGTCCCCTTCAAAGTACTGATATATAACAACGGTGGGCGGTCCGGAAGTGGTTAAAGGAGGACTCTACATAAGGGACCCCATTAAAGTTTCCCTTACATGGGAGTCCCCCTTACATCAGAATCTTCCTTTAAATAAGTCCCCATCAGAGCCCCATTATATCAGAGTCCTCATCAAAGCCCCTCTTACACCAGAGTCTTCCTTTTATATGAGAGTACCAATCAGAATCCCCCCTCATAAGGGTCTCCATCAGAGACGCCCCTACATGAGTCACCCCTTACATAAGGGTCCACATCAAAGTCTTCCTTACATCTGAGTGAGTCACCCCTTACATAAGGGTCCCCATCAAAGTCTTCCTTACATCTGAGTCCTGACCCCATCAGAACCCAATTTCATCAGATTCTTCCTTTTATATGAGAGTCCCCCCCCCATGAGGGTCCCCATCAGAGACCTGCTTTACATGAGCCATTCTTTACATAAGGGACCCCCATTAAAGTCTTTCTTACATGGGAGTACCCCTTACATCAAAGAATGACTCATGTAAGGGGGTCTCTGATGGGGACAATCATAAGGGGGAGGGGACTCTCATATAAAGGAAGAATCTGATATGATTGGGCTCTGATGGGGACCCTCATAAGGGGGGACTCTGATGGGGAATTTCATATAAAGGAAAACTCTGATGTAAGAGCAGGGCTGGTGCAAGGATTTTTGACACCCTAGGCGAAAACCTAATTTTGCCACCCCATTCACCCCACCCCCTTTTCCCAGCCCTGGTAACGCATGTGACCTACCTGACCATTACACTGACCTACCTGACAAATACAGTGACACAAATACCTGACTCGTACACTGACCTATCTGACACGTACACTGACCCACCTACCTGACACGTACACTGACCCACCTACCTGACACGTACACTGACCCACCTACCTGACACGTATACTGACCCACCAATTTGACTACACATACACTGACCTACCAGACCCCCCCCTACCTGACCCCTACACTGACCTACCAGACCCCCCTACCTGACCACTACACTGACCTACCTGACACATACAGCGTCCTACCTATCTGACACATACACTGACCTACCTGACCCCTACACTGAACTACCTGACCCCTACACTGACCCACCTACCATTCTTGCGCCCACCAAGAGTAACAGTGAGGGCTTACAGTGTTGTGGCAACACCGTCCACCACCACCACCAAAGGCCCAATTTTTCTGCCCCTGTTCAACAGGGGCATGCAATTACAATTCTTTATCTAATTATTCACAGCAGGGCCAATTCCTGCGCCCACCAAGAGTAACTGTGAGGGCTTACAGTGTTGTAGCACCAGCACCACCACCACCACCAAAGGCCCAATTTTTCCTACCACTGTTCAACAATGGCATGTAATTACAATTCCTGATATAATAGTTCACAGCAGGGCGTTCCAGCGCCCACCAAGAGTAGCTGTGAGGGCTTACAGTGTTGTGGCAACACCAACATCTAATGTGGCAAATTTCTGCATATATATATACGTTGAGTATATACGGCAGGCCCCTACTTTCAAACATCCAACTTACAAACGACTCCTACTTGCAAATGGAAGGAGAAAACAGGAAGTGAGAGGAAATCTACCCCTAGGAAAGGAAATTCTATCCTGTAAGAGTTAATATGGGAAAAAGGTATCTCCTCTCTACTGATTCTTTATCACCAATCTTTGTTTCAATAAAAACCCCACTTTTCCAAAAACATTTGTCATTGGGACGGAAAGTGAGGTGAAATGTTCTGAACAGGTGCACAGACAGCAAAACAAAAATTTACCTGTTCAAAATTACAAACAGATTCTACTTAAGAACAAACCTACAGTCCCTGTCTTGTTTGCACCGTCTGTATACTGCTGTTCAGAGTATATAGGGTTGTAGGTATAGGGTTTTATTTTGGGTGCGGGGTTCCCCTTAATATCCATACAAGACTCAAAGGGGCTGGTAATGGGCTGGGGTAGGGGGGGCGTGATGGGGTAGCCATGCCATTTTCTCAAAGATTTTCATCCATATTGCCAGGACAAGACATGACATTAAAGACGCAAGCAGTTTTAAATGGCTTTTTTTCCTTTACAAATGTCATTTTGTGCAGGGACAGTTCTAAATACGGGAAACACATGCTACTTCACAGGCATACTTTAGACACCCCCCAGGTACCATATTTAAAGGAATATTTCACTTTTTTTTTTCACTTTATGCATCATTAAAATTACTGCTCCAGAAAAAAACGTCAGTTTTTAAAACTTCTTTTTGGATTGATACATGTCCCTTGGGGCAGGACCCGGGTCCCCAATCCTTTTTTAGGACAATAACATGCATATTATAATTAGCATGTTATTTAACTGTTAATTAACTGTTAATTATAATTAACTGTTATAATTAGCACTTTAGATTGCGAACGTTCGTGTCCATTGTAATTAGTAGGGTTCTAACGTTCGTGCAAACTTTCGGTCCGTTCGCAGGTTCTGGTGCGAACCGAACCCGGGGGTGTTCGGCTCATCCCTAGTCTCAATAGAGAAGAATTACACATTGAAGGGCTGTTTTGTGGAGCTGCATTTAGAATGCATGCTCATTCAGTTCCCTTTAAAAGACAATGGTGACTTGAAAATTGCTGTTCACAGATGCTCTCCATCCAATCTGACAGAGCTTGAGCTATCTTGCAAAGAAGAATGGGCAAAAATGTCACTCTCTAGATGTACAAAGCTGGTAGAGACATCCCCAAAAAGACTTGCAGCTATAATTATAGAGAAAGGTTTTACAAAGTATTGACTCAGGGGGGCTGAATACAAATTCACGCCACAATTTTCACATTTGTTTGTAAAACATTTTGAAAACCATTTATAATTTTCCTTCCACTTCACAATTATGTGCCACTTTGTGTTGGTCTATCACATAAAGTCCCAATAAAATACATTTAGGTTTTTGGTTGTAACATGGCAAAATGTGGAAAATGTCAAGGGGTATGAATACTTTTTCAAGGCAGTGTAGATACAAAGTCCCATATCTAATTTATTTTGTATTGTAGCATTTATTCAGGGATGATACCTCCTTGAGTAGCATAACATTTAAAGGGGCCACCATCTTTCCTCTTTTACATATGCCCTGCATTTAGCTTGTAGCATATGAATCAGTGGATAGTGGCTTTTCCCGAAGCCTAACCACACAGGTGTTTTTCAAAGCTGGAAAATCCTGTATTGGATCTAGGGTAAAACTAAACCTGGATGATTTGTCGCTTGCTATTTGACCACATGTAGTGACCTTATTCCCACAAGTACACGTAAGCAAGAGCACACCGATTTTGCCCTCCATCTTCAAGTTTGACAAGGTCACGTTTCTTGAAATGCAAGACTCGTAATAAGTTCCAAGACTGACAAGACCATATGACCCTGCCACAAAACACAAATGTAAGTGTCAGCTTCTAGTACAGCACCACACACACGTCACAAATAAATAAATAAAATAACACCAAAGAGTAAAACAAACAAGAAAATCACAAAAATGTAAAATAATTTATAGATGAAAAGTCACCATTGGGGATTAGCATGGTGATTTCAGTGAAAATGATTTTGCACACAATTACTTATTTCATGTATTTTTTTACTATTTTTTTTATATATACTCATGACCTACCAAGTAATAAAGCAACAGTTAGTTTAAAATGGCGAGGTGTGAAAATGTGCACAAAACGAATGTTCCCTAATGTCGCATACACACAAGTGGATTTTCCGTCTGAAAAATCTTGGATGTTTTTTCCGACGTAATTGCGCTCAAGCTTGGCTTGCATACACACGGTCACCCGTGATGTACAACACTACGACGAGCCGAGAAAATTAAGTTCAATGCTTCCGAGCATGCGTCTAATTGTTTCTGAGCATGTGTAGGAATTTTGCGCATCGGAATTGCTACAGACGATCGGAATTTCCTATCAAAACTTTTTCCGACCGAAATATTGAGAAGCTGCTCTTAATCTTTTGCTGGCTGGATTTCCGCCAGCAAAAGTCCGATGGAGCATACACACAGTCATTTTCCGACCAAAAGCTCTCATCTGACCTTTTTCTGGCAGAATTTCCGATCGTGTGTACGTGGCATTAATCAAAAATCAAAAAAATACATTAGTTAGACTGCTTTCACACTGAAAGCGCCGGCCGTTAGCGCTAAAGCGCCACTCGTTTTAGCACCAATATTTTTCAACAATATCACCCCCGTATACGTGCAGCTGTGGGGCAGAGAGTCTCCTGCCAAAAGCTAATTGGCCCTGCACTGACAGCTAGATTCCAATCCAGAGTGCATGTACATGGACATGGTTAAAATAGGATGGAGATCAGCAACACTGAGATGCAAAAAAAAAGGTGAAAACAATATTTTATGGCATTTAGCACAAATATAACAAGTTCCAATCCACAAAATTCTCTATCACCTCCTTGTTATAATACCGGTCGGGGTATCAACCACTGACTTGCTCAAATTATTTACTTTCTTGTGAGAGGCTCGTTCTTTATGTCCATGTAATGAAGTGGGCTCCTGAGCCAAACATTTCCCCGAGTGGCTTCTGGCTCAGCCCATGAATAGCAATACTTGACCATCCTGAATCGAGGGCAGCAATTAGTTTTTCTTAGTAAAGGGTTTATGTAACCCTTCAAAAGTCTTAATCCGGACTGCCATACTTCTCACCGGCCTCTGCTGAAGCCTATTGAAGCCCAGAGAATGACACAGCAATGGGAGCCTTTCTCTAAGTCGGGGGGCCATTTCACATGCTTTTAATGGCGTAGTCTACATAGAATGAGGTTGCTATAGAAAAGCTCCCAGTACGGATAGTGTAGCCTCCATTCACGAGCTGCCTGGAAAGCTGGACGCTGCGCTTTTACATAAGAATAAAGCTGTCCCTGAATGTGGCCACTCAGCTGATAAATAGGATCTGTATCACCATATCTGGAGTTTTATGGGCACTTGGGAAAACTCTTGAAAAAAAAAAAAAAAAAGCTGTTTGGGGAGAATAATATGGTCGGATGTATTGCTTGGAAACAAAAGACAGAGCAAGAGAGTGCAGTCTATTACTCGGGGAAAACAAGCAACCATAGAGAGGCTCTGACAACCCGACACCCTGGAGGGTCACCGGCATCAGGGCCCAGGGGCTTTCCAAGAGAAACACATACTGGCTACTCAACGCGTCATATCGACCCTGAAGGAAATAACTGCTTAGTTACTGGTGAGAAGTGCAACTCGAAAAATATATATATATATTTTTTTTAGGTTTGAAACATTTTTTTTTTTTTATAATAAAATTCACCCAGTGGGGAGAGAGATGGCATTAAAAAACTAGCAGGGTTTCTAAAGGATTCTGTCCTATCGGACAATGTTGTCGGAAATTCCGACCGTGTGTAGGCACCATCGGACATTTTCCATCGGATTGTCCGACGGACAAAGTTGTATCTCCTGCTCTAAAAATTTTCCGACAACAAAGTCCGATCACACCAATTCCGATCGTGTGTAGCGAATTCCGACGGACAAAGTGCCACGCATGCTCAGATCACATTACAAGACCAAAGCTATTGGCTACTAGCCTCTACGTAGTCCCGTCGTAGGCAACAAACGTCACCACGTTCAGAATGATCGGATTTTCCAACAACTTTGTCCGACCGTGTGTATGCAACACCAGTGTCGGACTAAATCCGTCGGATGGATTTGGTGGTCGGATTTTCCGACCATGTGTATGGGGCTTAAGTATTCCCAACTCTGTCTACAAATAAAAAAGTTTGTCTGATGTTGGGCTTTAAAGGGTATCTATAATGGCTTTGGAGACAGTAATATTTGTAAGTTTGTTTTATTATTTTTTACATGTATACATTTTGATATAAAAAAAAATGCAAAAAATCTGGGGCTACATGAGTACTGCCAACACTGGGGAGCTACAGTTCATTGAGGGAACCATGAATGCCAACATGTACTGTGATATACTGAAGCAGAGCATGATCCCCCTCCCTTCAGAGACTGGACCACAGGGCAGTATTCCAACATGATAACGACCACAAACACACCTCTAAGATGACCACTGCCTTGCTAAAGAAGCTGAGGGTAAAGGTGATGGACTGGCCAAGCATGTCTCCAGACCTAAACCCTATTGAGCATCTGTGGGGCATCCTCAAATGGAAGGTGGAGGAGCGCAAGGTCTCTAACATCCACCAGCTCCGTGATGTCGTCATGGAGGAGTGGAAGAGGACTCCAGTGGCAAACTGTGAAGCTCTGGTAAACACCATGCCCAAGAGGGTTAAGGCAGTGCTGGAAAATAATGGTGGCCACACAAAATATTGACACTTTGGGCCCAATTTGGACATTTTCACTTAGGGGTGTACTCACTTTTCTTGCCAGCGGTTTAGACATTAATGGATGTGTGTTGAGTTATTTTGAGGGGACAGAAAATTTACACTGATATACAAGCTGTAGCCACTCCTCTGGTCCCCTGTCTTCCTCCTCCACCCCCCATGCTGCAGCCCCCTCCTCCGGTCCCCTGTCCTGCCCCTCTTCCCCCCTTGTGCTCCGGTCACTTCTCTGGTCCCCTGTCTTCCTCCTCCACCCCCCTTGTGCTCCGGCCGCTCCCCCGGTCCCCTGTCCTGCCCCTCTACCCCCCCTTGTGCTCCGGCCACTTCTCTGGTCCCCTGTCTTCCTCCTCCGCCCCCCTTATGCTCCGGCTGCTCCCCCGGTCCCCTGTCCTGCCCCTCTACCCCCCTTGTGCTCCGGCCACTCCTCTGGTCCCCTGTCTTCCTCCTCCGCCCCCCGTGCTGCAGCCCCCTCCTCTGGTCCCCTGTCCTGCCCCTCTTCCCCCCTTGTGCTCTGGCCGCTCCCCCGGTCCCCTGTCCTGCCCCTCTACACCCCTTGTGCTCTGGCCACTCCTCTGATCCCCTGTCTTCCTCCTCCGCCCCCCCATGCTGCAGCCAACTCCTCCGGTCCCCTGTCCTGCCCCTCTCCCCCCCTTGTGCTTCGGCCGCTTCTGTGGTCCCCTGTCTTCCTCCTCCGCCCCTCGTGTGCTCCGGCCGCTCCTCCGGTCCCCTGTTCTCCTCCTCCGGCCCCCTGTCCTCCTCCAGCCCCCTGTCCTCCTCCTTCACTCCCCCCCCTCGTGCCACAGCTGGCTTTCCTCCTCTCCTCTCCCACCGGCTTCTGGGAGGGATATGGCAACACAAGCCCATAGCACATTTGCAGTACGTTTTCTAAACACAAGGTAATGCTCGCATTTTCTGTGCAGGTTGCTGTGTGTTCAGCAATGCACAGATGTGAATGCAGCCTAATTATTAATGATACCCGAATAACAGTTAGAATACACGTGCTTTGATGCACGTTTGTTGCATGCCAAAACGCACACTGAAACAATGTGCGATTGCAGTGACCGGTCTGCTTACGCATGAAAAATACGCAAAAAGATTGTTTCCGCAAGCACAGGTTTGAATTGAATGTGCTTGGGAGGGGAGTTTTTAGGCAGCAAGGATGACCTGGGAGGAGAGGTGAGGGTTAAAAAAGTAGCGGTAATGAATAAAGACAGTTTTCATAGGCACTGGTTATAGTCAATATAGAAGTTGGTATTTTCACATTGTCACCAGGCTTAGGCCACTATTACCAGAGGACAGTGCCCCCTGGAGCGGTGGCGGTCTGTAGGGGACAGTACTAGAATTTTACTGAGGGGAGCCCCACTATGCTGGTCCCGATATGAGAACATTCTTTGTTATCATGCGTTGTGTCTACATTGACCCTACTCGCCAAAACCCTCTCCCAGCTCTAGGGTCGCCATGTGTACGGGTTTGACCCAGAACGTCCGGGTTTTGCAACTTGTGCCCAGGTTTCTGTGCACCTGAAACCTGGACACAACATATCTTCAGTCTGGTCAGGTAAATCTGCCCCAGTGCAGTGAGGGAAGTCTGTGGGCTATCCTCCGGAGTTGCTGTCGGCTGCACCTTGTTCTTACTGTCCTGTGTGCTCTCTGCTCTGCCTTCTCCCCTGCCAGTGCCTAAAGCCCCCCTCCCCACCAAATGATCTGCTTTGCAGTCATTGGTTGCTAGGACCGCTGGTGTCTTAGCAACCAATGATGCTTTTGCACAGCACACATGGGACTTTCTACTCCAACGGTAGGTCTCTAAGAGGGGGGTTCGTTGATATAAGGAGACTCTGATCTAAAAAAAAATTTTTAACAAATTGTCGGGCTCCACTAAAGTTTTCGAGTTTGGCTTGAAGACAAGGTGGCAACCCTACCCGCCACTATATACTCTCCTTATCACGCAGGGTCTCTGTCCCTGTCCCCATCCTTGTACTCACTCCAGTGGAGCCTGACGCACTAGCCTTGTTTATACATTTCCACACCAAGATGGCTGCCAAAGGTCATCAGATTTTGCACCGTCCAATCACAAAGCTGATACCTCTGAGACACTGACCGGCCCCGTGAAGGGGCAATTTTCTCTAAAGACTCCACTTCATCTGTATAGTGGCACAGTGCCACCTACTGTACAGAGGGAAACCTGCACCAGCCTGCAGGTAGTCTCCCAACTCTGCCTCCTGAAAAAATCTGAACCCTACCGCAACCTGTAAGGCGACACTACCAGAGCTGCAGATAGGGGAGGAAGCAGATACAACTTATGGTAGTCAGCCCCTCTCTGCCATTTCAGTAGTCAAGCAGGCACCCTCTCTCCGTCAGCCTGATCCTGCAGAGGCTGGAGAAGGAGAGGAATAATTTTGATAGAAGAAAAGACTGTTTGTTACGGATTACTTAAATAAATATCCGCATTATGTGAAGAAATCTGCGCTGCTCTTTCCCTAATGCCCTGCCATCGGACTTCTCCATTCCCGTCATGCACATCACCGGTGACCTTAAAATAGCTTGCTGCAGCTAACAAAAATGTTCTTTATGTGTGAGGCGAGCCGCTGTGATTGATTTCATGTCATTTGCGCCCTTTATATCGCAGTAAACACACCGGCCTCCTGTCAGGCCGAGACAAATTCTCGCAGACACACACCAACTATTGTTAGAGAGCTGCAGCTGCTGCAGGGGAAACATAAGACTCCAGCTCTAGGTAAGAGGTGAGGTGGGACACCTGCGGCTGTAGCCCTGCTGAAGAACTACAGTGACCAGCATGCTTTGCTGCATAGGTCAGCGGCTTTAATATTAGCCAGAGGTGCTTTGTTGCTGATCTTGTTTAAAGGACCACTGAAAATGTATTCTGATAACCCTATGTGTATAGTACTGATAGTATTCAGTGCTAGTATCAAGCTGGCCAGGAAAAATAACAGTAAGGAGGCTAGCAACTTTAATGGCATCCCAGTCTTAGATCGTAGGGTTCAATATTGAGTTGGCCCGCCCTTTGCAGCTATAACAGCTTCAACTCTTCTGGGAAGGCTGTCCACAAGGTTTAGGAGTGTGTGTCTATGGGAATGTTGGACCATTCTTCCAGAAGTGCATTTGTGAGGTCAGGCACTGATGTTGGCCGAGAATGCCTGGCTAGCAGTCTCTTGCTTTGTGCATTGGTCCACATCATTTGGTGGAGGTGGGATTATGGTGTGGGGTTGTTTTTCAGGAATATACAATGGAAAAAGCCGCGCTAAAAAATGATAATCTGAATAAACCACAAGTGAAAAAAAATTCAAATATTGATGATCAATAATCTATGTGAGAAATCAATAAAATAATAAAACCATATTCATTGGTCTTTAAAGTCCATATGTGACTAAAAGTGATAAGTGACAAAAATATTGTGACAATATGGTATCCAAAAAGTGAATGTGAAAGAAATCCACCAGGTAACCGTGATCCACCACCGCTCTAATAATGTGCTTACCAGAGGGCAAGCTTTAATAAGCCTGTAACTCGATTGTCATCAAGATATAACCGGGCCATTAGACATCGCCTCCAAAACCCATTCTCAGCTGGTGATTACGACCAAAATCCTGGATATAGGCAGCGCTTCCCTTGTGGGGTGTCTATGGGATCGAATTCCTCCAAGGGTGTGAAGCCGGGGAACCATACACTCTCAGCATGTGGATAGATAAGAATGAGGGATGCTCCCATAGTGTGAAACCATATTAAAATTTTATTAAATCAGATAAAAGTTCTACTTACATCAAATCAAAATAATGCTCGCAGAGTACACATAAAAAACGCCGCCGGCCGGCTAGCAGAACACCCGCTCACAGTGCGGAACGTGATGACGTCAGTGCGTCAGCCTCCCTGTTTTTCAGGGTTGGGCTTGGCTCCTTAGTTCCAGTGAAGGGAACTCGTAAGGCGTCAGCATACCAAGACATTTCGGACAATTTCATGCTCCCAACTTTGTTTGGGGATGGCCGCTTCCTGGTCCAACAGGGTTGAACAAAAAAAATTAATAGTGTGTACCAGGCTTGAATGTGTCTTAAGACAGGGACTGCCTCCATTAAAGGGGTTGTAAACTTCTGACACTGAAAGCGCCATTCGTTCCCACGTGGAGATGCGCTCTACCTCTCTGTCCGTTGTATCGGCTCTTGATTGGATAGAGTGATAGCAGCGCGGCCATTGGCTCCCGCTGTTGTAAATCAGATCCAATGATGCGGGCGCCAGCACGGGTGTCGACCTTAGGAGAGCCTTCTCCAACATGGGAACTCGATGCGGGAAGGAGCTACCAGCGCCACTGGGGGACCCCAGAAGAGGCAGATCAGGGCCACTCTGTGCAAAACGAAATGCACAGTGGAGGTAAGTATAAGCCCCCGTACACACGGTCGGAAAATCCGACCACAAAATCCGATGGATTTTGTCCGAAACTGGTGTTGCATACACACGGTCGGACAAAGTTGTCGGAAAATCTGATCATTCTGAATGTGGTGACATTCGTTACGTACTATGGAACTACGTAGAGGCTAGCAGCCAATAGCTTTGATCTCGTAATTTGATCTGAGCATGCGTGGCACTTTGTCCGTCAGAATTCCCTACACACGATTGGAAAAAGTCCAATCGGATTTTGTTGTCGGAAAATTTGAGATCCTGCTCTCAAAGTTTTTCCGTCGGAAATTCCGACGGAAAAAGCCCGCTAGAGCCCACACACGATCGGATTTTTCGACAAGATAATCCGATCTGACTTTTTCCATCAGAATATCCGACCATGTGTATGGGGCATAACATGTTTGTTATTTAAAAAAAAAACACAAGGGTTTACAACCCCTCTAACCTCTCACTTGAAGTGAGTGATAGGACTATTGTGCAAAAGGGATGTACTAAGTTAAACACCTAGTGGTTGATTTACTAAAAGAAATTCCACTTTGCACTAGAAGTGCACTTGGAAGTGCAGTCGCTGTAGATCGGAGGGGAAGCTCTGCTGATTTTATCATCCAATCATGTGCAAGCAACAATTCTGCTTTTTTATTTTCCCTGTATGTCCCCCTCAGATCTACAGCGACCGCACTTCCAAGTGTACTTGCAGTGCAAAGTGGATTTGCCTTTAGTAAATAAACCCCCAATGTGTAATAATAATACCCATGTACAGTTGTATAATAATATCTGTATACACCATGTATATTAATATATGTCTAAAAATAATACATGTATACATTATGTATAATAATAATACCTGCATACATCTGTATAACATTAATAACTGTACACACCTGTATAACAATAATTATACCTGGAAATGCCTATATAATTATACCTGTATACACCAAATAAAATACTTGTATACACCAGTATAATAATAATACCTGTATGAACCATGTATAATAAAAACAATACCAGTATACACCATATTAATACCTGTATGCACCTTAACAATGATGTCTTTTATGCAACATATATAATAATAGTTCCCTGTATGCACCAAGTATAATAATAATACCTGTAAACACTTGTATAATAAGAATAAGAATAATACCTGTATGCACCATATATAATAATACCTGTATGTGCTACGTATATTAATAATAATAATAATAATACCTGTATGCACTATGTATAATAATAGTTCCCTGTATGCACCATGTATAATTATAATAATAATAAAAATAATACCTGTATACACTTGTATAATAATAACAATCATAATACCTATATGCACCATGTATAATCATAATCATTCCTGTATGCACCATGTATAATAATAATAATAATACCTGTATACACTTGTTCAATAATAATAATAATAATAATAATAATAATAATAATAATACCTGTATACATTTGTATAATAATAATAATGCTTGTATGCAGGCAGCACAGTGGTGTAGTGGTTAGCACTTTCACCTAGCAGTAATAGGGTCGCTGGTTCAAATCCCGACCACGACACCTTCTGCCTGGAGTTTGCATGTTCTCCCTGTGCCTGCGTGGGTTTCCTCCGGGTACTCCGGTTTCCTTCCACACTCCAAAGACATGCTGGTAGGTTAATTAGATCCTGTCAATAAAATTGGCCAAATATGTGTATGTTGTATGTGTTTGTAAGCGTGTCGGGACCCCACAGGGCAAGGACTGCACTATACCACAGATGGACACCAGTGGCAAAAAGCACCCTGAGGCGATTCAGTTCGCATAGGTTGCGCTATACAAGTCATTCATTCATCATGATGCATAATAATAGGACCTGTATACACTTGTATTGTAATAATAATGATACCTGTATGCACCATGTATAATAATAGTTCCCTGTATGCACAATGTGTAATTATAATACCTGTATACACTTGTATTATAATAATAATAATACCTGTATGCACCATGTATAATCATACTAATACCTGTATGCACCATGTATAATAATAATACCTGTATACACTTGTTTATTGATGATAATAATAATAATACCTGTATACACTTTCTATTATAATAATAATAATACCTGTATGCAGCATGTATAATAATAATACATGTATACACTTGTTTATTGATGATAATAATAATAATACCTGTATGCAGCATGTATAATAATAATACATGTATACACTTGTATTATAATAATAATAACAATACCTGTATGCACCATGTATAATAATATTTCCCTGTATGTACCTTGTATAATAATAATTCCCAGTATGCACAATGAATAATAATAATAATTCCCTGTATGCACCATGAATAATAACAATAACAATAATAATTCCCTGTATGCACCATGAATAATAATAATAATAATAATAATAATAATATTAATAATTCCCTGTATACATCACATATAATACTAATACCTCTGAATAATAACCAGTTCTGTAAAATACAGCATTTCCAAGCAATGTAATTTCCTGCGTCATGCAAGATATTTCAAAAGCTGGAGGTTTTCTTTTGTATTTGAGTGCAGTCCTAACCAAGAGACCAGTGATTTTTTACATTTACTTTTTCTGCTTTTCATTTTCTTTAAATTTGATTTAAAAAATGGAAAGCTATCCACCCAAGGAGGACCTGTCTGTCTGCGGAAACAATATTTGTACTGGCAGATCTTTGAACTTATCCCGCAAAATGCTTTGTAACTGCTAATGGGCAGTGAAGGGAATTCAGTAGCGGTGTCTTGTCTGGGACTTTTCCCCAAGACGTAGAATTGGCTAATGGAAGATTCAAAGTTGGTAATCAGCTGCTGATCATTAGAGGTTAATGAGGTGTTCCTCCATTCATTAACCAAATCAGCCTCATTAAAATAGATCTTTTTCCTGCTCGTTAGGTGTCGCTCCCAGAGCACCCGCTCCCCTCTATCTCTGTGTAATCTATCATGCTGGTATTTATTACCGTTTGATTAACCAAGAAATAGATATCTATTCCCATGAAGACTAATTATTGTTTTATGCTATGTTAGCAGCTTCAGCGTGTGTTTGTTTCGCTCACAGTAATGCCGGGAACACACATGACAATATATAGTTTATTTAGGTTTTTGCATGATTGTTCTTGGCTGTGTGTGCCCCTCTAAAAAAGTAGTTTCAACTGATTATTAAAGGATATGTAAATATTTGTTTAAAAAAAATATCTCATACCTCCTCTGTGCAGTTGGTTTTGCACAGAGCGGCCCCAATCCTTCTCTTCTGGGGTTCCTCAGCGGTGCTCCTCCTCTTCTCGAGCGCCCTGTTGGAGAGTGGCTCTGCCTTCGAGGGACTCGTGCGGGGGCACTCCCATGTCCTGCTGCTGCGTCTATTGACAGACAGCAGGACTCGGCCCCGGGCCGCGGTTCCCTCGTCATTGGATTTTTTTGACAGCAACCAATGGCTGCTCTGCTATCAATCTATCCAATCAGGACCTCGGCTGGAGCTGATGTGCTCGTCCCCGTTGCTGGAAAGATCGGATTCACGTAAGTAAAAGGGGGGCATCTGCAGAACAGAACCCCTTTAAGT
Source organism: Lithobates sylvaticus (assembly GCA_028564925.1). NCBI lineage: Eukaryota > Metazoa > Chordata > Amphibia > Anura > Ranidae > Lithobates > Lithobates sylvaticus. Next base: position 256,006,277 of record CM053031.1, on the reverse strand, counting down.
GCTTGAAATATTGACTTCAGAGCTTAAGCCTCGCCCACCCATCGTTCCCCTGTCCAGTGATAGCACCTCTTATTGGTCACTGAAGCACTCTAATTTAAGGTGACCAGATTTTTTAAATGAAATCCAGCGCCATTTTTTTTTATTGGCAAATGGTAAACTATTTTATAAGCATATTTTCCTCAAAAGATATATGCAGTGTATGTGGTATGCGTTTATGGAATGATTGTATAATATATATGACAGACACCACAAGGGTTGCTTGCCGTGATATCTCTCTCTATGAGATAACAGTCCGCAATTCGGGCACCCTTGGCTTTTTTATTATCTTAGCTTAGATATACCGGCTGTTTAACCCTGCCTTGGGCCCTTCCTGGTCAGCTCATTTTTTTGTTATCCAGTGTCCGTTATCCACTTGGCCTAACATCAAGTCGCAGCATCACATCTAATTTTCCAAAAAACATCCCCTGAGGAAGCCCTAAGAGGCGAAACATGTTGGGATAAGTCACTCTAATGTTATTGTTGATTGACCACTTCTTCCACCTGTTTTGATGTTTACCTGTATCTGCGTACTATATGTATAGCCTATTTGTTTTAAACCTGTCTTCTATGTAATAAACTTTGTTATACTTTTTATACATTGTAGTATTGAAAGTAATTCCTTTGCCTGGCACCCCCAAAAAATCCCCCCAAAAAACCTTCCCTAGTCCATATTTATCAACAGAGATGTTGGTGCCATTTTTCTGACACTGTCGCCTACCCATATCACCACTCTTTACCATAATATATATGTTATTTTTCACATTTCGTCCATGAGATAAAAAAATAATTTTTCGGGATATGACTACCAAATGTTAAAAAGATAAGATAGAAAAAAAATGTGCAGGGAAAATTCAAATCCAATCCGGGCAGGGGCGGCTCCAGGCAATTTTTGTTGGTGGTGCTATGGTGGTGCTCGTAGTAAAAGTGAGGATGCTAATCCTGCGCGCCTGAGGGCATGGCCAAAAAGTGGGTGTGGACAGCAAGTGGAAGTTTCTTCAATGGTGTTCAGTATGTCCTGGCCTCTGTATACCAATAAAAAGCCATAAAATGTAGCACAACCCTATACTTCCTTGATACAATTCTACAAATGGACTTATAAGTGCGATGGTAAAACCTATAAATGAATATCCAGTGCAAATCAACCAATGTATTGCAATATAGTAGTGATGGTGTCAGCCCCTCTGCAAAAATATTTTGAGAAATTGCAGAGCTTCAATGTGCAAATAATGGTGAAACCCCCTACATACAATAATAATATCAGAGATGCATAAAATGTAAAATATGTATATCAATTTTACATTTTATTATGATTTTATATATTATATATATATATATATATATATATATATATATATATATATATATATATATATATATACATAGGGGGTTTACCACTATTTGCACATTGCAGCTCTGCAATATTTCTTACCTTTTGCAGAGAGGGTGACACCATCACTACTATGTTCTAATACACTTGTTGATTTGCATCTATGTTATTATTGGATGTAGGGGGTTTCACCATTATTTGCACATTGACACTCTCCAATTTCTCAAAATATTTTTGCAGAGGGGGTGACACCATCACTACTATATTGCAATACATTGGTTGATTTGCACTTATAAGTCCATTTGTACAATTTTAAAGATGAAGTGTAGGGCAACGCTGCATCTTTTGCATTTTATTGCTTCGCTTTAGATGAGGGAATGAGCTAACAAGATTCTCTTATTGCTTTTTAGATTTTTTTAGTTGCATGGTACTTGTTTTGTTATGTCCTCTGTATACTGGTAATCACTGGCCATGCATATTGGTGGTCAGTGTGTCCCTGTATGCTGGTGCTATGTGCAGGGTGCAGGAGGATGCTACGTGCTACATTGGCACTCTGATGCTGCTTTGCAATCTGATTGGTGATTGTTGCACATTTTGGCACCCTCTCAATCTGGCTCATACTGTCCCATGTGACATTACCGGAGCTTTGTAATTTGCTGCTTAGGCCCTCCATGCTTCATTATGAATGGAAATATGGTAGTGTGTCATGTGTTTCCACATACCAGACGTATTCAGGATTTTATTATTTTATTAGAACAGTAATGGCGCATACACACGATCAGAAATTCCACCAGCAAAAGACCGATGAGAGCTTTTGGTCGGAAAATGCGACCGCATGTAGGCTCCATCGGACTTTTGCAAAAGATTGAGAGCAGGTTCTCAATTTTTCTGACGGAAAAAGTTTCTATCGGAAATTCCGATCGTCTGCGGCAATTCCGACGCATGCTCGGAAACAATTTGACGCATGCTCGGAAGCATTAAAATTAAAAATCATGTACTGTATATACTCGAGTATAAGCCGAGTTTTTCAGCACATTTTTTTGTGCTGAAAATGCCCCCCTCGGCTTATGCTTGAGTCAAGCACTTTTCTGCAGCAGAGAATTACATTTTCCGACCCGATTTTGGGGCCCCATATCTCGGGGCCACTTGGTGCTAGGAACCCCAAATTTGGTGTGCAAACCCAGTGGAACTAGCACTACAACATATCCAGATGGGGTTCCTAGCACCAAGTGGTCCCTAGATACGGGTCCCCAAAGTCGGTTTGGAAAATGTCATTCTCAGCTGCAGAAAAGTGCTTGACATTTTCCGAACCGACTTTGGGGCCCCATATCTCGGGGCCACTTGATGATAGGAACCCCAAATTGGATATGTTATAGTGCTAATTCCACTGGGTTTGCACACCAAATTTGGGGTTCCTGGCACCAAGTTACGGAGATACGGGCCCCAAAATCAGTCAACTGTGTCCATCTGCAGCAATGTCATTTCGGGACCCTTTGGGTCCAGAGACCCCAAATTTTGTCTGCAGCTAGGGGGCATCTAGGAACCCTTAACTATCAAGTTTGAAGTTCGGTGGACCTATGGCTGCAAATGGGCACAGTGAGGCATGCAAATGGTCACAGTGAGGCTGTGAATGGGCACAGTAAGGCTGTAAATGGGCATTGTTGACCCTCTTTTCCACTTACAGTAGCTGCGCATTTCTCACCCTAGGCTTATACTCAAGTCAATAAGTTTTCCCATTTTTTTGTGGTAAAATTAGGTCCCTCGGCTTATATTCGGGTCAGCTTATACTCGAGTATATACGGTATATTTATACATAATGTGCAGTGAGCCCTTGTGTATCAGATACGCAAGGGCTCACTGCACATTATGTATCAATATACATGATTTAAAATTTTTCTGTACTGTTCTATTCATTTTGTATATTTTTCAATAAATAATGTTTATTTTCATACCTCTTTGTTGTTTCCTATGCCTTCAAAGTCCGACCTAGGTTTACTGATATAGTACACCTTTTTTTTGTTTATTCCTACATTTGGGTTAGCTTTTGCGCACAAGCACGGGGGGATTGGGGCACATTAAATTTTCTTATATTAAAATTTTTTTGTTTTACACTGCCCCTTTAAATTTTTGATTTTTTTTTAAACACTTTTATTCCCATTACAAGGAATGTAAACATTTATTGTATTAGAAATAAGGATTACAGGTCCTCTTTATGGAGAGATCTGCAGTCAAAAAGACGCAAAGGGCAAAAGATTAAAAAAATAAAAATAAATTGTTTACTTGCACCTTTAGGCCATAGAGGCGATCAGAGAGGATTTGGTCTCTGTCCACCTCTTTGTCCAGCCAGCCGCACCGTTGGATCATTTCTTGGACGCCCAAAACATTGGTAAACGGTGGAATGGCTGGGACGTCCCCTCTCGCTGTTTCTATAAGTGATCCAGCAGCTAATGAGCCGCTTGGACCGCTTTCATGAGAGAGCCAGCTTCCAAGCTCAATTTTGGTCTCTGAAGTTTGACAATCAACATCTAAATGATTCAGAGAAGGATTGGGAGAAAGTGCTGGCTGTGCTCAGATGAGACCAAAATTTAGCTCTTTGGCATTACCTCGACTGTTTGAATGAAGAAAAATGCTGACTATGACCCTAAGAACACCATCCCTACAGTCAAACACGGAGGTGGAAACATTATGCTTTTGGACTGTTTCTCTGCTAAAGGTACAGGCTGACTTTGCTGCATTGAGGGGCCAATGGATGGGGCCATGTGTTGTAAAACCTTGGATGAGAACCTTCTTCCCTCAGCCAGAACACTGAAGATGGGTGGTGGAGGGGTCTTCCAGCATGCCAATGACCCAAAACATACCGCCAAGTCAACAACGGGATGGCTCAAGAAGAAGCACAATAAGGTCATTGAGTGGCCTAGCCAGTCTCCAGAGCTTAATCCTATAGAAATTTTGGAGGGAGCTGAGTTGCCAGACAACAGCCAAGAAACCTTAAGGATTTGGAGACGATCTGTAAAGAAGAGTGGACCAAAAACCCTCCTGAGATGTGTGCAAACCTGGTAACCAACTACAAGAAACGTCTTACCTCTGTGGTTATCAAGAAGGGTTTCTCCACCAAGTACTAAGTCATGTTATGCTTGGGGATCAAATACTTATTTTACTCACTGAACTGCAACCCAATTTATAGCATTTGTTTTATGTGTTTTTTCTGGATTTTTGGTTGATATTCTGTCTCTATCATTGAAAATACACCTATGATAAAAATTATAGACCCTTCATTTTTTTGTAAATGGGCAAATTTACAAAATCTGCCGGGGATCAAATAATTATTTTCCCCACTATATACATTATTCGGTCGGCAAGTGGATAAACAAAACCACTTTTTGCAATTTTTGGGGCTCTCAAATATAATATATACTAAAATTATATTAAAACTGATTTCTCTATTAGACATTACTGGGGCAACATCTAGATTTACAGGTTGTTTAAATGCCTTCCACCACTTATCACTGCCAATTAGTAAATCCAAATAACCAAAACTGGCCTTTTGTGTTAACTCAGCACAAACATTTTATATATGTTTGCTGTAATGTAATCCAATAGGGGTTCATAACTGCTTTTCTCGTCCTGATTGTCCTTTTATATGTCTATCCATCTAGGTTAATGTTGTCAATTACTTAGTAATTGTACTTTTTTCTGTGATGAAATGCTTTTATACTAAATATTCTTCCATAAAAATAAAAAAAAATGTATAAAAAAAGTGAAAGTTTACAATCTGATTGCCTAGTTAGTTTATCTTCAACGTCTCTAAAAGATGGTAAAGATGTCCCTGTAGTTGCATTTATTCGAGCTTAAAAAAGAATGGTGGCCAGACTATGGGCAGTTAACTACTTACCTTACCCAGCATTATCTAACTCCAGCCCAACTCCAGGCTCCGCCCCCCCCCCCCCAAAAAAAAAAATCACTCCCCTCTCCTCCTGGAGGCCCCCTGCACTTTATGTTTTTCTTTATCTTTTTTTTATATATATACTATATACCTTTTTATGTGGTCTTTTGCTCTTGTGACATACAAGGTCGCCCTCCTGGTTGTAGACGATCCTCTGAAGATGATAAGGTCTCTGCATCTATACATTGCGAATGGAGGGATCCATGTTGACGCTCCCTTGGGGGCAGGCTCCTGATGTCTTACATTCACAGCATAAACTCATCAACCCCAAAAACTTATGGTGAAAAGAAATAAAGCAGAGGACAGCTCCAGACTGCAGACCGGGTTGCTTTTCTATTTCAAGCTGATTTTGGGGGACTATTTTTATTTAGAAATGCTTGAAGTTGGGCTTTAAAACAAGCCCTCACTGACATCTGTAGCTACAGGCACTATCGAGCAATTCACTCTCAAATTTTACAATAGATGCATGCTTTTGTGTTCAAGTCAGGACTCAGCACTCCCCCTCTTTATGTGTACCAGCTCTGTGTTTACATTGGAGATTAGAATTCTTGTAGACTGCCAAATCCCTGCTGGGAGATGAAACAAAATGATCTACTGAGAGAAAATGAAAGAACACTTCCTTATGCTTTGAAATTGGAGCATACACAGTGCCTGCAACTACAGAGATCAGTGAGGGATTGCGTTAAAGCAGTTTTACTGCTCATTATATACTTAATGTAAGACTAATTTCACCTTTCGCCGCTAGGCCTGTTAGGCGATTGAGCGTTAATTCATTTCAATGGTCAGAATAAATTATTACACTGGCCAATGAAATGAATTAACCTACAAGCTCCTGACACCTGTAAATGTAAAAGCTTTAGATACTTTTACAAGCATCAGGCTTTTTTTTTTTTTTTTTTTCCAAAACGCTGATGCCTGGAGGAAAGGCTTTTAGGAGAGTTTGCAAAACGTATGGCGTGCATGAGACCTAAAAGCTTCAAAAAAGCTTGCTGAAAGCTCTTCAAATGCTTTGTCAAGGCTTGTTGTATGTGTTTGTAAGCGTGTCGGGACCCCACAGGGCAAGGACCGCACTATACCACAGATGGACACCAGTGGCAAAAGTGCCCTGAGGCGATTCAGTTCGCATAGGTAGCGCTATACAAGTCATTCATTCATTCATGCTGTTCGCACCGCTCTTATACAAGCTGAGGCCCATATGTAACAAGTTTTTGCTGATCGCACAGGATTTTTTTTCTTTCTCCGGGGCGGTGGCGGCGGGTGTCGTGATTGACGATCTACATCAGGGGGACGTTGTCTTTTATTTTTGTTTTTTAAATAATGGGCTGCCTACTGTAATTTTTTGCACTACACTTTTTTTTTGGTGAATGAGTAGGGGTACATAGTACATCTACTCATTCACATAGGGGAAGGCCGGGATCTGGAGGCCCCCTTGTTAAAGATTCCAGAGTTCAATAAGCCCCTTGCCCACAGACCCCCACAACCACCTGCCACAGTAGTAGGGAAAGAGGCCCTTGTCCCCATCAACATGGGGACAAGGTGCTTTTGGGGGTGGGGGCATAGGCCCCCCTGACCCAAAGCACCTCCCCATGTTGAGGGCATGTATCCTGGTATAGTTCAGGAGGGAGTGCATGCTTATTCTCTCCCTTTCCTGACCTGCTAGGCTGCATGCTCGATAAGGGTCTGGTATAGATTTTGGGGGGGACCCCACGCCATTTTTTTCCCCATTCTTTTTTCTTTATTGCCGCCATTTTCTTTTACATTTAGCTATAAGTGGGCAACCCCATTGACAGCTGATAACTCATGTTTGTTAAGGACACAGCAGGCGGCTTCCCACTCCTTAACAACCAGCTATTCACAGTTTATTAAAGAGAAAAAAAATGTGAAAAACGCATGATAATTGCACGCAAAAATGCATCAAAATCACAGCTTCAACAATGCAAAATGTGCCAGAAAACTGCATCAACCACAACCGCAGAGATGTGAACCTAGGTTTAAAGGCTCAAATGCAAAAAAATAAATACTTATTTGTTCTTTTTTCAATTTGCATTTCTTTTAATGGTGGAGTAAGCCTTTGAAGGTCTATATATCCTGGCCAAACCTCTGTTTTGGCTAAGTCCTCATTTGGACCTTGTATAGTCCTTTATAGAAGTATCCACAATACAATACAAGGATATTACACCCCACGAGGTTGTGCAGTGCGTCCTGGTGAATGGGGCACCCCAAAGAAAATGCAACCGATCAGATTGCTACGACTCCATTTCGGGAGGACAGGTTTGCTCATGACTCTTCTAATCTGTGATAGACATATAGCGACAATGTATCTAAAAACCTTAAAACGCAAGTCCTCATCTGTCTCAGAAGTATTTGTATCACACATGAAAGAACATGTTTCCTCATCCCAACTAATAAAAAAGTTGGAGGTATTTCGGATTTTGCTCTTTTATTACAGCTGCCTTTCATGTGTCCGATGTTGAACAGGCAAGTCCTTCCGTCTCCTGTTTCACTAGAACTTCTCTGTGATTGTATTTCAAAGTGTTCCTTGCTCCCGGATGGCGGCTATTGTTCCCGGCTCTCTCAGTGCTTCTCGAGTGATCATGGCCCAGGGTGCGTTCATTGAGTAAACGTCTCTCCAACGTACAAACGTGTTCTAGTTTTAGCAGGTGACTACAGAAGAGGAAATAGGTCAGGTTTAATGGCAGGCTGCTTGTGTGGCTATGGACGGGACCGTATCTAGGATTCATGCTGCCCTCTGCCCTCGTGATTGAGGTGCCCTTTCAGAAAGGCTCTACCCCTTTTCTCAACAACCGTGGTATGGTGTTATAATAATGAAGGCAGGAGGTTTGCTTTCTAGACAGAACTCTGGCAGGCAACCATAAAGAGAACCTGCATTGTACTTGACCTAAAAAGTGCCACTGCCTTGTCATTTCACTAAGCTGCCCCTATACATCCCTTTCTATCTGTTCTGCTCAGTTATGTTGGAAAAGGTCATTATTTAAAGCAGAACAAAAAAAAAAGATCAACATGAATAGTCTGTTAAAAATAAAATAACAAAACCAGCATTTGCTGAAAAACTCAGCTTTAGTTCACTTTTAGTTTACGCCTTTCTGTGTCCAGATGTCCTCTGACTGATGGTCATTGGTCAACATCACATGTGTTAAACACAAGGCCTGGGAGCCGAATCTGACCCTTCAGGCCACTTCATGTGGCCCTCGCACCTCCTCGCTGCGGCACCCCCCTCGTCTCTGTCCCCACCCTACGTGTCAGCAGTCGGCAGTAGAGAGGAGGGCAGAACCCCTCCTACAGATCCTGCTCCTCTTTGGGCAGCCACAGCACCCCCTCGTCTCCGCCTCTCCTGGACTCAGCATTCAGCAGACTCCGGCAGCTGATTCCAGCCCCCCTCTCGTCGTCCTCCAGACTTTCTGCTTCCCAGATCTGCCCCATCAGGGTTTACTTCCTCTTTAACCACTTCAATACCGGCCACTTATACACCTTCCTGCCCAGACCAATTTTCAGCGCTGTCGCACTTTGAATGACAATTGCGCGGTCGTGCTACACTGTACCCACATTTTTATCATTTTGTTCCCACAAATAGAGCTTTCTTTTGGTGGTATTTGATCACCTCTGAGATTTTTATTTTCTGCTAAATAAAGAAAAAAAAGACAGAAAAAAAAAAAAAAAAACGTTTTTTTTTTTTTTTTTTTTGTTTCTGTTACAAAACGTTGTAAATAAATACGTTTTCTCCTTCACTGATAGGCACTGATGGGGGCTGCACTGACGGGCACGGATAAGGCGTCACTGATGGGCAACGATGAGGTGGCACTGATGAGGTGGCACTGATGATGGGCACTAATATGGAGCACTGATGGGCACTGATAGGTGGCACTGATATGCAGCACTGATGGGTACACATAGGCGGCACTGATGGGCACTGATAGGTGGCACGGATGGGCACTGATAGTCGGTACGGATGGGCAATGATAGGTGGCACAAATGGGCACTTATAGTCGGCATGGATGGGCACTGATAGGTGGCACGGATGTACACTAATGGTACTGATAGGCATCACTGATTGGCAGGCATCCATTGTGGGCACTGATTGGCAAGCATTGTGGGCACTGATTGGCACCCATTGTGGGCACTGATTGGCATCCATTGTGGGCACTGATTGTTATCCCTGGTGGCCATGGGTGGCATTCCTGGTGGTGACTAGTGGTGGGCATCCCTGGTGGTCCTGGTGGCGTCTCTTGTGGTTCAGTGTGGGCATTCCCGGGGGGGGTTGCGCTGATAATCAATCAGCACAGACCCCCCCTGTCAGAAGAGCAGCCGATCGTCTCTCCTCTAATGGCATCTGACAGATGCGAGTGAGGTCAAAGCCGATCAACGTTTTTTCCTGTTTACACTGTGATCAGCCATGATTGGAGACTCTTTACCTAGATTGGTGTTGCGGTGTATCAGACTGACACAGCGCAACAACGATCGCCGTGATGCACGCCCGCAGGTGCGCGCAGCGGCTTGATATCCTAGCAAAGCCATATGACGTCTGGTCAGGATATCGCAACCACTTTGCCGCCATCATTTTTCTACATGGCAAGTGGTTAAAGTGGACCTTCAGTGATTTTTTAACTTTCCATCTATTAAATCTTCTGCCCTTGTTGTTTTAACTTTGGATAGTAAAACATTTTTTTTCTGCTAGTAAATACCTTATACAGCCCACTTCATGTTTCTTGTCTGGTCATTAGCCTAGGCTTATGACACCATGCACAGCTCTTTCACTCTCGTGAGAATTTGCCAGGAAAGGAGGGGGGATGAGTCATAAGAGGGCCAATGAGAGCTGCAGAGCTGGAGGTGTGCCTCTGTGTAAATCCAGGAGGTGAACATGCAGCAGCTTCAGCTGCCCACAGTTCAAATGGTTGCAGTCAGACTTAGTGGAGGGAGATTTCTGCAGTATATTTGGCAAGTCCAGAATCACAGTATATATAAAAAAATATGCAAAGTGGTTGGAGGGAAGCTTCAGAATGACAAAGATGTTTTTATTACAAATCATGTGAGCAGACTGCAGTTCCTCTTTAAGTCTTAATTCATTACTAAAACCAGTGTAGCACCCTGTACAGTCTAGATGTGAGGAAAATGTATTCTGACTCACAGTAGTCTGTGTGAGTCTGGGTAATTGGTTGGGGTTACTGTAGGTCAGGCTGGAGGGCTCTACAGGTCAGGCCTCTGGTACCTCCCCCTGGTTCTAGAAGCTGTTGGAAGTTTCTAGAAGTTAGTGGGTGGAAGCAAAGAGGCTGAGATCTGCATATTCAACGGAATATGGCCAATCCCCAAGCAGGGAGCCTGGCAGGGTGGTTGGGTCAGCCTATAAATATGGTGGAGTCTGGCCAGCAAGAGGTGATTTTGTCGGGTGAATGATGGAGTGCTGAGGCTGTATTGTGGAACCTGGGAGGGGACCCCGGGCTTGAGGAGAGCTCTGCCTCCAGGCTGGGAGCTGAGGAAGGAGAGAAGTTGACGATGACGAGAGGGATCTCCACTACCCTTCAGTCTGAGGGGGCTCCGCCTCCAGGCTGGGAGCTGAGGAAGGAGAGAAGTTGATGAGAGAGATCTCCACTACCCTTCAGTCTCTTCTAGGAGACACCCTGGCTAGCATGGGAGGATCTGGACAGCAGGAGGGCTGAACAGCAGTCTTTTCAAAAGAAGCGGGAGTACAGGGACAGCATGAGTACCTCTACACCCCAGGGCCAAAAAGGGAGCCGGCTGCCAGATTCAATATCCAGCCAACTTTCGGGGGACAGTGCCACGGCAAGACCCAATCCCTTGTCCTGGGACACTTTACAAGGCAGCCAGGTGGGCTGTTTTTTTGAAGAGAGGGAAAATAGAGCACCTACAAGTTTTGGACTTTGCTAAATTCCACTAAAGGGACACAGAGCTCCTATTAACCACTTCCCGACCGGCGCACGACGATGTACGTCGACAGAATGGCACGGACAGGCATAAGGGCGTACAGGTACGTCCCCTTTAAGATGCCGCTGTGCCATCGCCTTGAGGCGATTCAGTTCGCATTGTAGCGCTATACAAATTATTCATTCATTCATTCATCGAGCGCGCCGCCGGTCGGGACCTCGTGAGTCTGGTCGCGGGTCCCGCGGACTCGATCGCCGCGGGGATACCCGCGGATGTCTCACGGGAAGGCTGAACGGGGAGATGCGGAAATAAATAGCATCTCCCCGTTCTGCCTAGCAACTAGTGACGCCGATCTCTGCTCCCTGTGATTGGAGCAGAGATCAGCGTTCACTAGCTCACAGCCATGCCCCCCCACAGTTAGAAACACGCCTCTAGGGACACATAACCCCTACACTGCCACCTAGTGGTTAACCCCTTCACTGCCAGTGTCATTTACACAGGAATCAGTTTGATTGCTGTATAAATGACAATGGTCCCAAAAATGTGTCAAAAATGTCCGATGTGTCCGCCATAATGCGCAGTCACAATAAAAATCGATGATCGCCGCCATTAAAAAAAAAAAGTTATTCATAAAAATGCTATAAAACTATCCCCTATTTTGTAAACGCTATAACTTCTGCGCAAACCAATCAATAATCGCTTATTGGGATTTTTTTTACCAAAATTATGTAGAAGAATACGTATCGGCCTAAACTGAGGAAAAAAAAAAATTTTTATATATATTTATAGGAGATATTTATTAGAGCAAAAAGTAAAAAATATGGCGTTTTTTTTTCAAAATTGTCACTCTTTTTTTGTTTATAGCGCAAAAAATAAAAACCGCAGAGGTGATCAAATACCACCAAAAGAAAGTTCTATTTGTGGGGAAAAAAGGACGTCAATTTTTTTTGGGAGCCACGTCGCACGACCGCGCAATTGTCAGTTAAAGCGACGCAGTGCCGAATCACAAAAAGTGGTCTGGTCTTAAGCCAGCAAAATGGTTCGGTCTGAAAGTGGTTAAAGGAATTCTTGCTGCCAATTCCTGAGAGACTGATATTGTTCCAGAGGGAATACGGTCCAGGATTTTCTGTTTTTTCAGTGAAAGAAGTTGTCCTCATGTTGTTATATCAAGTGACATTGGGCATCCCATAAACCCTTTTCCCATCCAAGTTGTTTTCCCCTAATAAAACAACAAAAACAAGCCTATAGACTGATATCTGTATTCATGTGAAAGTTGGAAAAATGCGTGTTGCCTGGCTGTGCGGGAATAGGGGGACCCAAAATCCAGCAGCCCTCTAGGGGGTAGCACTACATCAGTAATAATCGAATGCAGAGGCAATTATTTAATATGATAAAGAGTAGATACATTTATGTAGTCTGACCGATACAACCAGCCCTTTGAGGGCAACCATAATGTTGAGGCAGCCCACAATGAAATTGAGTTTGACACTCCTCCTCCTTTGCAGCCATTGTGCAATTCGCTGGGTGCTTGGTGTGCTCCTGTACCTTTAAGAAGAGGTGGGCTCCCCTTCAGTCCACCTGCCCTCATCTATCCACCAGAATGCATGTGCCTCCACTGTAGGGACACTCATATTTTAGTGTTAGGACCACAGATAGCAGGGTGCCGTGACGAGGCTCTGTGGCTTACGCATGCGTTTGCAAATGCGTGCGGACTAAACCCCTGTTTTTAACGCACTGTTAGACAGGTTAATTTGGTTTTCTGCGAGCTGGTGGTAAGTAGGCTTGGGTTTTTTCCTCAGCATTCCCCAAGCTTTGTTGTGACCCCTCCTCCTCTGAGCCCAGGTCTTCCTGGACCTGCTTCCAGCATGTAACTGGACAGTGGAAGGAGAAGCAGCACAGTAATGAGCTTCTCTCTCTCTTTCTGCATTCTCCTCCTGGCTCCTTGTGCTGCTTCTCACTCCCATACTTCAGGTCTGCTGTATAGAGGCTGATAAATGGGACATAAATGGGTGACCCCGCCCCTTCTGACGTTATGTGAAGCCACATGAAGTCAGAAGGGGGCGTGGTCACCCGCTTATGTCACCGGGTGGCCCTGCCCTCAGCTATATAAGAGCTGTCAGCGCAAAAAGGCTGCAGTCGGCGGCAGTCTCCCATTGAGGCAGAGTTTTTCAGTTTTTATTTTCTCGGGTTGTTGGATGCTGTGATCGAAAATGAATGGACATCAAAAGACATTTTTTATTTTTTTTATTTTTTAATAAAGAACGTGTCCCAAACTGTCTACTGTCATTTTTACTTTTTTGACACTTTTTTTTTTTTGAATGGGTAGGGGTACAATGTATCCGATACCCATTCACATAGGGGGGGGCAGGATCTGGGGGTCCCCTTGTTAAAGGGGGCTTCTAGATTCCAATAACTCCCCTGCCCGCAGACCCCCACAGCCACCGGGCAAGGATTGTGGGGAAGAGGCCTTTGTCCCCATTAACATAGGGACAAGGTGTTTTGAGGGGGACCCCAAAACACCCTCCCCATGTTGAGGGCATGTGGCCTGATACAGTTCAGGAGGGGGGCGCTCTCTCATTCCCCCTTTTTCCCCCCTTTTCCTGCGGCCTGCCTGGTTGCGTACTCGGATAAGGGTCTGGTATAGACCTCCACGCCATTTTTTTTAATGTGGCTCAGGGTTCCCCTTAAAATCCATACCAGACCTGAAGGACCTGGTATGGATTTTGTTTGGGGGGGGCACCCCTTTTTTATTTTGGCGCAGGGTTCCCCTTTATATCCATACCAGACCTGAAGGGCCTGGTATAGATTAAGGGGGGACCCCCACGCAATTTTTATTTAAAATTTTGGTGCGGGGTTCCCCTTAATATTCATACCAGACCCAAAGGGCCTAGTAATGGACTGGGGGGGAACCTATGCCATTTTTTTTCAATGATTTTTATCTATATTGCCGGGATCCGACAATACATTACATCCGTGAGCAGTTTTAAATTACATTTTTTCCTTTAGAAATGTCATTTTACTGTGGCACTGTTATAAACACGGGAAAAATGTACTACTTTACAAGCAGACTAAGGACACCCCCCAGGCGTATATTTAAAGGAATATTTATTTAATTTTTATTGTTTCACTTTAAGCATTAATAAAATCACTGCTCCCGAAAAAACGGCTGTTTTTAAAACTTTTTTTTGCATTGATACATGTCCCCTGGAGCAGGACACAGGTCCCCAAACACTTTTTATGACAATAACTTGCATATTGATTTTTCATGTTCGTGTCCCATATACTTTAACGATGTTCGCACAAATCTTTTGCCTGTTTGCAAGTTCTGGTGAGAACCGAACCGGTGGGGGGGGGGGGGGGGGGTGTTTGGCTCATTCCTAGTTCCAACAAACCAGCATGACATTTCAGGAAATTGTAGCTCCCTTCATCGAGGTAATGGACAGATTGTTCTCTCTGTCACCTTGATAAAGCGTGCTACAGTGTCCCCGAAACATCACGTTAGTCTAATGGAAACTTGGTAAAGATCTGATTTGGAAGCTGGTGTGTAGACTTTTTTATTGGTGATTTTTAATGCTGTGTGCCCCGTTGAGGAGATTCACCCTCTCTTTTTTGTCCTGTTGACCATTATTATCAAGACTGAAAGGGACAAGGTTCCAAAATGTTATAGGTGTCATTAGAACAGAAATAGAAGGAAAATCTTCCAGTGGGCACACTTGTTCTGGTGACAGCTATCTAAAGCCTTCTTGATACTTGCTGACACACTAAACCACTGCGGTTTAACACTATGTTATGGTGTGAACATGACACACTATTGTTTTCTGTGTGTCATTGCAGTTTCCCATGTTTATCTATGATTTAAAGTGCAGGTAACTGCACATAGCATGAATGGGCCCTAAGAACTTGCCCTTACCATAGAGAGATTTCCTTTCACTTCATGCTGTGTCCAAAGGGCAGAAAATCAAGGGAAATCTCTGCAACAGGACTTAGGCCCCTTTCACACCGGGGCGTTTTTCAAAAAAATTTCAAAAAATCCGGCCCCTTAAACTCCAGTGTGAAAGCCGGTGGGCTTTCACACTGGAGCGGTGCGCTAGCAGGATGACAAAAAAAGTCCTGCTAGCAGCATATTTGGAGCGGGATAGGAGCGGTGTGTTCACCGCTCCTATACCGCTCCTTCCCATTGATTAGAATGGGACACCGCGGTAAAACCGCGGCAATACCGCCGCAAAGCGCCGCTACGGCGGCGCTCTGCGGGGGTGTTTAACCCTTTTTCGGCCGCTCGCGGGGGGTAAAACCGCACCGCGAGCGGCCGAATACCGCGGTTAAAACGATGGTAACGCAGCGCTAAATATAGCGCTGCTTTACCGTCACCGCGGCTCCCCGCCCCAGTGTGAAAGGGGCCTTAGACAGCATAAAAACCTGGCAGGGGTTCCAACCATTCCCTACTCTATCATGCGACTAAACAGACTTCATACTGTAGTTAATGAATACCATAGTAGAAAACTGCGCCTAAAGGGTATGTTCAGTCATTACCCAAATATACCCCTAAACCTCCCTTTTCCTCTCTAGAGCAAGGTCTAAACATTATTTTGTTCTTTACTCCTGTAGAAACTGTTTTTATCACTCCCTGTGATTGATAGATCTCATCATTACTCATGTGATAGGTAGAGAGGGTTTCCTACAAATTTCCTAATGAGATTATATCATCTTTGTAATTGTCCCAGTTATTTAGATAAACCGGTGACCAGAGCAGACCTTGTGTGCTGTAATCAAATTTTAACAGCAAGATTTCCCCAAAATTTTTTTTTTCCCAGACCCTCAATTCCAGTCCAGCATCATTGAAACCTGAGAAGTGGCCCCCTTGGAACCCCCTGAAATGCGTTGGCTGTTTTTATAATATTATTGTGTTAAATAAACATTATCTGGACTGTCAACCATACCTTGGCACTCTCTTTTTCAACAGACATTGAGATGCCACCTCAAGGGCTGTTTTGGGGGCTGTTTCGGGGATCATCATGCACTTGGGAGCTGCTCCAAAAGAGCTGTCACATCAGTCTGTAATACTCACCAGGTCCAGCGCTCCACCACTCCACTTCTTAATAGTCATACTTGTGTCAGGGTGTGTGTAGACGATTGTAGCTAGCCATACATTATACAATTTTCTTATTTAATTTCCTTCAGATTTACCTTGTAGTACAAGGGCCATCCTGATTGCATAGACATTGAAAGTGTTTAGGTTTGACCTCATATTATATGGTTTTGGTAAATGTAGTTGGCACCCAAGCTGGAATTTCTGTACATGCTGCTTTAAGGGCTCAATAACCCCCTTGAGCAATGGACCCGCCATACGCTAGGAACACATCCTATTCAAATGCTTTGCATTGTGCTCAACAAACAGCAGGTCTTCTGCTCGTAGGGTTCAAGCAAAAGGTGAAGGCCAACTTCAGGTTTATTGAGCAAAGCTCAATATAAGTGTGGCTTTGCCATGATCTTAAAGTGGTTGTAAACCAAGTTACACCACTTGTACCTACAGGTGAGCCTATAATAAGGCTTACCTGTAGGTACTGTAAATATCTCCTAAACCTGCACGGTTTGGAGGATATTTACCATATACACTTGTGCTGACTTCATCGGTGCATGGGCTGTGAAGAAACAGCCCATCGTGACGTTACTTCACTAGCAAGTGCCATGACTGACAGCTCCCGCGCGCGACTCCGGACAGTTACAGAGCCCGAGTCAACGGCCCAGGAAGAGGGGCGAAGATGGATGCGGCCACCAGCGGTAAGTGCCACATAACGGGCTAGTATGCGATGCATACTAGCCCATTATGCTTTTACTTTGCAGGGAAAAAAAGAGGATGTAAAACCCATTAGGGTTTACTTCCTCTTTAAACATCCATCTACTTTTATCCTTCATTTGCCTAATGGACACTTTTTTCACTTGATGAAGAGGGAGTCTCTGTGGCACGCTTGATGCCCCTACGGGTCATGCTTTGATAATCACATTTATTTGCCCACTTCAATCTATTTTGCTGTATTAGTAATTATGCCAGTTGTTCTTGCTGAGAGAATTTCCTAAAATGTACATTCCTGGGAATATCCGAAGATCAAAAAGTGAGGAACACTGCTTGAAGGCATTTTTGTGCATAAGATTTAATATGCGACTTGACATATTTATCTCAGGCACAGTAAAATTCCTTTAATCCCAGTCAGCAAAAACGTTCCCAATGGATACATTCCCAAACATTTTTCACACTCAGGAAAAATGTACTAATTTCTCATGCTGATTATGTTCCCATTGGGAAGAGTTCCCCTCACTTCCTGTGTGGTCATAGAGACAGGAAACTGAAGGGAATATTTTCTTAAATGGGATACTGGAAACACTCAAAGCACTTTTTAGTAGAGTTGGGAGATTTGTGGAGATTCTCTTCGCCTCCTGTGTTTTCTTCCATACAGGAAGAGAAGCAAAAAATCTCCCAAATTGAGACAAAGACAGAAATAAAAACCCAACAGGTTTTCCAAACCTTCCCCACTCTATCCAAAATAAAAAAAGTTTTAGATGACCTTTCCATAGCAGTCCAACAATAAAACACATCTGAGAATCCAACATCTGCCTGGTCTCATGAAGGCTGTATTAAAGGAATTTTCCTGTACATATTGGAAACAAAATTTGTACATTCAATTTTAAGAAGGAAATAATTTCCATTTATACTGGCATACAAAAGATATGGGTCCTATAAACTGTTTTCGGAAGATATTAGTCCCAGCCAAAGTCGTGGCCAGTCATTTGGTAGAACTTCATATTGTACGGTCTATAGAAGTCCTGGAGACGTAGCAAGAGTCTCTGGTCTATATCCGGATGTGGCCGTCCCTTGGATTTCCCGAGACACCGTGGCTTGCCGCTTCCCTCTGGTTTTTTCAGACATGGAAAGCCCTTGGTTTTGTTAAAGTAGAAATGTTTGTCTGTTATCACCCTCTTTAACCCCAGAAAGTCTTGAACCCTTTCCATCTCTCCAGCTGGGTCACTGACCAGTCTCTCTCCACTGACAAAAAGGAATTTGGAGAGAGGGAAGTACTGAAGCCAGTTCTCTAAGTGCTTAGCATAGATGCCAATTCTTATGGCACTCCAGGAAGTGTCAATTGTGCCCGTGCTGGTGTTTTTAAAGGCCAGAGCTTGGAAGGACGGAAGTGATGGAGTTTTAGAAAGAGTCTGTGTGTAATCAGAGATAGCCCTGGTCACCGGATTCCTGACCACCACAATGAGCTTGGTGTCCTTGGACATGTTGTAAATCCTTTTTGGCGCCTCAAGGGTTACAAAGTAACTTGGGGTCTTCTCCATAGTGATTTGTCCCTCTAATGTCCGTGGCATCAAGTTTCTAAAAAAGAAAGGACAAGAGGAATGGTAAGTTGTATGCAAACAGGGATTTTCTAATATAATGAAAAAAGCCAAGAGGATGGAGAGATACCAGATATATACCACCATTTTTTTTTCTTTTAGTTTACCATAATAAATATAATAAGTAAGGCCGGTCCTTGAAAGGACCATCCAATATTGTATTCCATTGTAAACATGTAGCAGCCACCAGAAACTCATAACCAGCTAGCAGGGGCGGACTGACCATTCAGCCACTCGGGCACTGCCCGAGGGCCCCGGTCCACTAGGGGGCCCCATCAGGGTTGCGAGCCTCAGTAAAACCAGGGACAGTATGTAAAAATCTGTGTTTTTTTTTTTACATCTGTTTCTGAAATGTCCCTTACCGACATAATTTTGGTCTAAAAATCCAGAGATTATAGCTGCCCCACCTCTCCAGTACCAATAGAAACATGTCTGTGTATACTGTGTGTACATGTATGTGTATATTGTGTGATTGTATACTGTGTGGCCCCATAATCTCTGATTGCCTGGGGGCCCCATGATCTCCTATTGCCCGGGGGCCCCATGAGTTGTCAGTCCGCCCCTGCCAGCTAGGTAGGTACTGTACATGCCAGTCATTTCTCACAATAGCATTGAGCTCCTGGAGTTGCACTATATTACAGATGCCAGGAATGGGGCAGAACTGTTCATTGTACGCCGCAGTCATTCTACAGCTAACAAAGGTTGGTTAGCAAACCGGAAGAAGAGTTTTTGGGCAAAATATTCTTAAAAAGTCACATCTACCTGCTGGCAAATTTAAAAGCTTTAGTTCTCCTAAATTCTGTTATGTGCATTTTTTTTTTCCTTTAAAGAGGGTCTCCAATCAAAAATATCAAGATAAAAATGAATAAGCCTATTAAAGGTAAAATAAAACCAACTTTTACTGCAATAATCACCTTCAATCCAGAGGTTTCCCCACAATACTTTTTTTACCTTTTGTTTCTGCTACTAGATGCCCTCAGACTGTTCAGAATCATTTAACTCACTAAACCCAAGTCATACTGGACTCTACCCCAGCCTGCGACTGGACAGTGAAAGTTAAAGCAGCACGGTGATGGGCTCATCCCTCCATCACTCTAATTTCTTCTCCAACGTTTCCTCTGTGCAGGAGCTTTCTGTAATCTTGTCCCCGCACCCTCAGGGCCGGATTAACGTAGGGGCTATTGGAGCTGCAGCTCCAGGCCCCTACTTTAATATAGGCCCAGCAGGGTTGGACTGACCATTTGGGCACTGCCATTGCCCAACTGATGCCGCCCACTGCCAAACCCAGCCCAAATGCATTTTGAAAAAAAAAAAAAATTTGAATTGTAAAAAATAATAAAGAAATTAATAAAAATATTTAAAAAACTGCTGACACCACCCACTGCTCTACTGACACTATCCATTGCCCTCCACTGACACCAACCCCCCCCCCCCCCCCCCCCCCCCCCCCCCCCCCCCCCCCCCCCCTACAAAAGCATTGTAGGCAAAAAAAAAGTTCAATTGTAAAAAAAAAAATGTAAACAATAAACGATTGCAACAAATAAAAAATAAATATAAAATAAGTGTAAAAAAAACTTGGGCTCATTCACACGGGTTCTCTTGCACATACAGTGTGAATGAGCAGTTTGTTTAAAATATTTCATTTGTTATAATAAAAAATAGTTTGCGTTTAATTTTATTTATTAACCATAAAAACGGCCCTCCAAAATCCTCAGCACCAGGCCCATGATGCTCATAATCCGGCCCTGCGCACCCTCCTGTAGTTCTCTGCAGTCAGTCTGTAGTGGGTGGGGTCTGTTGGGCAAAGCGATGATGTCACCACTACTTTTACAATGTAATATCTAGGTTTACAAAGGCATTTGGTGCACACAGTGTGGATTTAGATCCTTTGTGGCTTTTGAAATGAAATATTTTGTGCCTGGGGTTCCCCTTTAAGGAATCACGTTTTTTTCCTCAAGGTTGAATGATGCAGATTTATACCAGGCGTATACACCTAGATGCCTCTGTGAATATCCAGTTACCTCTGGCCATAGTCAGCTCTGTAATGTTCCAGCTGGTGTAAAGGGAGCGCTGTAATGAATAGCACTATTTTTATATAAAAACTATTTATTTAAAAAAAAAGCTGCGTTCTCAATTCCTGCTCCTCGGGGGACCTGAGATTGGAGGAGATCTTGAAAGACGGACCTCAGCCAAATCTAATATTTGTTGAAACAGTAACCTGTGCGGGGGGGGATTCCTCAAGCATCAACAGATAAAGGAGAGCGTACACGACATTTCCATTGTCACAGCCATCTCCGGACTATCAGATAATACGCCATTACTGCTGTCATCTGATACCCAACATGTGGAATAGGCAGCCAATGCTATAATTAAGCTTTCATTCTCCATTCAAGGCTCTCACATAGACGAGATCCAACTGTATTGACTGAACTCTATTCCATTCACCAGCTGTGGATGAGAGCACAAGTACACTACAGATGGTTGGGGAGGGTTGTCACTGTAACCTTATTGTGGGGAATGAATGGGATACGGATTTAAGATGTGTGAAGGAATGTGGACTAGACTGAGGCAATATTCAGCAGTACCAGAAGTCCTAACAGGCTCCATACGTTTTGTTGCCAATTATTTTATATAAATATAATTAAAAGAAAAAAATTACTTCCACAAGCTACTGCAGGTTCCCATTCCCTTAAACCCTTGTGAGGAACTTCTTAAATTGAAACCAGAAGGCCTCACGAAATTCCAGTTTGTTCTGACAGCCACCAAACAAACCATTTGGGTTACTATCTGACATGGGAATTTATAGATAGGCAACTCCTATCCTCATATTGATTAGTGGTTCCAAATTAATAATAACTACTGCAGTAGGGAACAGACCAGTGATGTAAGTAACTGAGTTAAAATAAACTGAGTTACCTAACGCAGTTACTTTAGAAGGTAACGAGTAATCTAACTGATTACTCTTCCCCTCATGGCAACTCAGTTCCTATTACTTTGGCTTAGTTACCCCAATTACATCTACCGCCACTAGATGGCAGTAGTGTAATTCCTGTGTCCTGTCAAAAAAGTTCCCCCGCCGGATAAGGACCCCCTGTACTGCTCAGGCACAGCGCTTGCGCAGTACGAAGGACTACGGAGCTTCCGAAAATTGCCGAACCTAAACAGCTCTGAGTGAACTCTACACCGCGCAGGCGCAGTTAACGTGTAATTGTACGAGGCGATGCCGCACGCTCCTGATGCTCGTGCTACTCTGCAAGGGGCGTCTATCGTGTAAGTAAGGGGCGGGTCTAGTATTACTGTAACCAAGGGGCACATTTATTATTATTGTTATATATCGAGCTCTGCCCATTAATTTAACATTCTTCTGTAGCCATCCGCCCCTTACACGATATAATAATAATAGTAGACCCGCCCCTTGCTTACACGCTATAACAGATCTGCCCCTTGGTTAGAGTAATAATAGAGCAGCCCCTTGGTTACACAATATATAACAATAATAATAAATGCGCCCCTTGGTTATTAACTAGACCCGCCCCTTAGTTACACTTATAGAATATTAAAAAAAAAAGTCAGTTACTTTGCTGCGTAACTAATTACTTTTCCAATGTAGTAACTGAGTTACTAACGCAATTACTTTTTGGGAGAAGTCATTTGTAACTTAACTAATTACTTTTTTAAAGTAAGATGACCAACACTGGAACAGACACAAAAGATACGCTCAGCATCTTTCCAAATAACCGTTCTGCTTTATTATGACGCAATTGAAGGTTTTTATACACATGATTACGTAGGTATCACATTAATATTACAATTGTATGCTTATGGTAACAAGGGGCGTATCATAGGCAGGCTAATTCTAATCAGGACTCGAAGGAATGTAAACATGTACTGAAAACATTATTAGTGCCGTGTGCACAGTGAGGGCAGTGTGCAATACATACAAAATAGAATACAATTATATACAGAACTTACAAATTTCCATTACACTATCCAACACACGAACACTGGCTGAGGTAAAATCTAGAATTTGTTGGCTATTCTCCAATGAAAAATTAACAGTGAAAATTTTGCCCAAATTTGAGAATGCTTATGACCTACAGATTACCCATTTTTTCTGTCTACTGTCCCCAAGGTGTGCACCTACTCCTAGCCCTTCCCATCTTACCCCTTATCTCATCATTCGCCTGACCCTAATCTGCCTACTTTTTACTTACCTTTCCATTCCATACTTCTCATTAAAGCAGAACTCAAAAAGGGTAAGTTCTGCTTTTCGTTCTCCGACCCCCACCCACTACCTTTGGACAATTCTTTTTTTTTGGGGGGGGGATTGGGTACCTGACAGGTACCAGCTTCCATAGGATCGCCACAACAGATGTACCAGAATTCTCCTTCCCCTCTCCTTGTCCACAGCCTTTTGGGACACATCACTCCAGAAGGCCATGGGACCATTCACAAAGCGCAGCGTGGCGCACGCATGCACAGTGGGCAGCCGTCTGTGAAGTCACACCTGGCTGCCCACAGTTAACATGCCAGCGCTGGGGACCAAAGACCAGTGAAGAACTGGCTCGAGTGAGGACGGCGCTGCATTCTTGGAATGGTAAGCATCCTTTTTTTTTTTTAAAGTCAGCAGCTACAGTATTGTTCCTAGGTTGAAGAACCTCTATATCAAGATGTCCCAACACCACATTGTAGCTACAGTATTTTTGGTTCCTAGGGTGAAGAACCTCTATATCAAGATGTCCCAACACATTACGCATTGTTATCCACTATTTTACGCAAGTCTCCCCCTCCCTTTTTACTACCTGCCATAATTTTCTGAAACTTTTATTATAATAATTTTGAATGAATTAAAAAAAATAAAAAAATAAAAATAAAAAAAAATGTAAAAATAGTCAGACTTGATAGATCCCTTTATTTTTTTTGCCGTGAATTTTCTATGTTTTTGTTTCTATAATGACGGTTAGGCACTTACAATACAGGATGTGCAATTTTAACCCCTTCATGTTCAGGCCAATTTTCAGGTTTTAGCGCTATCGCACTTTGAATGACAATTGCGCCGTCATGCAACACTGTACCCATATGACATTTTTATAATTTTTTTTTTTCACACAAATAGAGCTGTTTTTTTTTTGCTAAATAAATGAAAAAAGAAAATTTAGAAAAAAACATTTCTTTGTTTCTGTTATAACATTTTGCAAATAAATAATCTTTCTTCATAAATGTAGGCCAAAATGTATTCTCTGTAGTCCAAGGTATTTAGTAAGAGGCATGGCAAGTTTTTTGAAGTTGTCATTTTTTTGTCACGATTTTTTGAAAAATTAAGACATTTCAAATTTTTTTTTTACATACTGTCACTAGTGGAGTGCAGATTTGTTATATAAATGTGGCGGTGATCAGGGACACTAATTGGTGACAGTATGTTAAAAAAAATATATATTTTTTTTTTAATTCAATTTTTTTTCTTATTTTTTACAATTAGTTTTTTTATTACACTGACCAGAGCAATATAGTGTTACCATATTAACACTATACCACTCTGGGAAAGTGATCAGATTTTTTTTTTTTTATTTTACACATTATGATTGCTTATACCAATGAATTTCATTGGTATACACAACTATTTTTTACTGATTGAAACTGATTCATTCAGTGAGTATTGTTGTGATTAAAGCTAATCACATGGTAAAGATGGGCAGTGATTGGCCCTGTCTGTACCATGTGATCACTGTGACCATTCACAGCTAGCAACCCAGTTGTACACATGACATGACATTGTTTACGTGATTGGTCACAGCGATCACATAGTACCAGCAGCAGGCCGGCACAGTGATCTGTCATCACCTGTGTCCGGTGGACACAGCCAGTGACAGATCACAGCCGCATGCGAGGCGCGTTCCGGGAGGATGTCATATGACGTCCACCAAGAATGACGAAAGTCTATCTAAGCAAGTTTATCTGAGTAATTTACTTCCCGCCAGGCCTTTTGCAAACAGCGGCAAGGGCGGGAAGTGGTTAAAGCGGAAGTAAACCCATCGATTTAACAGTTTAAAAAAAAAAGGCATGCCGGGAATGCTAACTGCACATTGGCTGTGCTCTCAACCAAACAGTCAAACCATCCAATAGCTGGTGTCATAAAGGATCACATATGCAGCACCGTGGCAGTTGAAGATTAAACAGAGGCAAAGATGGCAGCTTCCTTGGCTGAAAACGATAGGGGGGTTTACTTCCACTTTAAATTAGTTTATTGTGTTTGTTTTATTCAACAGTACCTCTGGACACCTGCTGAAGCTAATTGTGAAACGCGTTGAGCTGTGATCTTGTCGGAACAGAATTTTAATAATTGATTCTGTTATTGATATTTACTTTAGATATGTGTATTGAACAGTCTTAAACATTCTTAGGCAAGTAATCAGAGATATTCTATACCTGTGCATATTATGTATTACACTCTAGGCATGGCATACAACCAGCTATAAGTGCTATATTTAATGGACATTTTTAAGAGTTTTTTTTGTCAATAAACACTTTTTAGGAGTATTTGAATGTGTTGTTTCATTGGAGGTTGTACCTGTGATCCCATTGGTCCTTGTTTTGTGTTCTACATTGCTGATGTTAAGTGGGGCTAGTAACTACCCGTCTTTGTACCTTATTAAAATATACATCTTGAGAAATAGTCTTTTCTTACTGACTTTACTAACCTTCTCTAGACCAGTTTTCATGAAGCTCTCCACTATATTGCCATCTTTAATTATTGATAATGTTCATTTGTACCTGAGACGCCACGGACATTAAACCTCGAGCCTTGCATTATGCAGCATTTCCCTTGTGTTCCCGTAACTTTAATTAAAAGTGCAGCTAATTTTGAGCGACCTTAGAATTCTCTTTTGGAATGTTAAACATCGCCTACAGGTATCCGATACTAAAGAGAGAGCACAACCTGTAGCAAGGATGACATTAAGCCTTACACCGCTGAGACAGCCGGAATCCCACGGACTAGACTCCGCCAGGGAAACTAGGAAGGAACTTTCAGAACTTCACAAAGTCATCCATCTGACTTTTTATTGAGGAATGACTTGGCTGGCCTTACACTGGTCAAACATTTCCATATTCATGGCTGCTAAATGTCAGATCCTTAGGATGTATAGAGAGTAGAGTTGTTGTAATTACGTAATGCACTGCAGCAGGATCTCTCATACTTTTTGAAGAAAACCCCAATAACATGTTTAGCAGCCCCTCCATCTTGAAGCCTGAACCAATCTCCCACCCCAGCAGGGAGGGGGCAGGAGGGGAAGCCAGCCAGCAGTGCTAGTTCGGGGCACACTGTGGGCAATTGGTACCATTGGAGGTTCAAATACAGGAAGGAGAGTCAGAACAGCAGTGGGGACTTTTAATTACTAAGCTCAATCCTCCTGTGGCTCCCCTGCAGCAGTTGAATCCAGCAGGAGGGGAGAGGAGGAGACGCCAGCAGCAGGGGAGCCACAGGGGGATCAGTGCTGCAGGGGCAGAGAATTGTGGTGAATGGAAGGGCCAGGAGAGGTGCAAAGAGAGGCAGAGCGGTAGGGGATGGTGAACAGGAAGAGCTGCTGCTGTCCCCGCAGCTCTAATTTCCAAAACTCAGCCCGAACACGGCCATCTCGGGACAGCTTACTGAAAACCGTGATTGTCCCGGCAAATCCGGGACAGTTGGCAAGTATATATACGTATAGAAAAAATTTAGAACAGGATTTTAATGTGATAGACTAAATAAGCATAGTCATAGACACAATCAATGATGAGTTGAACACATCTGGGTTCAGTTTGAGCAGGGCTTGGCGAACATGAGTATAGTTCAGTTGCCAAATCCGAAACCCAAGTCTAATTAGGGTTCGCTCACACTAACCTTGCTCTCTGAAGAGCAATCTGCATTCGGATCGATCTTCAGAGAGCGTCTGACAGGTGGTGAGGAGGCATTGTATCCCCTCCTTACTGCCTGCTTTAACCCCATAAACCCTGTACCAGCACGGGGCAACCGCTTCCAGAGCTGCCCTATTAACTTGCATGGGTTGTGTTCAGGGGACACTACGTCAGTAAAAGCATGGCTCAACCACAGAGTTTTACTGTCCCCCAAACCACTAGTGTATAAGAGAGGGCACGGGTATGGTGCCCACAGAGATGACACGTAGAATCGCAAAGATTCAGATACAACCAAACGGATACACTACATACTTCAGTTGTAGATTTATCGGTTTGTGGGGAGGTGCAGTGTGGTGCGGCGGCAGTAAACACTCAGAGTCCAGTTAGCAGAAAACAGAAATGTATTGAAATTGGACTTAAGTAATGGGCAACAACCCGGTGGGAAGACAACCCATTCGGTCGCACTCACGGGATGTACAGCGATGAGTAGTGCAGTAGGTCTCAGGTGTGCAAACAACGTCTGTCTCAAGGGGCAGAATTCAGCCTGTCCGGTACCCAAGTCAGGAGGCTTCCAGAAAGATAGTTTGTCCCTGCACTTTCCCTACTCATCTAGAACCTCTCGCTGTTGCTATGCACTGTCCCTGACAGATGGGTGACCTGACCCTACACTATCCACATGTGAAATGCGTGCCAAACCCATGAGCCAGGGTCCTAAATAGACTTTGCCTGACTCAAGATGGCTGCAAAGTCACATGTGATGCCAGCATCCAATCAGATGATGCCTCTCTGTGACTGAGGAGATCATAGAGGAATGAGGCTCCTCTGGACTTCCTCCTCCACCTGCATTGCTGCTATGGTCAAGCGCCACCTGTAGTGGAGAAAATAGACTGCACCTGCCTACATGTTTTTTAATGCAGCCTGGCTCTGAAAACCCATTAAAGCAATGCTAAACACTGATTTGTGGGTCCACCTGCATGCTCACCTTCAATCTGAAGCTGTCCCGCACAGTACCTCTTCTTTGCCACAAGAGGTCCTCAGTCTTCAGTGTAGACCAGTGTTTCTCAAACTTGACAAAATGACAGAGATTGCATTTTTGTTTTATATGTTACTTTTTAAACTTTTGCAACATTGATTTACTATTTAATTTTTCAATATGTTCAAGGTTTCAAAATGCTATCAATTTTAAATATATTTTAAAACTCCAACGGCACACCTGCAAATCTCACACGGCACACTAGTGTGCCGCGGCTCACCGTTTGGGAATCACTGGTGTAGACTGTGGTGACAGTGGTGGCCACAAGGAGGGAAGAGGAGTAGATATATGGGGGGTCAGGGGGGTTTTCTGATTTTAGATTTACATTAATGGATTGATTATACCAGCCAGAAAAAAGCAAAGTAGCTGACAAACACAGAGGTATACCAGCTGGTTTACCACATTCTATTTGAAGGGCTTGAATTTATTTTATAATGCATGGACATCCTGTAGATTAATATTATAGAATTGTTCTAAAAACATTACATTATAAATACCCCTATTGAGTCTTTAAAACTGAAAGAGATTTAAAAGTGTCTTTCATGTCAAATGGTTAAGCAGGATAACTGGCCCAGTAGACTTTTACTGGGGCGTTGTAGCAGTTTATAGAACAGCTGTGAAAGCAGTTACATGGAGCACTATGTCTCCTCTTTGGTGTTTATGGTTCTTCAGCTACACCAGCATCTACAATTATTTTTCCGTCAGCTGAATCAAAAAAGAACCATCTACCATTACCGCTATGGTGGCGCCCCACCAAATGTCCCCGTGAGTCCAAGAGCAATCTTCTCCAAAAACTCCCAATTTCTGTCCTATTTTCAAACACCGTTCTTATAAAACCCTTCACTCTACTAGGAATAATCTCTGTGCTTTATACGTTTCTCCTTTACTGGTAACTCAATACATCCAGATTGTAGTTGGTGCCAACAAGGACGGGCGCAGAAACTGGATCCGGGTGGAAGTCAGTCTTTTATTACACAGCCCGTTCTACCAGCGACACGGGAACAGGATATAGGAAACCTATTAACTTATACGGGGATGTTTATAGAAAGTCAGGACGTGCCAGAAAAGGCAAAACCGCCTAAAATATTAACAAGGAAATCATTTGGGTGAATAACAAAAGCCCATTTAGTGTTTGGGGAGCTTTCTACTATACCTTGTGTTATTTGTACTATTAGGTATATACAGTAATGTGCTGTACTTAAAATATATAGCAAACCATTTGTTATCACATTATTGTGAGATATACTCCATTTGAAAAGACAATCTTTTACCAGAGTGTGTTTTTTTTCTCATTAAAGATCAATTCTAGGCTATTTTAAAAATGGCTCCACACCTGGATTCCAAAAAAAGTGCACAGTTCTAGCTGCAATACTCACTTTCTCTCTAATGCTGTCCCCTGCAGTACCTCTTCTCTGCCACAAGATGCCATTGGCATGTCAGGAAGAGTAATGCCCAGGCTCATTCAGCTAGGAAGACTGAAAACATAATGTGAGTGCAGGGCAACATGGACACCCTTCCTAGGGGGGCTTCACAACAATGCCCTGAACTCGTTGTATAATGTTCAGAGAAGGCTTATCACCAGAGAAGAGGCAAAGAGAAAGAGGACCTTGCACATTATGTGACCAGCCTGAAGACTTCTGAAAAGAAAAGTATGGGAATAAAAGAAAGAAAGGCAAAACATACTGTCGGAGGGCCCTCAAGGGAGGGGGTGACTGGGTTCTGAGGTGGGGGCAGAGTTGGGCTTTTAAGGGGAACTCTGAGTGAAACCAAAGGGAAAGAGAGGAGATGATCCCTAAAGCTGCACATCCGTCCTGTCCCGCAGTAGTATCAGAATGTCAGAGTGACAACCTCAGCCTGGCTCCAACCAGGCCACACCCCCAACGCATTTCACTGCACCCCTCGGAGCTTAATCATGGGAATTCCCCATGATTAAGCCCCAGGGGGCAGAGCGAAACACGTTGGAGGCATGGCCTGGTTGACAAGTTAATTCCCTAGTACAGCCCCCCTCCCTTCTTGTATGCCATAGTTCCCTCCTCTTTTTGGCGCTTCTAATTACTGTCTGTGCTGGCCCAGTTCCTCCACCCTCACCTGCCTACATAATCTTTAATGTAGTTGCCAGGGGAGAAGCAAAGAAAAATACTACATATAGGGTATCACTTGATTGACTGCTCTAAGTCTGCTGGGGCTGCTGACATCCCATTCAAAATGGAAGCACCCAGAAGCAGTCTCAGGGATGTCTATATAAGGGAGCATTTTACAAGTAAAAAAAATGCAAAAATATGGAAAATCTGCAACAAGGGTCGGTTCACACCAGGAATCGCACAGGAATGTTTTCAAATCGCGCTGCAGCAATAGTAGTGCATGCAATAATTTAAAAAGATCTAATATTACTTCTGTATCATGAAATCCGGTGCAGGCAAACACTATGTGTTCGCAACCTGCATTTTGAGCTGCTGCTAGCATTACATTGACACCTGCTGCAGATCGCAAGTGCCGTGCGTTTTGGACACGTGAACACGGTGCAGGAAACGCACACGGATTGCGGGTTTCCCACACTGCTCTCTGGTGTGAAAAGGCTCTTAACCAGTTCCCGCCCGGCCTTTCGTCGATCCAGGTGGACGTCATATGACATGCTCCTGGATCACGCTGCGGTGCAATCTGTCACCGGCTGTGTCTATTAGACACAGCCAATGACTCATCTGTGTATTAGCTCGCTTCCGGTACCAAGTGATCACTGTGACAAATCACAGCAGATCACATGACAGTTGTATACAATGGATGGCTTCCTTTCATGCCATCCATTTGTACAATTGTGTTGGAAACTGTGATTGGTCACAGTGAACACATGGTACAGACAGGGCCAATCCCAGCCCATCTGTACCATGTGATTAGCTCTCGCCAGTCACAGCTAATCACAACAAAACAAACTGAATGAACTAGTTTCATTCAGTAAAATGCTTGCTTATAGCAATGAAATGCACTGCTATAAGTAATACTAATGTGTAAAAAAAATGTAAAAAAATCATGATTGCTTCCCCAGAGTAGTACAATGTTATTATGGTAAAATGATATTGCTCTGGTCACAGTATGTTAAAAAAAATCGTAAAATAAAATGTAAAAAGAAGATTGAAAAAAAAAAGA
Source organism: Lithobates sylvaticus (assembly GCA_028564925.1). Taxonomy (NCBI): domain Eukaryota; kingdom Metazoa; phylum Chordata; class Amphibia; order Anura; family Ranidae; genus Lithobates; species Lithobates sylvaticus. The sequence continues at coordinate 255,975,611 of CM053031.1, read as the reverse complement.
AAAAAAAAAAAATATATATATATACATATATATATATATTTTACATATTGTCACCAGTCAGTGTCCCTGATCACCACCATATGATGATGCTGTATTGCACTGGTGACAGTATGACATTTTTTTATTTTTTTATTTTTTTTATTTCTTAATTTTTCAAAAAATTGTGACTAAAAAATTACAACTTCAAGAAACTCACCATGCCTCTTACTAAATACCTTGGACTGTGTATTTTACAAAAATAGGTGATTTGGGGGTATATGTGCATTGTCCTGGCATTGTTAGGCCTCAAGATTTGAGATAGCCCCTCAGTACATCAGGATTGATCAATTTTCAGATATATACCATAGTTTGTGGACTCTATAACTTTCCTGCAGTCTAAATAATATACACAGATTGGGTTATTTTTACCAAAGAAATGAAGCAGAATACATTTTGGCCAAAATTTATGAAGAATAATTATTTATTTGCAACACTTTATAACAGAATCGAAGAAAAATGCATTTAAAAAAAAAAATAATAATATTTTTTTTTTCATTTATTTAGCAAAAAAAATAAAAAACCCAGTTGTAATTAAATACCACCAAAAGAAATCTCTATTTGTGTAAACAAAATGATAAAAATGTCATATGGGTACAGTGTTGCATGACCGCACAATTGTCATTCAAAGTGCGACAGCCCTGAAAGCTGAAATTTGTCCTGGGCACAAAGGGGGTGAAAGTGCCCCGTATTGAAGTGGTTAATCACATGGGAAGATGGGTCCACTGACAGGGTCTCTTTAAGGCGCCCAAGGAAACTGGGCACACTGGCTGCTGGCATCTTCTCTTAAATAGAGTTACAATGTGTGCAGAGAGCAATTGAACGTGTATCCTGTTTTCAACTTTAAATTGGAGGAATAGATTTTCCAAGGTAATGCTATTACTGACACATAAAACAGCTGACTGCACATCACACGTCCTCATTACCGCATAGGACAGGCAACGTTCTGATTGGGTTAATGAAAGGGGATACGGGAATCAAATGAATAAAGAAAAAATAAATTGAAGGAAAGCCAAAAATAAAAATGTGCTCCCTGACAAGTAGAAATACATTTGTGAAAAGTCTAAAGACATTACCTTTGTAAACAGAACTACAAGTATTATAACACACACTCTGAAATCTATAAATGTGGTCTTCCTTCTCTTTCATAGAATTTAGAACTTCTGTTCTGTCAATCTTGTGATGCAAGCACCCCTGCCAAACAGCACAGGGAGGTCATTGACCTCCACTGCAATTAGGAAATGCAGCCTGGTCCAGGACCCACCCCTGCCTGTGACTCAACAGTGTTAGATTGACAGCACTGGGCCAATCAACAGAACCCATTATTGGCCCCTCCTTCTGTGAGCGATCCTGTGCAGAACATTACAGGAAGCTAACATCAAGATATATTCAGGTACATATACTAGTTGCATGTAAATGTTAGAAATGTGCACAATAGAAAAATTTGTTTAGTTTAGTTTCTGTTCGTTTCCGTTGATTCGTAACGATTCGTAAATTCGTAAGTCGTCGTTGTTCGTATTCGTATTTTCGTAAGAGTTATTTTTTCGTTGATTCGTTTTTCCGTTAGTTTAATTTTCGTTTATTCGAAATTCGGACGAATTCGTATTTTCGTAGATTTAGTTACATTCGTACTTTCGTAACATTGTTTTCGTAGATTCGTAATCGGTGCATAATTTATAATTTTATGTAATGTGTATGCTATTATTACATTGTAAGAGACACGGAAAATTCTGAATCGAAAAAAAAAAAAATTACGAATGTACGAATTTTTTCGTTCAATCCATTCGAAGCACGTTAAGCAGCGCCATTGTAAGGGACGCAGAAAATTACCAATTCAACAAAAAAAGTTACGAATGTACGAATTTTTTCGTTCATTTTGATTTTTGTTGTTCCCGTTTTCGTTTTTCGGATTTTCTTCTTTCGTAGTTTCGTTGTTTCTAATTTGGTTACTTCGGATTTTCGTTGTTTTTCATATTCGTTCGATTCGATAATTCATAATTCGTTAAAATTTTTAGCGAATCATTTGTTCATTCGTACGATAACGAATGAACGAATATAACGAATTTTAACGGAAACGAAAAGAAACGAAACGAATTGCACATGTCTAGTAAATGTAGCATACCCTCTAAGGAGCCGCAGATCTACACAGCCAGGAATACCGAATTTTCACAGGCACTCCAGAGTCAGAGAACAGTCCGTGAATTTTTTTTATGTTTTTTTATTAACCGCTTGCCGACCAGCGCACGGTGATGTACATGGGCCCGGCTGCACAATTGGGCGTACCTGTACGTCTCCATTAAATTACTGGCTAGCTTGCGCGTGAGCGTGCCCGCGGGTGCCGTGGACTCGATATTCGCCGGAGGCCAGCAGTCGTGACATGGAGAGGCAGAAAGGGGAGATGCATGTAAACAAGGCATTTCCCTGTTCTGCCTAGCAACATGACAGTGATCTACTGCTCCCTAGACATGTGCGATTAGTTTCATACGAATTGAAAATTCGAAACGAATTTCCGTAAATTCGTACATTCGGGAGGATCCGAAATATGAATTGCTATGCTTCCGAATTTTGTACGAAATACAAAACTTCGTTTACAAATTTAGGATCCAAATTCCGTTACAACTGAAACGTGACTGGTGCTTTGTTGACCAATCAGAGGTTTTCTTCTGCTGCTGAGTGAGGGTTGGGAAAATGACCTTTTATAATATGGGAGTGGAAGACTGAAACGGACAAAATAAGAATGTTCGTTAATTATGATTATTCGTTATGATGAAGTTAAAAACCCAGAAAGTCAGCACAGCACAGGGATGGTGGGAGCCCCTCATGATGATGAATTATTTATAACAAAGGTTCGCAATTGTTACGAAAAGTTAACGAAAATTTGTATTTCGTACGAATCAACGAATTAACGGCCAATATGAAACGGAACGAAACAAAACAAATTTATTGACGGCGCACATGTCTACTGCTCCCAGTAATCAGGAGCAGTGATCTCAGTCATGTTCTAGTGAGCCCACCCCCCATACAGTTAGAACACAGTGAGGAAACACACTTAACCCCTTGATCGCCCCCTAGTGTTTAACCCCTTCCGTGCCAGTGACATTTACACAGCAAGCCCCCGTACACACGGTCGGAAATTCCGAACACAAAATCCGTCAGATTTTTTCCGGAACTGGTGTTGCATACACACGGTCGGACAAAGTTGTCGGAAAATCAGATCGTTTCGAACGTGGTGACATTAGTTGCGTACTACGGAACTACGTAGAGGCTAGTAGCCAATAGCTTTGGTCTCGTAATTTGATCTGAGCATGCGTGGCACTTTGTCCGTCGGAAATCACCCTCCACAAGCTCGGAAAAAGTCAGATCGGATTCTGTTGTCGGAAAATTTGAGATCCTGCTCTCAAATTTTTTCTGTTGGAAATTCCGATGGAAAAATTCCGCTAGTGCCCCCACACGATCGGATTTTCCGACAACATAATCCGATCAGACTTTTTCCATCGGTATATCCGACCGCGTGTACGGGGCATAATCAGTGCATTTGTACAGCACCGATCGCTGTATAAATGTCTCTGGTCCTAGAATACTGTCAAAAGTGTCCGATGTGTCCGCTGCAATGTCGCAGTCACGATAAAAATCGCAGCTCGCCTCCATTACTAATAAAAAAAAAATGTATAATAAAAATGCCATAAATCTATCCCTATTTTGTAGACGCTATAACTTTTGCGCAAACCAATCAATATACTCTTAATGCGATTTTTTTTTACCAAAAATATGTAGAAGAATACGTATCAGCCTAAACTGAGAAGGAAATTAGTTTTTTTATATATTTTTTGGGGGATATTTATTATAGCAAAAAATATTTTTTTCAAAACTGTCGCTCCTTTTTTGTTTATAGCCCAAAAAATAAAAAACGCAGAAGTGATCAAATACCAACAAAAGAAAGCTCTAAAAGCTCTATTTGTGGGAAAAAAAAGGCCTCAATTTTGTTTGGGTGCCATGTTGAACGACTGCACAATTGTCAGTTAAAGCGACGCAGTGCCGAATCGCAAAAAGTGCTCTGGTCAGGAAGGGGGTAAATCCTTCCGGGGCTGAAGTGGTTAAGGGTTAATAACTTGGGTTGGGAGGTTATGAGATTCCTGCTTGACTTCAACAACTTCAGGGACATACAGTCTCCTTTGCTCTCCTCCTGCACATGCTTGCTGGCTAGAGCTGAACCACTGTTGGTGGATCTAACATGCTCTCAGTGAGATCCAGCAATGGCCCCTTCACCAGTAACAAATGATTGGGGCTAGACATGTGCACAATAGAAAAAATTAGTTTATTTTTGTTTCGTTTCCGTTGATTCGTAACGATTCGTAAGTCGTCGGTGTTCGTATTCGTAACAATTCGTATTTTCGTAAGAGTTATTTTCTCGTTGATTCGTTTTTCCGTTAGTTTAATTTTCGTTTATTCGAAATTCGGACGCATTCGTATTTTCGTAGATTTAGTTACATTCGTACTTTCGTAAGATTGATTTATTCGTACTTTCGTAACATTGTTTTCGTAGATTCGTAATCGGAGCATAATTCATAATTTTATGTAATGTGTATGCTATTATTACATTTTAACCACTTGCCGACCGCCCCCTGTATATATACGTCGGCAGAATGGCACGTACAGGCAGAATCACGTACCTGTACGTGACATTCTTCCGGCGGTTGGGGGGTCCGATCGGACCCCCCTCCGCCGGCGGGGACGGTCGGGATCGCTTCAGGAGCGATCCGGGACGAGGGGACGGCCAGTGGTTTCTGGCCACCCCCTCGCGATCGCTCCTGGCCAATGAGAAACTTCCCCTTCCTGTCTATTGTATAGACAGGAAGGCGGAAGTGATGTCACGCTCGGTGCGCCGGTCTATGTGACCGGAGACGCCGAGCGGCGAACATGTTAAGGTTAGTGCACAACACTACACTGACACCAGTACAGTTAGGCACATATTCCACCCCCCTGTCACCCCCTGATCACCCCCCAGATCACCCCCTCCCCCCCCCCAGTCACAGTGTCACTAATTGCAGTGATCATTTTTTTACTGATCACTGCATTTAGTGTCAGTGTGACTGTAATAACTGTCAGGGCAGTTAGTTTTAGGTCCAAGGTAGCCCCCTACCCCCCCCTAATAAAGGTTTAACCCCTTGATTGCCCCCCAGGTAACCCTTTCACCCCCTTTTGCCAGTGTCACTAAGCGATCGTTTTTCTGATCGCTGTATTAGTGTCACTGCTGTCGCTAGGTAACCATTTTTTTTTTTTTTAGGTAACCGCCATGTTTATATAGGTTCATAAATAGTTTTATAGGTCAGGTACCCCCATATTACAACCTAAATAAAGGTTTTAACCCCTTGATTGCCCCTAGAGTTAACCCTTTCACCAGTGATCACTGTATAACTGTCACTGGTGACGCTGGTTAGCCAGTTAGTTATTTCGTTATTTAGGTTCCCCGTCAGGTTTTTATATAGCGTCAGGTACCCCCATATATTACCTAATAAAGGTTTAACCCCCTGATTGCCCCTAGTTAACCCTTTCACCCCCTTTTGCCAGTGTCACTAAGCGATCGTTTTTCTGATCGCTGCATTAGTGTCGATAGGTAACCAGTTTTTTTTTTGTATTACTGTTACGGGTGACGCTGGTTAGTTAGCTTGTTTTTTATACTGTCAGGGCACCCGCCATTTATTACCCAATAACGGTTTAACCCCCTGATCGCCCGGCGGGTGATATCAATTAGGTTTTAGGGTCAAATAAGGTCTGCGTCGCCCCAGGTTAGTGCCAGTACCGCAAACACCCACGCGCAAAGCATACACCTCCCTTAGTGGCACAGTATCTGAACAGATCAATATCTGATCTGATCAGATCTATACTAGCGTCCCAGCAGTTTAGGGTTCCAAAAAAAAACGCATTGTTAGCGGGATCAGCCCAGATACCTGCTAGCACCTGCGTTTTCCCCCTCCGCCCAGCCCAGCCCACCCAAGTGCAGTATCGATCGATCACTGTCACTTACAAAACACTAAGCACACATAACTGCAGCGTTCGCAGAGTCAGGCCTGATCCCTGCGATCGCTAACAGTTTTTTTGTGGTAGCGTTTTGATTCAGTCGCTTCAGTCAGGAGCTTTTTTACCTGTGAATCTCAAAAAAATAAAAAAAAAAATAAAATAGTTGTCGTTTTATTGTTCTCTCTCTCACTCTATTCTCTCTATTGTTGCTCTTTTTTTACTCCATTCTATTCTGCAATGTTTTATTATGTTTATCATGTTTTATCATGCTTGCTTTTCAGGTATGTAATTTTGTTTACTGTGTTTTAGTGTTAAGCATTTTTTTGTTTTCAGGTACGCCATTCAGTTGCAACGCGGATTTATTTATCTTGACAGCAACAGCGTTTGCTCCCACGATACATAAAGACGCGACTCCAACACTGTAGGAGGTGATTTCACCACCACAGTTAAAAAAAAGAGCATATATGCCGAAGCATGGGGGCAGCAGGGGGGGGAGGAGCGATTGGCTCCTAATGCCACGTACATACGGTCGAAATTCCGACCGTGTGTACACGGCATAACTTTTGCGGGAGGATGCCCCCATGCATCGGCATATATAAATGGTGCATGTATGCCCATCATTAGAAGTGGGTGGATGAAGGGAGGTATTCTAATGGTGGGCATACCCACCAATCAATCTCTTTTTTTCGTTCAGCCAAGAGGCTGCATGAAAAAAAAAAAGATTACAATATATGTCCAGTATGTTGCTGGACTTTGAATGGTTATACCAGAATGATGCCTGCAGGTTTAGGTATCATCTTGGTATCATTCTTTTCAGCCAGTGATCGGCTTTCATGTAAAAGCAATTCTAGCGGGTAATTAGCCTCTAGACTGCTTTTACAAGCAGTGGGAGGGAATGTCCCCCCTCCCGGATATAAACCGCGCCATTGGGAAATTGGGAAAGCATTTTATCACACCAATCTTGGTGTGGTCAGATGCTTTGAGGGCAGAGGAAAGATCTAGGGTCTAATAGACCCCAATTTTTTCAAAAAAAGAGTACCTGTCACTGCCTATTGCTATCATAGGGGATATTTACATTCCCTGAGATAACAATAAAAATCATAACAAAGAAAAAAAATGGAAGGAACAGTTTAAAAATAAAATAGCTAAATAAATAAAAAAAAAAACAAAAAAAAAAAAAAAAAAGCACCCCTGCCCCCCCTTCTCTTGCGCAAAGGCGTACACAAGCGTTGGTCTGGCGTCATATGTAAACAGCAATTGCACCATGCATGTGAGGTATCACCGCGAAGGTCAGATCGAGGGCAGTAATTTTAGCAGTAGACCTCCTCCGTGAATCTAATGTGGTATCATGTAAAGGCTTTTAAAGGCTTTTAAAAATGTATGTAGTTTATCGCCACTGCGTGTTTGTGCGCAATTTTAAAGCATGTCGTGTTTGGTATCCATGTACTCGGCCTAAGATCATATTTTTTATTTCATCAAAAATTTGAGCAATATAGTGTGTTTTAGTGCATTAAAATAAAAAAAAGTGTATTTTTTCCACAAAAAATGCGTTTGAAAAATCGCTGCGCAAATACTGTGTGGAAAAAAAAAAAAATGCAACACCCACCATTTTAATCTGTAGGGCCTTTGCTTTAACATTATATATAGTGTTTGGGGGTTCAACGTAATTTTCTTGCAAAAAAAAAAATATGTTTTCATGTAAACAAAAAGTGTCAGAAAGGGCTTTGTCTACAAGTGGTTAGAAGAGTGGGTGACGTGTGACATAGGCTTCTAAATGTTGTGCATAAAATGCCAGGACAGTTCAAACCCCCCCCAAATGACCCCATTTTGGAAAGTAGACACCCCAAGCTATTTGATGAGAGCAATGTTGAGCCCATTAAATATTTTTTTTTTTTGTCCCAAGAGATTGAATAATGAAAAAAAAAAAATATATATATTTTTTTTTACAAAAAGTTGTCACTAAATGATATATTGCTCAAACATGTCATGGGCATATGTAGAAATACACCCCAAAATACATTCTGTTGCTTCTCCTGAGTACGGGGATACCACATGTGTGGGACTTTTTGGGAGCCTAGCTGCGTACGGAACCCCAAAAACCAATCACCGCCTTCAGGCTTTCTAAGGGTGTAATTTTTTTATTTCACTTCTCACTGCCAATCACAGTTTCGGAGGCCATGGAATGCCCAGATGGCATAAAACCCCCCAAAATGACCCCATTTTGGAAAGTAGACACCCCAAGCTATTTGCTGAGAGGTATTGTGAGTATTTTGCAGATGTCGCTTTTTGTCACAAAGTTTTGAAAATTGAAAAAAAAAAAAAAAAAAAATTTTTTTTTTCTTTACTTTCTTCATTTTCAAAAACAAATGAGAGCTGTAAAATACTCACCATGCCTCTCAACAAATAGCTTGGGGTGTCTACTTTCCAAAATGGGGTCATTTGGGGGGGTTTTGTGCTATTTTGGCATTTTATGGCCTTCGAAACTGTGATAGGTAGTGAGGAGTGAAATCAAAAATTTGCACCCTTAGAAATCCTGAAGGCGGTGCTTGGGTTTCGGGGCCCCGTACGCGGCTAGGCTCCCAAAAAGTCCCACACATGTGGTATCCCCATACTCAGGAGAAGCAGCAAAATGTATTTTGGGGTGCAATTCCACATATAACTATGGCATGTGTGAGCAATATATCATTTAGTGACAACTTTTTGAAAAAAAAAAAAAATCTTTTTTATTTTTGTCTTTATTCAATCACTTGGGACTAAAAAAAAAAATATTCAATGGGCTCAACATGCCTCTCAGCAAATAGCTTGGGGTGTCTACTTTCCAAAATGGGGTCATTTGGGGGGGTTTTGTACTTCTCTGCCATTTTAGCACCTCAAGAAATGAAATAGGCAGTCATAAATTAAAAGCGGTGTAAATTCCAGAAAATGTACTCTAGTTTGTAGACGCTATAACTTTTGCGCAAACCAATAAATATACGCTTATTGGCATTTTTTTTACTAAAGACATGTGGCTGAATACATTTTGGCCCAAATGTTTGAGTTTATTAGATTTTTTTTATAACAAAAAGTAGAAAATCTCTTTTTTTTTCAAAATTTTCGCTCTTTTTCCGTTTATATCGCAAAAAATAAAAATCACAGAGGCAATCAAATACCATCAAAAGAAAGCTCTATTTGTGGGAAGAAAAGGACGCAAATTTCGTTTGGTTACAAAATTGCATGACCGCGCAATTACCAGTTAAAGTAGTGCAGTGCGAAATTGAAAAAAGACCTCTGGTCCTTTGGCTGCCAAATGGTCCGGGGCTGAAGTGGTTAAGAGACACGGAAAATTACGAATCGAAAAAAAAAGTTACGAATGTACGAATTTTTTCGTTCAATCCATTCGAAGCACGTTAAGCAGCGCCATTGTAAGAGACACGGAAAATTACGAATCGAAAAAAAAAAAGTTACGAATGTACGAATTTTTTCATTCAATCCATTCGAAGCACGTTAAGCAATGCCATTCAACAAAACCCATTCAAAACCCATTCAACAAAAAAAAAAAAGTTACGAATGTACGAATTTTTTGTTCATTTTGATTTTCGTTGTTCCTGTTTTCGTTTTTCGGATTTTCTTCTTTCGTAGATTCGTTGTTTCTAATTCGTTTTTTTCGGATTTTCGTTGTTTTTCGGATTCGTTCGATTCGAACATTCGTTATTCGTAAAAAAATTTAGCGAATCGTTCGTTCATTCATACAATAACGAATGAACGAATATAACGAATTTTAACGGAAAACAAAAAAAAACTAAACGAATTGCACATGTCTAATTGGGGCACAATCGTCCTGCAACTGCATAAAACGCACACACAACTGCAGGGTGGTGGGTTGGCGAGTGCTAAAGTCGGCTCCTGACCACCTGCCAGAGGGCAGCAGTAAAGCCACAAGTACAACCAAGCCCTAGAAGCCCATCCCAGACTGACCACAATGGCCCATGAGAAGATGATCTGTAGAGCTCATTATGGAATACCAAGCAGACTTCCTGACTTTTCCCAGCTGATTTTCCTGCTTATAAATGTTTGCAGCGTATCACTAATAAGCCTCAATGTAGAATATGAATGGAGGAACAAAGAACGGAGATTTCCTTGAAGTTTTCCTCGCTTTGCCTTTTTTATACTATGAAATCTGCATCTGTGTTTTTATGCAGCAGACAATAAAGGGAGGGTATGGCGCTGCGGCAATGTTTTATGTGAATGAAATAAACGAAAAAACAATAAAACATGAAACAAGATAACGACATCTGCCATTCCCCGGAGACAGGCAGCGGGCATCCCAGATAGAGTCAGGAGGAGATTCATGAGGAGCGCTCCGTCCTACGGAGGAAAGATGTTCTGCAGAAACGTTGAAGTCCTTCAAAGGCAATCACTGCATGGCAGTCTTTACCCGTCATACCTGTTTATTAGTACTTTATGGTGCTCATTAACCAGGCTGTAAGTGTCAAGATCAACATCGTATTTGGTGTAAAGTCCCACTTCCCCAGAGGGCTCTTGCACATGGATGCAAAAAACGCCACGTTTTTAAGCATTCAGGGATTTTGTTTTCTTTTTACATATCTAAATGCAGCCCATTGTTTTTAATGGGCCTGTACTAGGGGTGGTCAACCTGTGGCCCTTGCAGCCCTCTAATGTGGCCCTCGACCTCAAACTACCTGGGCAACCCTGTTGATCACGATCTGGACTTGCCGACTCGCCATCCCAGAGAATCAGAGTGCATGGAGTGCACCAGCAGGAGAGGAAGCAGGCGGCCGTGGAGGGAGCAGGTGCCAAATAAACTGATGCTTCCTCTGTAGCCCCGACTTCCATCCCAGGCGGAGTCACAGCAGCCCTTTACCATGTGATCAGCTGTCCAATCACAGCTGATTACAATGTAAACACACTTTCCGGTTATATTCACATTCCTTCCCTCATGCGCTGTCACAGCATGAGGAGAGGAGAGACGGTAACCAGCAAGTGTGAAAGGGGACATCTACATTGATAATCAGGGCACTGATCATCAGTGTAGCCCCAACAATGCCCATCAGTGCTGCCTATCAGTGCCCATCAGTGCTGCCTATCAGTGCAGCCTCATCAGTGTTGCCAATCAGTGCCCATCAGTTCTGCCTATCATTGCCCATCAGTGCTGCCTATCAGTGCAGCCTCATCAGTGTCGCCAATCAGTGCCCATAAGTTGTGCCTATCAATGCTGCCTATCAGTGCCCATCAGTGCTGCCTATCAGTGCCCATCAGTGCTGTCTATCAGTGCCCATCAGTGCTGCCTATCAGTGCAGCCTCATCAGTGTCGCCAATCAGTGCCTATAAGTTCTGCCTATCAATGTCCATCAGTGCTGCCTAATGCCTATCAGTGCTGCCTATCAGTGCCTCCTCATCAGTGCCCATCAGTGCTGCCTATCAGTGCCCATCAGTGCTGCCTATCAGTGCCTCCTCATCAGTGTCGCCAATCAGTGCCCATCAGTTCTGCCCATCAATGCCCATCAGTGCTGCTTATCAGTGCCACCTATTAGTGCCCATCAGTGTTGCCTTTCAGTGCTGCCTATCAGTGCACATTAGTGAAGGAGAAAAAGGACTTATTTGCAAAATTTTATAACAGAAGAAAAACTTTTTTTTTTTCAAAATTTTCGATCTTTTTTTAGCAAAAAATAGCAAAGCTTAGCTTTTGTTTAGCAAAAAATAAAAACCCCAGTGGTGATTAAATACCACCAAAGGAAAGCTCTATCTGTGTGAAAAAAAAAATAATTTCATATGGGTACAGTGTTGCATGACCGCGCAATTGTTATTCAAAGTGTGACAGCGCTGAAAGCTGAAAATTGGCCTGGGTAGGAAGGGGGTGAAGGGGCCCAGTAGGCAAATGGTAAAGCACAGCATCATGGACACAGCATGTGTACATCTGGTAGCAGCTGTATGTTTAGTGTTCAGTTCAACCACCCGATTTTACTGCCCCCAAATCCCATGTGTGAATGAGCCTTTCACATGGAATGGAGCCCACTTCAATCAGCAGGGAAATCAGCAGAAAAAATAATATAGCGCATACAATTGCGACACCAAGTCATAATGTAATTGAATGGTATTAAAAACTACCTTTTCTTTTCAATCTGTAGCTCTGTAATTTTCTGAAAATGCAATGCAACATGGCTACCTGGAAGTGTTCTATACACAGAATGCATACAGAACGCCCCCATAAACATTATTTCCTGCTTCTGTGATTGGCTCACCAATTTTACCAGAAGTCTACAATAAGATACAAGTCAGATTTCAGGCATCCCCTGCAACAAAAAATTCATTTTTGGTGAGATACTCCCAATAGGCCCAGCAGATTTTCTCATTAGTGTCCTGCAGCTGCTGCAGCTGATTGATAATTATGAAACCACTCCCATTAGACTCACTTTCCATCATGGGTACAAAGAGACACACATGGATTTCTACAGAATAACAAAAAGGTAGGAATCGGCAACAAAGTTTGTTAAAATCCTTGCAATGTACACAGATCACCCAGAGGGGAATGTTTTTTCTCAACAAAAGTGGAGTTACGTATTTAATGTGGATAGGGGAAGGGAAATCCTCCCGTTGTGTCATTGTATTCTGACAATTAGTCCCATATCTGTGCACCAATGTTAAGCCCCATACACACGGTCGGACAATCCGCGGACCAGGTCGGTCGGATCATGTCCGTCATACTTTGTCCGATGTTGGTGTTGCATACACACGGTCGGACAAAGTTGTCGGAAAATCCGATCATTCTGAACGTGGTGACGTTTGTTGCCTACGACGGGACTACGTAGAGGCTAGTAGCCAATAGCTTTGGTCTTGTAATGTGATCTGAGCATGCGTGGCACTTTGTCCGGTCGGACAACCGTACACACGATCGGATTTGGTGTGATCGGACCGTGTTGTCGGCAAATCTTTCCAGCAGGAGATAAGACTTTGTCCGTCGGACAATCCGACGTACACTGTCCGATGGTGCATACACACGGTCTGATTTTTCAACAACATTGTCCGATCGGACAGAATCCATGAAAAAGTCCGACCGTGTGTATGGGGCTTAAGACCTTTCAGTTTTCTGCAGTGTACCAGAAACATTGGTTCTATTTCATTGCATGCCACAAACATTCTGGTGCATGCCAATATATTTTGGCCCCGCCCTCTTATACATTCAACAGAGAGCAGAGGTTGGTGGGGTAATAGGTGGGGGGGGGGGCAGTTTCCCATTTTTGCCCCCCCCCCCCCCAGAAAAAGGATGTCCCAAATGTTAAGGAGCTGGTGGATGTTCGAGACCTTGCACTCCTCCACCTTCCATTTGAGGATGCCCCACAGATGATCAATAGTGTTTAGGTCTGGAGACACGCTTGGCCAGTCCATCACCTTTACCCTCATCTTCTTTAGCAAGGCAGTGGTCATCTTGGAGGTGTGTTTGGGGTCATTATCATGTTGGAATACTGCCCTGCGGTCCAGTCTCCAAAGGGAGGGGATCATGCTCTGCTTCAGTATGTCACAGTACATGTTGGCATTCATGGTTCCCTCAATGATCTGTAGCTCCCCAGTGCCGGCAGCACTCATGCAGCCCCAGACCATGACACTCCCACCACCATGCATGACTGTAGGAAAGACACACTTGTCTTTCTACTCCTCACCTGGTTGCCCCCACACACGCTTGACACCATCTGAACCAAATAAGTTTATCTTGGGCTCATCAGACCACAGGACATGGTTGTCTTCAGCAAACTGTTTGTAGGCTTTCTTGCGCATCATCTTTAGAAGAGGCTTCCTTCTGGGACGACAGCCATGCAGACCAATTTGATGCGCTGTGCGGCGTATGGTCTGAGCACTGACAGGCTGACCTCCCCACTCCTTCAACCTCTGCAGCAATGCTGGCAGCACCCATAAGTCTATTTCCTAAAGACATCCTCTGCATATGACACTGAGCACGTGACCTCAACTCCTTTGGTCGATCATGGTGAGGCCTGTCCTGAGTGGAACCTGTCCTGTTATACCGCTGTATGGTCTTGGCCACAGTGCTGCAGCTCATTTTCAGGGTCTTGGCAATCTTCCTATAGCCTAGGACATCTTTATGTAGAGCAACAATCCTTTTTTTCAGAGAATTCTTTGCCATGAGGTGCCATCTTGAACTTCTAGTGACCAGTATGAGAGAGTGAAATTTAACACACCTGCTCCCCATTCACACCTGAGACCTTGTAACACTAATGAGTCACATGACATCGGGGAGGGAAAAGAGCTAATTGGGTCCAATTTGGACATTTTAACTTAGGGGTGTACTCACTTTTGTTGCCAGCAGTTTAGACATTAATGGCTGTGTGTTGAGTTATTTTGAGGGGACAGCAAATTTACACTGTTATACAAGCTGTACACTCACTACTTTACATTGTAGCAAAGTGTCATTTCTTCAGTGTTGTCACATTGTTCACACCATAGAAACGCAGTCCAGATGCGTTCAAGGTGCTTTTCTGCATATGCATTTTGATGCGTTCCAGTGCGTTTTTGATGCGTTTTTGGTGCGTTGTTGATGCAGTCCAGTGCTTTCCCCCCCTTTTTTTTCTTAACCTTAAGGGCCAGTTCACACCATAGAAACGCAGTCCGGATGCGTTCAAGGTGCTTTTCTGCATATGCATTTTGATGCGTTCCAGTGCGTTTTTGATGCGTTTTTGGTGCGTTGTTGATGCAGTCCAGTGCTTTCCCCCCCTTTTTTTTCTTAACCTTAAGGGCCAGTTCACACCATAGAAACGCAGTCCGGATGCGTTCCAGGTGCTTTTCTGCATGCGCGTTTTTGATGCGTTCCAGGTGCGTTTTTGATGCAGTCCAGTGCTTTTTTCCCCCCTCTTTTTTTCTTAACCTTAAAAAGGGACAAGTGTGTTGCAGTGCGTTTTTGGTGCATTTAGGTGCGTTCCAGTGCGTTTCTGATGCGTTTAACAGCGTTCCAGTACAGTCTAGTGCATAAAAAACGCAGCATGTTCTACTTTTTTTTCTGGACCTGGAACGCACTGGTGTCAACTATGCCATTGAAAACCATGTAACCTACTTTCCATGTGTTTTTGATGCAGAAAAAAAATGCACTGGACTGCATGTGGTGTGAACTGGCCCTAAATAAGGACAAGTGTGTTGCAGTGCGTTTTTGGTGCATTCCGGTGCGTTTTTGATGCGTTTTACAGCGTTCCAGTACAGTCCAGTGCAGAAAAAATGCAGCATGTTCTATTTTTTTTTTTTTGGACCTGGAACGCACTGGAACTGACCGCACTGGTGTGAACTATGCCATTGAAAACCATATAACCTACTTTCCATGCGTTTTTGATGCAGAAAAAAAACGCACTGGACTGCATGTGGTGTGAACTGGCCCTTAAAGATATAATAAAATATTTACAAAAATGTGAGGGGGTGTACTCACTTTTGTGAGATACTGTATATGTGACCTTCATCGGATCAATATTATATATTTTTATATATTCTATGTGGTATATTAATTTATAAAAAAATTTGGTATAGCGCGGCTTCATGTATTATCTAATACTTCACTCTGCATGTCGCCTTTGCCTGATCTTTAGGGGAAAAGTAGACATGTGCAATTCGTTTCGTTTTTTTTTTTTTTTTGTTCGTTATTTTCGTTCATTCGTTATCGTACGAATGAACGAACGATTCGCTAAAAATTTTAATGAATAACGAATCGTTCGAATCGAACCAATACGAAAACAACGAAAATCCGAAATAACCAAATTAGAAACAACGAAACTACGAAAGAAGAAAATCCGAAAAACGAAAACAGGAACAACGAAAATCAAAATGAACGAAAAAATTCGTACAATCGTAACTTTTTTTTTTTTTTGTTGAATTGGTAATTTTCCGTGTCTCTTACAGTGGCGCTGCTTAACGTGCCTCGAATGGATTGAATGAAAAAATTCGTACATTCGTAACTTTTTTTTTTTTTTTTTCGTAATTTTCTGTGTCTCTTACAATGGCGCTGCTTAACGTGCTTCGAATGGATTGAGCGAAAAAATTCGTACATTCGTAAAAAAAAAATTTCGATTCATAATTTTCCGTGTCTCTTACAATGGCGCTGCTTAACGTGCTTCGAATGGATTGAGCGAAAAAATTTGTACATTCGTAAAAAAAAAAAATTTGGATTCATAATTTTCCGTGTCTCTTACAATGGCGCTGCTTAACGTGCTTCGAATGGATTGAACAAAAAAATTCGTACATTGGTAACTTTTTTTTTTTTTCCGATTCGTAATTTCCCGTGTCTCTTACAATGGCGCTGCTTAACGTGCCTCGAATGGATTGAACGAAAAAATTCGTACATTCGTAACTTTTTTTTTTTTTTTTTTCGATTCGTAATTTCCCGTGTCTCTTACAATGGCGTTGCTTAACGTGCTTCGAATGGATTGAACGAAAAAATGTGTACATTGGTAACTTTTTTTTTCGATTCGTAATTTTCCGTGTCTCTTAAAATGTAATAATAGCATACACATTACATAAAATTATGAATTATGCTCCGATTACGAATCTACGAAAACAATGTTACGAAAGTACGAATAAATCAATCTAACGAAAGTACGAATGTAACTAAATCTACGAAAATACGAATGTGTCCGAATTTCGAATAAACGAAAATTAAACTAACAGAAAAACGAATCAACGAAAAAATAACTCTTACGAAAATACGAATCGTTACGAATACGAACACCGACGACTTACGAAAATACGAATCGTTACGAATACGAACACCGACGACTTACGAATTTACGAATCGTTACGAATACGAACACCGGCGACTTACGAATTTACGAATCGTTACGAATACGAACACCGACGACTTATGAATTTACGAATCGTTACGAATCAACGGAAACAAAAAAACGAAACGAAAATAAACTAATTTTCTTGTTGTGCACATGTCTAGGGAAAAGCTTGGAAGCAGCAATTTCTATACATGGCAGGAAAAGGTACTTTTTTTTCATGTAAAATTATAATCTTATTTGGTAATGCAAACAGGTTTCCTATTGGTGCGTTTTAGACGCACCTTTCCGAGCTCTGTAAAAATGATCACTGATTGTTGGCTTTAAAAAAACGGTATATCTGCCTGCTGCCCGGGACCGTTGGCAGCAAGCGGTTAATGACACTTCCACTTTAATAAAACAAAAGGATTGTAGATTTAAATACAGCGACATCTTTTTAGCTTTATGCATGAAAACTGGAGGCAAAAAAAAAAGTCTGTTGCCCGCAGCCACCAATCAGGACGCGCCCGTCATCTTTCCTATGATTGATGGCTGCAGACACTTTTGTCTTTTTCCTCTGCATTGCCTGTGTCAATCATCTTTTCTATACCCTCCATTCTGGAACATATGCTGTTATTTCTGGATTAGAGCACAATCTTATTCGCTCGACAGGCAGCGATTGTCCTGAACACTGCATGGGGAGGGGGGCTGAGTTTCGGCGGCACGCTGTGCGGTAATGAGAAAATTAACCTCAGACGGGTCATCCAAGGTGCCTGCGCTGCCAAGACCGAGCAAGTGACAGCCCATTAGCTGCGCAGCTTTCCTGTGGCCAACCGTGTTGGCTGTCCTTCTCCATGAGAGCCAACGCCTGCCAAGGTCCCATCTCACACCCGAAGAGCTGGGAAAATGCATCTGTTTCCTCTCTCTGCCCCTCCGCCATACAGGGACTGACTCTCACATGGGTAGCCAAGCCAGGCTGAAATGTAATCTGATTATATTTTGCCTTCCCTAGATCCTCCATCGCGCCTTACCAACATGCTAATGACATTTTTGAATAGAACGTTTCTGTTTTTGTTACATACCTCCCAACATTTTGAGATGGGAATGAGGGACACCTATCAGCAAAAGTATGCAGGCCTAGGACACACCCCTGGCCACGCCCCCTTATAGGAGAATTGTACAAAAAAACAAGATTGGTTAAACCCACAAGTGCTTTTTTTTTTTACCACTACTCTTCCTTTATATTGGCTTTTGGAATTTACAAATGCAGCAATTTAGAAATCAAGTGAAAGGTTTAGTGCTGGGAAACACTTTTTGATAGATAAAAAGTGCATTTTATATACAACTATATTAGGGCTGTGGAAATTAAAAATTAATTCCTAGATTAATCGTTAATTTTTTTGATCGATCAAAATTATTTTGATCGGTACTCACCTCTCCGCCGGCTTCCAGGTTTTCAGGGAGTTCCGTCGGAGATCCGGTGACGTCACAGACATCAATGTCACCGGACTTCTCCCCTTCCTCAAGTGCCTCTGTCTGCTAATGAAGGGAAGGGGGGAGGAGTCCGGTGACATCGAAGTTCTGATTGAATGTAACGCGTACGGGGAGGAGCTACGCATGACGTCACCCGCTGCTGTCCTACGGAACGAACGCGATTGTCGGCTTTACATGCTGTGTTTTTATCATCTTTATGTGTGTAGTTTGTGTTTGAACACAAAAATGAAATCTTATACTTAAGCGGTGAGCACTTAGATCTTTTCTTTCTACCCATGACCTGGTGTCCTTGCTGAGATCTAAGGAGATGTGAGAGAAGTTTATGGTCCGTGTTAACCCTTCTGATACCCGCTTGCATGACCACCTGTTTGCACAGGGGTCCATGCCATAAGGTGAGAGTGATTAGTTAGACCGGAGGTGGAGGGATTGTCACGTTACTGTGGAAAGAAAAATGACTTACGTCAGTGCTACAGTTTGAATTTAAAACATATTTGTGTGAACTGTGAAGTTAAGTCATGGATTGTGGAAACTAACTAGTTTCGGGTGATTGTATATAGTGTATACCACATTTACCACTGACTAATGCAGAGTTGCAATGCAAGGAGATCAGCTAAAAGTAGTTGGATCTGTATGTGCGTTATAATTAATCGAAATTAGTCGATTAATCGATTTTAAAAAAAATCGATTAATCGAACACATAACAGCCCTAAACTATATAGATCAGACCAAAATGGGGGACAAATGAGGGACAGAGGGACTTTGTTACAAATTAGGGACAGTCCCTCGAAATTAGGGACATATTTTTTTTTATAGGCCCAGTGACTTCATCACTGGGTCTTGGTGCTTCTCTATGCAATGCAGGCAGAACATAGCTGGGGGGAGGGGCTAAAAAACATCACAGCACCCTTCCTCAGTCCTCCTCTCAAGAGTCCTCAGCCCTGATGCAAGCCCTGGGATGGCTTTTGGGAGGAGTTATCCAAATATCAAAATACCTCCAGTCACACTTGTGCGATTTGTCATGCAACTTTGGACATCAATAGCACTTGTTCAAAATGGTGTGACCTAAAGCAGAGCTCTACCCAAAATGGGAAGCTCCACTTGTTCTCACCCTCCCTCTCCTGCCACATTCTGCACTTTTTTGGGGGGTGGGGGGGTGGGGGCGGGTACTCCACTTCCGGGTAAGATTGCTGCGGCGATCTCTGAGCATTTCCACCCCTCCTCCTCCCCCACGTTACCTTTTGGGACACACGCAGGTCCCAGAAGACAGCGGGACCATTCAGAAAGAGCGACTCGTGCATGCGCAGTCGGAAACTTGGTGTAAAGCCTGAAGACTTCCTTGCCAGTTTCCCTTACTTACAATGCCGGTTCCTGTACCCAAAGCTTACTGACAAATCGGCTCGGGGGGCTGACACTGCGGGATCCCTGGACAGGTAAGGGTCCTTATTTTAAAAGTCAGCAGCTACAGAATTTGTGGAAATGAGGGGATAGAAGGCGCATGATCTAAAGCATGAATCAAAGTGATATAGTTTATTCATAAACAAAATCGATGAATACAAAGAAATGACTACGAATTCATACAAACTAGGTTACAAGATATTCATTAAAAATTAGTTATGCCCATACAAGGGCAAATGATCAAGGTAGGCCTGCACAGAGTCCTGACCTGCTTCTAAAAGAATGGTCAAACATTCCCATAGACACACTCCTAAACCTTGTGGACGGCCTTCCCAGAAGAGTTGAAGCTGTTATAGCTGCAAAGGGTGGGCCAACTAGACATGTGCACAACAAAAAAATTTGTTTATTTTCGTTTCGTTTTTTTCGTTTCCGAAAAAAATTTGTTTATTTTCGTTTAGTTTTTTCCGTTTCCGTTGATTCGTAACGATTCGTACATTCGTAAGTCGTCGGTGTTCGTATTCGTAACGATTTGTACATTCGTAAGTCGTCGGTGTTCGTATTCGTAACGATTCGTACATTCGTAAGAGTTATTTTTCATTGATTCGTTTTTTCATTAGTTTAATTTTCGTTCATTCGTTTATTCGAAATTCGGACGCATTCGTATTTATTCGTACATTCGTAACATTTGTAGAATCGTAATCGGAGCATAATTCATAATTTTATGTAATGTGTATGCTATTATTACATTTTAACAATTTACGAATCGAAAAAAAAAAGTTACGAATCGAAAAAAAAAAGTTACGAATGTACGAATTTTTTTTCGTTCAATCTATTCGAAGCACGTTAAGCAGCGCCATTGTAAGGGACACGGAAAATTACCAATTCAACAAAAAAAAAGTTACGAATCGAAAAAAAAAAACGAATGTACGAATTTTTTCGTTCAATCTATTCGAAGCACGTTAAGCAGCGCCATTGTAAGGGACACGGAAAATTACCAATTCAACAAAAAAAAAGTTACGAATCGAAAAAAAAAGTTACGAATGTACGAATTTTTTCGTTCAATCTATTCGAAGCACGTTAAGCAGCGCCATTGTAAGGGACACGGAAAATTACCAATTCAACAAAAAAAAAAGTTACGAATGTACGAATTTTTTCATTCATTTTCGTTGTTCCTTTTTTCATATTTCTTGATTCGTACATTCGTTGTTTCTAATTTTTGTTTTTTTCGGATTTTCGTTGTTTTTCGGATTCGTTCGATTCGAACGATTCGTTCATTCGTACGAAACCGAACGAACAAAAAAAACAAAAAAAAAAACGAAACGAATTGCACATGTCTAGGGCCAACTCAATATTGAACCCTACTGACCAAGACTGGAATGCCATTAAAGTTCATGTGTGTGTAAAGGTAGGTGTCCCAATACTTTTGGTAATATAGTGTATTTTAGAAATGTCTGAATTGGTTAACAGGTATGTATATAAAATGGAAATGAAAAATGGGGGAATGGTATTTTCCTTCATGCATCTGGCATCATGCCAACTGGCACCTCATCCTAACATGACAGCTAGCAGGAATGTAGGATACATAGAGAACTTGTCTTTTTTTGCAGATATAGTTATGCATTCTTTGTGTATATATATATATATATATATTTAAGCAGCTCTTTTCCCTAAAATAATTGACTTTTTTACGTTTTTTTTAAGTTATTTCCTTTGTATATATACTGTAAGTTTCTTTTTTGTTATTGAGTTTTTGTATTTTGTTCCCTTTTCTGATTTTTCTCCCCGTCAGATCCAAAGCCGGCGTCTCACCGTCAGCGGCTGAAATTTAATTGCCTTTAAGCCGGGGATGGATATGCTAATGAGGTCCCTAATGAGGAAATGATCCGTCTGGAATAAAAACGGCTCCCGCTGACTTCAAGGCTTTTCAATTAGCGACAAGGGGGGTGGCGAGTGAAATCATTTTCATAACATCTCCCCTTTGCCCCCGGACGCCTCATGACAGTCTGGAGCCAAGGAGGGCTGTGCCAGAAAACTAGGAACCCTTCAAAAGATCCTACTAGCTGGGCAAAGGCTAAAAGTGAATTCTATACTAAACAGTTACAAAGAAAGCTTCCTGTACTGCGGGCAATGGAAAATATGGCAAAAACAGCGCAACTGGCGATCCAAGACGTGCTATAAACCGACATTCGTCTTATAGGGTCAGTCAACCCCAAAGTGAAATTTTAGATATAAGAACCTGGCCAAGCTCTAGTCGAATTTTTGTTAATTTTTTTTTTTTTAATTTCAACCACTTGACCCCTTCATGACCAGGCCATTTTTTGCGATACGGCACTACGCTACTTTTGCACGGTTGTGTGACACTGTACGCAAATACAATTTATGTCCTTTTTTTTCTACCAGTGGAGCTTTCTTTTGGTGGTATTTGATCACCACTATGGTTTTATTTTTTTGCGTTATAAACAAAAAAAGTCAGATAATTAAAAAAAAAATGTATCCAATAAAAAAAAAAAAAAAATTGAATTTCCTAAATAATTTAGATCAATATATATTCTGCTTCATGTCTTTGGAAAAAAAATTCCCAATAAGCGTATATTGACTGGTTTGTGCAAAAGTTATAGCGTCTACAAACTATGTGATATATACTGGAATTTGTATTTTTTTTATTTATTTTTTTTACTAGTAATGGCAGCGATTAGCGATTTATAGGGGGACTGCAGTATTGCTGCAGACAATTGGACACTAACTGACACTTTTGACACTTTGTGGGAACCAGTGATACTAATCCAAATCATGGATTTGTCCAAATCATGCCGCCTTAGCCACCACAACATTTCCAGAATATGCCCCTTTTTAACTAATGACACCACCAAGCTTCTAATTCACTCCCTGGTCACCTCTCGCCTCGACTACTGCAACTCCCTCCTCATTGGATTACCTTTACATAGACTTGCCCCCTTCAGTCCATAATGAATGCCGCTGCAAGACTCATCCACCTTACCAACCATTCAGTGTCCTCCACCCCTCTCTGCCAATCCCTCCACTGGCTTCCACTCACCCAACGAATAAAATTCAAAGTACTAACAATAATTTACAAAGCCGTCCATAACTCTGCCCCCAGCTACATCACCAACCTAGTCCTAAAATACCAACCAAGCTGCTCTTTTTGGTCCTCCCAAGACCTCCTACTCTCTAGCTCCCTTGTCACCTCCTCCCATACTCCCCTCAAGAAAAAAAATTTGAAATGTAGAAGTCAGACCATCTTGACATTATTGGTAACGCGTTTCATGGCTCAAGGCCACTCATCAGGAGTTTGCCAACGATATCTATAACAGTAAGTGTGGACAAAATTAACGTAATGGTCTAACCTAGGGGTCTCCAAACTACGGCTGCCCTTTGCTTGCTTTTATGTGGCCCTTGGGGCACTGTTTCACCCACTGATACCAACAATGGGACATAATTCCCCCCCTCACACCAATTAAGGGACACAATTCCTCCCAATGACACCAATGATGGGGCACAATTCCTCCCAATGACACCAACGATGGAGCACAATTTCTACCAATGACACCATTAATGGAGCCCAATTACACCAATGATGGAGCACAATTCCCCCAATGAAACCAATGATGGAGCACAATTCCTACCAACGATGGGCAACAATTTCTTCCAATGACACCAATGATGGGGGACAATTCCTCCAAGTGATTCCAATAATGGGGCACAATTCCTCCCACTGACACTAATGATGGGGCACAATTACTCCCACAGGATTTTTCTCTCAATGATGTCGGGACCTTTTCTACTCCCAATGGCCACAGTCTGGCTCCCCTAAAATCTGAAGGACAGTAAACTGGCCCTTTGTTTAGAAAGTTTGGAGACCCCTGGTCTAACCCTTGTAGAAAACAAGGAAAAAGAATGAAACCAATGATGGAGCACAATTCCTACCAACGATGGGCAACAATTTCTTCCAATGACACCAATGATGGGGGACAATTCCTCCAAGTGATTCTAATAATGGGGCACAATTCCTCCCACGGACACTAATGATGGGGCACAATTACTCCCACAGGATTTTTCTCTCAATGATGTCGGGACCCTTTCTACTCCCAATGGCCACAGTCTGGCCCCCCTAAAATCTGAAGGACAGTAAATCGGCCCTTTGTTTAGAAAGTTTGGAGACCCTTGGTCTAACCCTTGTATAAAACAAGGAAAAAGGACAAAGGGTCTGATACTCACAGGTCAGCTCATAAAATAGTCCAGCTTATAAAAGAGGGGAAAGGAAGGGTGTCACAAGCAGTGCCTTACCCGGGGCTGAGGCAGAAAATATCCCATCCAGGCTTGGGTAGAAGCCAGGGAGTGGCCCAATAGACAAAATAATGTCCATGTTGAATAGTTGGGAACACATCTAACCCATACAGATCTGAAAAACGTGTGAAAACGCGTAAATGAGTATATGCTATATGTCAACATGGTTGTTTCAGTGTCTAGAATAGGTGTATGGACTATACACTTAAAGCAGGGTTTCTCAACCAGGGTTCTTCCAATGATTGCTAGGGGTTCCTTGAGCAATGACCAATTTTTGCCTCTCAGATAAGTTCCCAGTGACACCAATGATTTTTTTAACTATTTGTAGGGTGGAAATTCTTCCCCAAGACCACAGATGTAAGAAGCATTCTTCCACTGGCCATCACACCAATGTATCATGAGTTGTCGATATAGCCATTTTTAACAGGGGTTCCCTGAGACCGAAAGGTTATTTCAAGGGTTCCTCCATTTTGAAAAGGTTGAGAAAGTCTGACTTATGCCGCGTACACACGTGCAGACTTTTGCCGGCGGACCTAGTCCAGCGGACAATCCCGCCAGACTTTCCAGCTGGGTCCGCTGGACTTTCCGAGCGTGTGGACTTGCCCACACACGCACGGACTTCTCCGGCGGATAATCCGCCGGCCAAAAGTCCGCGGGACTTTTGAAAATGAACGGACTTGCCCACACACGGAGCAGTCCGTTCATTTAGAACGTAACTTCAGGTTACGTAGCTAGCGTAGGCAGTAAATGCCGCCGCGCTAGCTCCGTGACCTGGCATGGATTTAAAGGGACTCCCCACGCCGAAAAAAAAAAAAACGGCGTGGGGGTTCCCCCCAAATCCATGTCAGACCCTCATCCGAGCACGCAGCCTGGCAGGCCAGGAAAGGGGTGGGGACGAACGAGCGCCCCCCCCCCTCCTGAGCCGTACCAGGCCGCGTGCCCTCAACATGGGGGGTGCCCTGGGGAAAGGGGGGCCGTGCGGCCCCCCCACCCCAAAGCACCTTGTCCCCATGTTGATGAGGACAAGGGCCTCTTCCCGACAACCCTGGCCGTTGGTTGTCGGGGTCTGCGGGTCGGGGCTTATCGGAATCTGGGAGCCCCCTTTAATAAGGGGGCCCTCAGATACCGGCCCCCCACCCTATGTGAATGAGTATGGGGTACGATGTACCCCTACCCATTCACCTAAGGTGTAAAATGTAAAGTACAAAAACACACACACTTTTGAAAAAATATTTTATTGCACTGCTCCGGGGTTCTTCTTCCGTCTTGGGGGTCTTCTCGCCGGACTCCTCCGCTCTCTTCTGCTCTTTTACCTAGCTCTTTCACGAGCGGAGGAGTCCGGCTACCTTCTTCGTCGTCGCCGCCGTCGTCTGGGGGTCTCGATCCGCCTTCGGGGGTCTTCCGGGGGTCTCTTCTGTTCTTGCGGCAGTCGTCGTCTTCCGCGCCGCCGGCGCCTTCTTCTTCTTCTTGTCCTTCTTCTTGTTCTTCTTCTTCTTCCGATGTTGACCCGATGCTCTCTCTGCCCGGAATGGCAGAGCCGCGCTGCGCTGGGACTTATATAGGGACATGGGACAGGGTCACATGCTCATGTCACATGGTGACCCCGTCCCCTTGTGTTGTCACAGTCCCGGAGGATGCTGGGACTGTGACATCGCAAGGTAGCTACGTAGCTAGCGTAGGCAGTAACTGCCTACGCTAGCTACGTAACCTGAAGTCACGTGCTAAATGAACGGACTTGCCGATGAGCGGCAAGTCCGTTCATTTCAAAAGTCCCGCGGACTTGCCTACTAACGGCGGGATTATCCGCCGGACTGCCAAGTCCAGCGGATAATTTTAAAACCAAACTTAAAACTTTGGCGCCAAAAAGTCCGCCGGACTTTGGCGCCAAAAAGTCCGCCGGCGCCCACACACGAGGGGATTATCCGCTGGACTTCAGTCCAGAGGATAATCCCGCGGGATTGTCCCTTTGTGTGTACGCGGCCTTAGAGTATAGTGGTATGAACCAAGAGGAAAAAGAATGAGAGGAAGTAAATAATCAAGAAAATACAAAACTTTCCATTTTTGTTCCTTATCTCCTATAGGTGGTCCTCATACAAGATAACTTCACCAATATGAGAACTGTAGATATTTACTTTATAGCCGCAGTGGCTGGCCAGACCATTAAAGGGTATTTTCTATAGTGACCTCCAAAGATCTGATTGGGGTGTAGTGAGGTAAATGGCATACCCGCTCCAAGGCCTCACCTTCCTTCACTAGGCCGAATTTAGCCGATAAACAAGAGAATTAAAATAAGCTTTGAGCTGTCGGAGTACGAGGGGCCTTCCTTCCCGGGAGACTGAAGGATTCAATTATTCCGGCATAAAACAAAATGACTCCTATATAACAACATCGCAATTTACACTTTTCCTGCACTAACTATGGAAAATTCCTGAGAGGCAAACTTTAATTACAGCGCAATTTCAAAGAGCTCGAGTGAAATATATTTAATGAAGGAAAATGCCTAGATGTAAATATAGTTATGTGAAAAAATAAATCACCACTACCTCCTTATAGAGACTGACATTGTTCTAGTTCAGACAACTACCTATGGAGAGGTTAAATCACTATTAGACCCCTTTCACACCAAGGGCGTTTTGCAAGCGCTATAGCGTTACAAATAGCGCCTGCAATCTGCCCTAAAACAGCTGCACCAAGGAGAAGATGAAGAAACCGAAGGATGAAGAAAGGAAGAAGGAAGAAGACCAGAAGAAAGAAGATGAAAGAAGATTTTAATAAAGGAATTGTCAAAGACCGTCTCCTGTCATTTTTACAATTTTTGTCACTTTTTTGGTGAAATGGTAGGGGTCCCTCATCAACATGGGGACAAGGTGCTTTGAGGGGTCACAGACTCCCAAAGCACCCTCCCAATGTTGGGGGCATGTGGCCTGGTACGGTTCAGGAGGGAGGGGGGCCGCTCTCGTCCCCCCTCTTTTCCTGCGGCCTGCCAGGTTGCGTGCTCGGATAAGGGTCTGGTATGGATTTTGAGGGGGACCCCACGCCATTTTTTTTTTTGGCCGGGGTTCCCCTTAATATCCATAGCAGACCTGAAGGGCCTGGTAATTGAATTTGGGGGGACCCCCACGCTTTTTATCAATGACTTTCAATGAATGACTGTTCTCTGTGTTACGGGAACCGGCAATTCATTAGCCGCAGATGGCTGCCTTAGATGACACAACAGGCCAGAAGGGTAAAGGTGGTTTGATGTGATACTGCAATGCTGTACTAACAGCACGCACACACTAATCCCCAGAATCACAGCAGATAATGTCAGCAGTCAGCAGCACTCAGCAGAATAATCACAGCACAGATAATGTCAGACTCAGCAGCACTGCAGAATGGATCACAGCAGATAATGTCACTAACACGCTGGAACACACTACACGAGGCCGCCGGCTTGGCGGCCTTTTATAGTGTGGTGCGTGTACTAAACCCCCTGAGCTATAATTGGCCACAGGCATCCTGCTCTCCTCGCCACTGGCTCTATGATTGGCCAAGCATGCGGGGTCACAGTGCATGCTTGGCCAATCATCAGCCAGCAATGCACTGTGGGCCGTTCGCATCACACGAATTTGATGCGAACGGCCCAAATAGTTCTGGGCCCGACGAGCGGTCGAACGCCCGATGTTCGATTCGAACATGGGTTCGAACCGAACACCGGGCCCATCCCTACTCCTGAGTTACTGAGACACCACTATGGATGAATGAGCACAGGAGGAACAGCAGGCAGCAGCATTGTCAGTCCACGGGGAGGGTAGTATTAAATGTATTACTACTACGTAGAGCAGGCATATGCAATTAGCGGACCTCCAGCTGTTGCAAAACTACAAGTCCCATCATGCCTCTGCCTCTAGGTGTCATGCTTGTGGCTGTCAGAGTCTTGCTATGCCTCATGGGACTTGTAGTTCTGCAACAGCTGGAGGTCCGCTAATTGCATATCCCTGACGTAGAGGGTTCTTTACTGTAATGCCCCGTACACACGATCGGAAATTCCGATCACAAAATCCATCGGATTTTTTCCGATGGATTTTGTCAGACACTGGTGTTGCATACACACGGTCGGACAAAGTTGTCTGAAAATCCGATCATTCTGAACGTGGTGACGTTCGATGCGTACGAAGGAACTACGTAGAGGCTATTAGCCAATAGCTTTGGTCTCCTAATTTGATCTGAGCATGCGTGGCACTTTGTCCGTCAGAATTCTCTACACACGATCGGAAAAAGTCTGATCGGATTTTGTTGTCGGAAAATTTGAGAGCAGGATCTCTAATTTTTTCTGTCTGAGATTCCGACGGAACAAGTCCGATGGAGCCCACACATGGTTGGACTTTCCAACAACATGGTCCGATCGGACATTTTCCATCGGAATTTCCGACCGTGTGTACGGGGTATTAGAGCGGCAAGGATGTGGAATTCCCTTCCACAGGCGGTGGTCTCAGCGGGGAGCATTGATAGTTTCAAGAAACGATTAGATAATCACCTGAACGACCGCAACATACAGGGATATACAATGTTATACTGACATATAATCACACACATAGGTCTTGATGGACCTGTGTCTTTTTTCGACCTCACCTACTATGTAACTATATTAGCAGATTTAAATACGCTAACAAATTGAAGCCAAACTCCAGCTCACATACTTTTGGGATAAAGATTTTACATAAATAAATAAATAAAAGCTGATCATTTTAAGCACCCCTGCCAGTTTTTATACTGTTTGTCTCATCCATGAAAACTGATACATTCTGCTGGAGAGCTTGTTCTTTTGAAAAACTAAAGACATGCTGGCTGGATTACAAGATACAAAATAGCAAACTTGTAAGAATTGGTAAGTTGCATTAGAATAGATGTTTGCGTTTGGGTTCAACCCCTTCCCGCTGAGCATACGCAGATGTGCATACTCGGCTTTCGGGGGTTATACTGGGATTATGCCCGCAGCTGCAGGCATCGACCTGGTATTGTTTTTTAGAGCGGGCGACCGGCTTTCCGGCCATAACAACCGATGCGGCTAAAAGCCGCTCAAATGTTATCCTGGAGGAGCGGGAGTGGACGTCCCCCCCTCCCGCCGCCTCCCGCCGCCTCCCGCCGCTCTTCCTGGGCCTCCCGTGCCACCGGAAGGCCCGATAGAAGATCTGCCACTTCCAGCGGCTAGTGACAGACTGGAATGAAGCCGGAAACGGCTTCGTTCCAGTCTCCTAGATGTAAACACGGAAGCGAGGTCACGAGGTCACTTCCTGTTTACTCGGCTGCCAATGGCGCCGGATTTTAAAAAAAATATACAGTATTCAGATACACCATTTTCGGTGTTCTGAATACTTTGAAGTATAAAAACACAATTGAATAATATAAAATTAAATAAAATAAAAGCGCCCCCGTCACCGCGAGCTCGCGCAGCAAAGAAAACGCATACAGAAGTCGCGCCCGCATATGTAAACGGTGTTCAAATCACACATGTGAGGTATCGCCACGATCATCAGAGCGAGAGCAATAATTCTAGCATTAGACCTCATCTGTAACTCTAACCTGGTAACCGTAAAAAAAAAAAAAAAGTGTCGCCTTTGGAGATTTTTAGGTACCAAAGTTTGTTGACATTCCACGAGTGCGTGCAATAATAATGTGTGACGTGTTTGGTATCTATTTACTCTGCGTAACATCATATTTCACATTATACAAAAAAATTGGGATAACTGTACTGTTTTGTTTTTTTTTAATTCATGAAAGTGTCCCTCTTCCCAAAAAGTTGCGTTTAAAACACTGCTGCACAAATACCGTGTGATATCAAATATTGCAACAATCGCCATTTTATTCTCTAGATTCTCTGCTAAAAAATATATATATAATGTTTGGGGGTTCTAAGTAATTTTCCAGCAAAAAATAGGGATTTTAACTTGTAAACACCAAATGTTAGAAATAGGCTTAGTCATGAAAGGGTTAAAACTGGCTTAAAGAGGCCCTGTCACCAGACCATTCATTTCAACAAACATTTTCCTATAAGATCATATGTTAATTTAACCTATTATAGGCTGTAAAACCTCCATTGTGAAGACATCCAAAAGCCCTGAGACTGCTGCTGGGCGCCACCATCTTGGATGTGATATGCAGTCTAATGAAGGCACCAAACAAAAGTACAGTGGAACCTCGGATTGCGACTAACGCGGTTAATTAACGTTACGCATTACGAGCAATTATTTTTTTAATTCTGACTCGGTTTGTGTGTGTTGTCTCACAAAACTAGCAGGATTCAAGCCTCTGCGGTGTGCAGTACTGCATTTGGCCAGAGGTGCGGGGGGCGCCAGTGTGACTTGGAACAGTTCAGAGCCGTTCGGAAATACTCGGAAACCCTCGGAAATACTCCGTTCCCGAGTGTTTCCAAACCTTTCTGAGGATTTCCGAGTGCAGCCGAGCGGTCTCCGAGTATTTCAGAGTCTCTCCGGTGCCCCCCCACCTCTGGCCACAGGCAGTATTGCATGCATAAGAAGTCAATGCGAAACAAAAAAAATGTGTTAGTTTTCGTTTCATTCGTTTTTTGCTTTTTTCTAAAATTCGGAAATTAGAAAATTCAGAAAAAAGCAAAAAAATGAATGAAACGAAAACTAACAAATTTTTTGTCAGTGCACATGTCTTAGAAAGAATCCGAAAGATATCCGAAATTCAAAAATGTGAAAATCGGAAAATTCAAAAATCTTAAAAAAACTAAAGAAAATCTGTAAAATTCGAAATAATAACTAACTATTAAATTATAGGTATTGGAATTTTCTTTCAAATTTGGCTGATATTGAATGTAACAAATTGATCTGAAGTTACGAATTATCCGAAATAACGAATGCCACATCTAAACAAATGGAATGGAACAAATTAATAATAAATAATAATAATAAAAAGGTTTTATTATTATTATTTATTATTATTATTAGATCGTTACGTTCCATTCGTTTAGATACGAAATTCGTTATTTCAGATAATTCGTAACTTCGGATAAACTCGTACTAGTTACATTCACTAACAGCCAAATTTGAAAGGAAATTCCAATACCTATAATTTTAATATTTATTATTAGTTATTATTTCAGATTTTCAGGTTTTTGAATTTTCAGATTTTCATTCTTTTGAATTTTCAGATTTTCATTCTTATGCTTGGATTTTTAAAATTTCCAAATTTTAGAAATTGAATATTCGAATTTAGAATTTCCGAAATTTCCAAATTATGAATTTCCAAAAATCGTAATTTTGGAAATACGTAAATTCGTAAATTCGTAAATTCCGAAATTTTGGAATTTCGGAAATTTTGGAAATTTCCGAAATTCAGTAAAAAACGAATTCAGAACTAAATGAATTGCACATGTCTACTAATAGGGAAACCAGGACCTGATGCCTTTAACACATGGTCAACCTTGTGCATGGACACAAAAGGTCCTCTGATCCAGATTTTCAATAGGCTGAGAAGTGAAAAAAATGTCATACGACGCTTCCTTCTTGCCAGCGCCATTCCACCGCTCCTCTAAGGCTGTCCTCAGCTACCAGGGTGGAGACTGACGCCCCTCAATCAATGAAATGTCACTTCCACTAAGCCCCACCCCTTTCCATTAAGCCCAGACCCTTCTGTCATAGCAGGGTTGTGGTTGTGCAGAAAGGTGCAAAGCTCCTTAAAATACATGGAGCATGTGAATAGATTGTCATTTCTGCCCACGGGACAAAGGAAAGACAGCATTTGCACATCGGGGTCAATTTACTAAGCTCTCATTCACACCTGTGCATTGAGAGATTTATAAAATATTTAAAATCAGAATAGAATAGAAAGCCCGACATCAATCTTTGTATGCCCTGTACATACCAGGTATGTTGCATTTTTATGGAACACAGTGAAAAAAAAAGTGTGTCAGCGCACCACAAACCATTGCAGCACACTGTTGTGCATGGCATATAATAAATAGGATTTAATAAATTGTCATATTTTGACATTTTCAATAAAGTTTAAAAAGTAAACACTGTGATGCACTGTGTAGCCCCCTGGTCCTAAACTGGGGCTAATATGTAAATGTCGTTTTTGGCTGGGCTGTAGGCAGCTCAGACTTGATTGCAAAGTTGGTATTTGGCCTTTCCCTAAGCTCAGTTGGGTTGTGCATTTCTCACTGTTGCCAGTAGGTGTCACTGGTTCCACAGGTCATAAAATTAGATTTCACAAACAAGCTGCCCACTAGGAGGTTCATGGCCACTGGTGCATTCTGGGATATGAGATATATATATATATATATATAATCAGTGGAGTGTATTTCCGCCCTTACATTGAGCACTTTCTGTACTGTTAACCAAGCCTCCTTCTCAATCCAACATTTCTATGGCAACCCTGCTTCCCTGTTCATAGCTGACTTGTTTTATTTCATAGTATTTACTTGTGCCGATTATCTAGTGTTTGCCTGTGTCAGTCTTATCAGCTTCAGCTGATAAGACTGCAGTAATGCTGTCCGATGCCCTGGTTTACACTGCATGTGATGTCACATGGGGTGTAGGAGGAAGCTCTGAGTGATTCTGCAGTCTCCTGGGATTTCAGTGGTGTGCCTAGGAAGTCCTGATAATAGATAGACAAGTACACAGAGTGTGACGTAAATCAGGGGAGATCGGGGCATGCTCAGTGACGTAATTCTAAAGAACAAAAACAATTACAACAATACTAAGCAAGTAAGGCTATATCTACAAGCGGTGTTCATTAGGGTTTTTTATGCTGATTTACATGGGTCATAGTTGTGGGGGAGAGTTTACAACCACTTTAAGTATGAATCCTACACGTCTCTTGTATTTAGACAATTTTTGCTCATTCTGGAGTTCAGCTTTAAATTTCTACACACGTGCCTGACTGTAAGAACAATAAGGATTCCATAAACAATCGTTTTTTTTTTTTTTTTCATAGAAAGGATTTATTGGCGTCCTGAAGTGACACTGGGGTGATGTTATTTTAGTCCCTATAAATACCAGTCAGTGCTGCTACATTAACAATAAGGACACTGAGCGGAATTTTATCACTTCTGCTGAATGGCTCCAGTAAAAAGCGTTGTTTTTGGTGACAGGTTAATAGTCATGACTGCCGGCGGTAGCTCATAACCCCAGACTTTTATTAAAAGTATAAAACAACGCCAGTCTGTGATTTACATATGGGATTTATTAGGGAAAAGAAGGCCGAGGTGGAGGAACAGTGGATTAATGCACTGGGGGTATTACCATAAAGGCATCTGCAAGCCTCTAATGGAAGGAGACAAGTCTTATAATAAAGACACAGCTTGACAGCCTGGGAACGTGTCTACATGCTGGATCTGAAGGGCCCCGCAGACGTTCCATAATCATCCCCTCATCTCATAAATATAAAAAAAATACACCAATTAAAATAAACAAGGATTATAAAAAAAAAAAAATGTGAAATGTATTTATAAATGCAATTAGTGTAGAGGAGAAGAGAGCAGAGGGATGACTTTATCATTGTCTTGCTGCTCTTTTACTACTTATTCACAGACTGGGTTTAAAAAAAAAATCATGAAATGTTTTAATAAATGCAATTAGTGTAGGCAGGGGGTGGGAGGGTGGGCCGGCTGCCCTCTGCACTGTGGTATCATGTGAGGTGCGGGGGCACCACAAGCAGATTGGGGGAAGGGGATTTGTGTTGGGAGGGGGGATTTGTGTTGGGAGGGGGGATTTGGGGGGACGGCAGGAGGTAAGAATTTTCTAGGAGGGGAAACTTGGGGAGGTGTGCTAGGAGTGGTGATTTGGGGGGTATTTGTATTGAGAGGGGAGATGGGGGAAGAGGATTTGTGCTAGGGTGGGGGATTTGGGGGTTTGTGCTAATAAGGGTAATACGGTAGGGGGGAGAGGGGGGATTTGTGCTAGGAGGAGACATTTTTTTGGGAGGGGGATTTGTACTCGTAGGGGGCATTTGTGTCAGGAGGGGAAATTTGAGGGGGGGGGCAGGATTTGGGTTTGGATGGGGTATTGAGGGAAGGGAATTTGTGCTGGGAGGGGAAATTTGAGGGGTAGAGGCTTTGTGCTAGGATAGGGGTATTTTTTTGGGGGGGGGGGGGATTGTGCTGGGAGCATATGTGGATCAATTTTTTGGGGGGGAGGGGAGATTGACTGCCACATAATGCTCATACATCTTGGGGGGGGGGGGCAATTTGGCATGTTCACCCTGGGCTCTAGGTGACCTTGTCCCGGCACTGAGTGTAGGTAACTGAATCTGTCTTCTTTGTGGAGACTGGGAGAAGGAGGGATGTCCACCGCAATATCACAGTCCCGCTTTAAGTCGCTGATCGCCGCCATTATTAGTATAAAATTTTTTTTATAATCCAGTATATATACCGTAGTTTGTAGACGCGATATTTGCGCAAACCAATCATACGCTTATTGGGATTTTTTTTACCAAATATATGTAGCAGAATACATATTGGCCTAAATTGATGAAGAAATTAGATTTTTTACATTTTTTATTGGATATGTTTTATAGCGGAAAAATTGTCGGCCTTTTTTTTTTGTTTATAGCACAAAAAATAAGAACCGCAGAGGTGATCAAATACCACCAAAAGAAAGCTCTATTAGTGGGAAAAAAAGGACATAAATTTGACTTATGTACAGCATTGTATGACCGCACAGTTATCAGTTAAAGTAACGCAGTGCCGTATCGCAAAAAAATGGCCTGGTCATAAGAGGGGGTAAATCTTCCAGAGATGGTTAATGATACCACTGTTGATTGCCAGCGTCCTGGAAAATATGTGCCTTTTTCATAGTACGGTGTTCTTTTGTTCCTGTTACAGCTGAAAATTTCCCAAAAACATTGTCATCATAGCACAGCCACAGTATTTGGACCATGACCCACATCACGAACCTTACCTTGCCTGAGTGCAAGCTCTTGTGCCTTCACTTTCTTCTATTCTATCTATTGAACACTGCTGTCATATTGGTTAGTGATTCACGACAACAATTCCCGTCCCACGCCAGAACACATTTGCCCACTTGCTGAATATAAACGCTGCGGGATTCTTTGATGAAGTGAAAGGATTAAAGCTGCTAAATAAAAAAAAAAAAAGTTGATTATGGCCCTCTGGGACAGACATCCGCGGTGTTTTACAGCTGCGATACAAATTAATTCTCTAATAACTCCGCTCCATCTTCCGCACGCTGCGAGTAACATCACCACGGGCTGCTCCCTGTTTAAATACAGGTCCCCTCTGTCAGCCTCCAACACAATCAAACCTGCTGACAGGCCCTATAATTCTGCCTCTTCCTCAATCAGCAGATGTTATGAAAACTCCTTCATGGTCCCCGGGGAGAGGAATAATTTCACTATATTTGTATATATTTCATCCTGATACAGGCTGCCTCTCTAAAAGGAGTGGGGCGAGGTAAGCAGTGTCTGACTATTGTCCATGCGCTATGGACAGAGCACTTTAAATCTGCATTTTGCCCAAAGGATCAGTCCACCACAAAGATGACGTGTAGTATCTGTTCATATCAGTGTCCAGTAGGGGCGCTGTCACGGTCAGGGGTCAGGCTTGGAGGCCAGTAGCTATAGCAGTAAAGCCGCCCCCACCAACCAGCTGGATAAGTGTAACAGCAGGTTACCCTGGTGGATGACACGGGCTCACCTTAAGTGCAGAGTCTGAGTACTAGCCGGTGTTTACCAGAGCTCCTGATGGTGGAGATGGGTTTTGCTGCATGTTAGCACAAGGTTGCGGTCCTCAGGATTGCCCCACCAGGAGGTGAACCAGCCGGGGGGTCCAGTAGCAAAATTAGCAGATAGGGCTCAAGCAGAAGCATAGTCAGTAAACAAGTCTAAGGTCAGAAACGAACGGTTGCAGGTTGGGATCAAGCAGAAGCATAGTTAAGGTCAGGGAACGTGGGGGAACGCAATTCCGGCACCACCAGCACCAAATGTATGTAATAGCAAGGGGTGTGCTGGAGGGTCTATTGATGCTGACTGCTGGGGGTTTTATGGTCACTGGTGGGGATCTGTTTTTGTGTGATGGTCTATTATTGATTGTGGGGGATCTGTTGTTGCTGGGGGGTGTCTTATGGTGCTTGTAGGGATCTACTGTTGAGGGAGAGGTCTATTGTTGATGGCTGCTGGGGGTCTATTAATGCTGACTGCTGGGAGATCTGTTGATGCTGCTGGGGGAGGGGGGGCAGGGTCTAATGTTGCTGGGGTGGATCTTTTGTTGCTGAGGGTGGTATTTTGTTGTGGATGGTCCATTGATTCTTTGTGGGGGGTCTATTGTTGCTGGGAGGGGGATTTTTGTTGCTTGGGAGGACCTATTGTTGTTGGGGTGGGGTCTAATATTGGTGGGAGGGAAATCTATTGTTGCTTGGGTGGATCTATTATTACTAGAGTGGGGTCTATTGTTGCTGGCTCCAGTGCATCTATTTTTACTGCTTTTCTTGTTATTGGACAAGAACAAATTCCATACAAATTATTTAGCAAATGGTATTTGGGGTAGTACAGGGAGGTGGGTAGGGGATGGAATCAAGGGACGGTGCTTGGAGGTGGGTAGGGTGCGGAGACAAGGGGGGGACTCAGAAGGGGGGAGTTCCTGCACCTATTCTCTGAGAAAAAAAGCCCTGGTTAAGGTACAAGGCGAGGTTTCCGAACTGACACTGGATGGCGTGGCGAACTTGTAGGTAGCGGAAGAGCGTATGGTTGGGGAGATTGAATTCTTCCTTAAGGGTTTGGAACGTCTTAATTGTGCGTCCAGTAAAAAGTTGGGATAGGTATACGACTCTCTTGATTATCCATATTTTGTGGTCTGGTACGGTTAATAGTTCTGGGAGGAGAGGGTTTTCCCATAATGGCGTATGGGTGTGTAAGGGGGGCCCCCCGTGGTGGCAAGTGCTATGTGCCAAATCTTGCTGTGGTGTGTTAGCATGTGTCGTTTATCCCCTAGTCGTGAAAAGCCCTGATGCTTACAAAATAGTATTTGGAACGGGTGGGCTTGGGGTCACCCTTAAGATTCATACTAGACCTAAAGGGCGTTCCTTCAATGTGACAATGTGAATGGGGCCTTATCCTATACTGAGGATACAGATAGATAAGCATGCACTTTTTAGAGCCAGTATCTAGTTTTACTGGGTAGTTTCATGTGTGGTCCTGTTTATTTTTTTAATGTTTTTAATATTTTGTGACCTTGGGAGGCAATTTTTTAAGTTGCTTTTTTTTTATTATTTATTTTTTTTCTTCTTTTTTTTTTTTTATTTATATAT
This sequence comes from Lithobates sylvaticus, assembly GCA_028564925.1. Classification (NCBI taxonomy): domain Eukaryota; kingdom Metazoa; phylum Chordata; class Amphibia; order Anura; family Ranidae; genus Lithobates; species Lithobates sylvaticus. The sequence goes on along the minus strand of CM053031.1, from coordinate 255,938,347 downwards.
TTTTTTATATTGTTGTGCTAAAGTTCCCCATCCCATTGTTTTCACAATAATTTCTTTGGAAAGTATATTATCCAACAATAGACAATTGTACACGCTTGTTTTTTGGGGACAGGAAGTAAGTATTTACCCCCTCAAATGAACGATAAAAAACATTTAATTATTTTTTTTTAAAATGTGATTAATGTAAAAAAGTTAAAAGAACACAGTGCAAATACTTAACAGAATAGGTGGAAAAAGTGAACTTGGTTTTAAATAACAAATCTTTATCAGCAAAATAATATATCAATACAGGTAGCATTTACAACTTTGTATCTTCTCCCCTTCTCTTTCTGTCCACTAAGACCTCTCAACAGGTAGAGATTTTTGTTTACATTAGTCTATCTTCAGACGCATACTTAGGGCCTTTTGACCTGTTTATATGCAAAATTCAAAGAGAAGAGTTTTGGAAGAGAGGCATAAATAAGACAACCCCCAAAGAGCTTCTGTCAGCTGCTTTCCTTGCTACCTTTCAATTGGCTGCCAGGAATCAGCTGACAGGAGTCACAGCTCTTTGGGGGTTGTCTTATTTGTGCCGCTCTTCCCAAACTCTTCTGCTCTCTCTGTCTTGCCCATTCGTATTTGCTTCAATGAAGGTAAGTGATGTTTATAAATCGTATTACAGTCCCTATCATTATTAACCAGCCACACAAATAATCTGTAAATACAATTTTACAAAAAAAATAAACTCATCTTCTGGGAGGCACGTATATTGTCACCACCCCTCACTGTTGGCTCTTGGCCCTCAAAATCCCAGAACAACGCTGTCCTGCTATAGACTGGGATGCAGTCCCACGGTATTTCCAGTGCCCAGCTATCCCAGTTGTAAAGCAAGGTGACATCACCAAACCTCCTGGAAGAGAGGACTGAGGTTTTTTTTTAATCTCTTATTTTTGTTAAATCTTTATTTGTAAAGTTTTTCTTATTTACTGTTAATTTTGTGTGGGTGGTGGGGGGCTGGCACGGAATCTGACCTTTTATTTTTCATGGAAGGTCCACTTAAATTTTTATTACAAATCCAAAATTTTGCTTAGAGGCAAAAGGATAACCTTGCAGGAGGAGGAAAGGTTCCAGTGCACGATACAAGTCCTCCAGATGTTCTGTGCGAAGATAGAATATCAGATATCTTCACATTGTATATGTCAGCTTTTTTAGGCTCCTGTGATCACCGAGCATCATTCCGGAAAAAGTGGTTGGGCTTCGCTGCAGCTAAACAAGACTGAACAAGCAAAAGGGTTTCCTGGGAAATTCCTGCCAAGGAAATGCCGTGGGCTTACACAGACCATACATCTTCCTGAACATGGACAATTTTATATAGCGCTGCATTAATGATGTGCAACTTGCAGTAACACATTATAGCCAACCACATCTCATCTTACCAGGCTTCTTCTTTAGATTGGACAATTCAACTTTTTGAAGCAAATCCCTTAGTCCCCTTTCATCCTCAACTGTCCCTTTTTTTTTTTTGGTCTGACGTAAAGACCTCTACAAATCACCTTTCCCACCTCTGATTCTGTTCTTGGACAACCAACATCTTCCTTGACACATTCCATGGGGATTACATTAAGGTGAAGGGGCTATGTTCCTGACTAGGGGCGGACTGACCATTCGGCCACCCGGGCACTGCCCGGGGGCCCCATCAGGGTTGCCAGCCTCAGTAAAACCAGGGATGGTATGTAAAAATCTGTGTTTTTTTTTACATCTGTCTCTGAAATGTCCCTTACCGACATCCTTTTGGTCTAAAAATCCTGAAATTATAGCTGCCCCACCTCTCCAGTACCTTCTCAGCCAATAGAAACATGTCTGTGTATACTGTATGATTGTATACTGTGTGTGTGTATACTGTGTGGCCCCATAATCTCTGATTGGCTGGGGGGCCCATAATCTCCTATTGCCCGGGGGTTCCATGAGTTGTCAGTCCGCCCCTGTTCCTGACCCTCAGATATGAAGACAATTGTGGATAAGTTGTGAAACATCTTCAACAATAAAACATGTCCAGGTAAAAGTAACTAAACTAGCTTATGTGTACATTGGTAGAGGCTTTTATGGAGTTTAGTTTAGGAGCTTTGGCAAAAAAAACACCAAAAGCTCCTAAACTCAAATTTGGGAGCTGCCTGTGTAGGCTAGTGTACATGAAGCCTAAACGTGGATCTACCTGTGGTGTCTCTTGGGCTCATGAACACTACAGCTTAGTAGACATGTGCAATTCGTTTAGTTTTTTTTCGTTTTTCTGTTTTTTTTTTTTTATTTTCGTTCATTCGTACGAATGAATGAACGATTCACAAAAAATTTTAACGAATAACGAATCGTTCGAATCAAACGAATCCCAAAACAACGAAAATCCGAAAAAAAATAAGTAGAAACAACGAATGTACGAAAGAAGAAAATCCGAAAAACGAAAACAGAACAACGAAAATCAAAATGAACGAAAAAATTTGTACATTCGTAACTTTTTTTTTTTTGTTGAATTGCTAATTTTCTGTGTCTCTTACAATGGCGTTGCTTAACAAGCTTTGAATGGATTGAACGAAAAAATGTGTACATTCGTAACTTTTTTTTTTTTTTTTCGATTCATAATTTTCCGTGTCTCTTACAATGGCGCTGCTTAACGTGCTTCGAATAGATTGAACGAAAAAATTCGTACATTCGTAACTTTTTTTTTCGATTCGTAATTTTCTGTGTCTCTTGTAATGTAATGTAATAATAGCATACACATTACATAACATTATGAATTATGCTCCGATTACGAATCTACGAATGTTACGAATGTACGAATAAATACGAATGCGTCCGAATTTCGAATAAACGAATAAACGAAAATTAAACTAACAGAAATACGAATCAACGAAAGAATAACTCTTACGAAAATACGAATCGTTACGAATACGAACACTGACGACTTACGAATTTACGAATCGTTACGAATCAACGGAAACGAAAAAAACAAAACGAAAATAAACACATTTTTTTGTTGTGCACATGTCTACAGCTTAGGCACTTTTGGTGTTCTTTTGCCAAAGCTCCTAAACTCAACTCCATAAAAGCCTATGTATCAATGCACCCATAGGTTTTTACAATAGTTTACACACAGAGATCCCGGTTCTTGCCGTGCCATGATCGATCGCGGGAGCCCGGCGGTCATCGAGCAGCCGGCGCGCACCCCTAGTGGCCGCCTAAGGAAGCGACATAACATAACGTCGATTCGCCTGCCCGTGCCATTCTGCTGCAGTAGTGCGGCGGCTGGTCGAGAACAGGTTAATGTTACAAGAAGGAAACATTTTGAAGTACTTTCATACTACATTTGTCAAGCCGTTGAATATACTGAGAATGTTTGTATGAATTTTCGCTAAAATGTTCATTTGAAACTAGCGTGCGGCCAGATCTAGCGCTGTTATGTCCCTTCCCCCTCAATATAAAGGCCATTGAATCTCCGGAAACAACAGGGGATACTAATGTACTGAAATCTATTTGGTTTTAAGTACTTTGCGGCCCCGGCGCTGCCTTTGATTAGTTCGAAGCTCATCTGCCCAGAGCAGCGCTATTTATGTAAAATGCTATGAGGCAGGACAAATGCACAACATATGTGGGAATAGATCGGTGGTAGAAGGAGCAGACGACGTCCCCGGCCGTGCCGAGGGGGAGAACCGGCTTTGAAGTTACGCCACAGAATGTTTTTTGCCGTAGAAAATTGTGCCCGCACACCACAGAAATTTTGGACCTCGGGGTGTTTAAAAGAAACCGGTCTGAGAGAAATACAAGGAGCACAATCGCTGGCATCTATCCAGAAATGCTAGTTGCCTGGCTGTCTCTGGCTCTAATACTTTGCATGGTTGACCAAGAAGCAAGCATACAAGTGTCCTCTGGGCTACTGTGTTTATTTAATGCTTTTCATTGTATTAAAGAGGGAGTCCACCTGCACAAAAAATATTAAAAGTCAGCAGCTACAAATACTGCAGCTGCTGACTTTTAACCACTTCAGCACCGGGCGATTTTACCCCCTTCCTTACCAGAGCACTTTTTGCGATTCGGCACTGCGTCGCTTTAACTAACAATTGCGCGGTCGTGTGACGTTGCACCCAAAAAAAAATTGACGTCCTTTTTTTCCCACAAATAGAGCTTTCTTTTGGTGGTATTTGATCACCTCTGCGGTTTTTATTTTTTGCGCTATAAACAAAAGAAGAGCGACAATTTTGAAAAAAAAACACAATATTTTTAACTTTTTGCTATAATAAATATCCCATTTTTTTTAAAAAAAACTATTTTTTTACTCAGTTTAGGCCGATACGTATTCTTCTACATATTTTTGGTAAAAAAAAATCGCAATAAGCGTATATAGATCGGTTTGCGCAAAAGTTATAGCGTCTACAAAATAGGGGATAGATTTATTGCATTTTTTTTTTTTTTTTTTTTTACTGGTAATGGCGGCGATCTGCGATAAATTTTTTCGTGACTGCGACATTGCGGTGGACACTTCGGACACTTTTGACAAATTTTTGGGACCATTCACATTTACACAGCGATCGTTGCTATAAAATTGCAGTGATTACTGTGTAAATGTGACTGGCAGGGAAGGGGTTAACACTAGGGGCGCTGCAGGGGTTAATATGTTCCCTAAGGTAGTGATTCTAACTGTAGGGGGAGGGGACTCACAAGGGGAGGAGACCGATCGGTGTTCCTCCGTACTGGGAACACACCATCGGTCTCCTCTCCACTGACAGGACGTGGAGCTGTGTGTTTACACACACAGCTTCACGGTCCCGCTGTTTTCACGGGCAATCATGGGTGCCCGGCAGACATCGCGGGCACGTGCACTGGGTCCCGAGCGATGCCGCGCGCGCGCCCCCTAGGCGGCCGGGAATGGTAGGACGTCATATGAAGCCCACCCAGGATGGGAGATCCACCTTGCAGGCGTCATATGACTATGGCTGGGTAATGAAGTGGTTAATAAATGGACACTTACCTTTTCCAGGTTCCAGCGATGTCGGCAGAAGATGACGAGCGATCGCTCACCTCTCGGCTGCCCCGCCGCCATCCTCTGTCAGGGAATCAGGAAGTGAAGCGGTGCGGCTTCACTGCCCGGTTCCCTACTGCGCATGCGCGAGTTGCGCTGCGCGTCTTTATTGGTCCCCGTTGTGTCCTGGGAACTGTGTGTTTCCCAAGACACAACGGGGGGTGGCGGGCAACTGCGGATAGGGGCGGGGCAGCTGCCGATAGGGGCAGCTGCGGCTAGCTAGTCCCGGAAGTAGGTGCAGATACCTGTATTATACAGGTATCTGCACCCCCTTCCCCCTGAAAGGTGCCAATTGTAGCACCGGAGGGGGGGAGGAATCCGATAAGCGGAAGTTCCACTTTAGGGTAGAGCTCCGCTTTAAAGAGACCTTATCGCCAGACCATTTATTGTATTATAAATCTTCCCATAAGACATACAGTGCCTTGAAAAAGTATTCATACCCTTTGAGGGCATGTGGCCTAGTATGATTTGGGAGGGGGGGTACTTTTTTCGTCCCTCACCTTTCCTGACCTGCCAGGCTGCATGCTTGGATAAGGGTCTGCTATTGAAGGGCGGGACCCCCATGCCATGTTTTTCTTTCCTGGCTCCTCCTTGTGTTACTGTCATAAGCCATGTCAGATTTGAGGAGGAGCCTAGGGGAAGTTCTCCTTGGCTCTGACATTGTTTGACTGTTGTTACAGGTGGCAGCTGGCAGGGGGAGAGATTCCGGTTGCTGTGGGTGTCGACAATTGCAGCACCAGGGCCCCGGGGCATCCTGCAGGAGATGCAGGGCACATGCCCTGGATGCAGGCTGGTCAGGGTTGCCCTGATCAGGGTTGCCAACCTCCTGCAGCATTTTTTACTGACAAAATATGGAAAATGTACTGACTGAGCACATTTTTTACTGGCAACCTGAGAAATGACAGAACTTCTATTGAAATCTAACACAGTCAATATTTAAACAGTAGACATGTGCACAATAGAAAAATGTGTTTATTTTCGTTTCGTTTCTTTCGTTTCCGTTGATTCGTAACGATTCGTAAATTCGTAAGTCGTCGGTGTTCGTATTCGCAATGATTCGTATTTTCGTAAGAGTTATTTTTTCGTTGATTCGTTTTTCCGTTAGTTTAATTTTCATTTATTCGAAATTCGGACGCATTCGTATTTTCGTAGATTTAGTTACATTCGTACTTTCGTTAGATTAATTTATTCGTACTTTCGTAACATTGTTTTCGTAGATTCGTAATCGGAGCATAATTCATAATGTCATGTAATGTGTATGCTATTATTACATTTTAAGAGACATGGAAAATTACGAATCGAAAAAAAAAAGTTACGAATGTACGAATTTTTTCGTTCAATCCATTCGAAGCACGTTAAGCAGCGCCATTGTAAGAGACACGGAAAATTACCAATTCAACAAAAAAAAAAATTTACGAATGTACAAATTTTTTCGTTCATTTTGATTTTCGTTGTTCCTGTTTTCGTTTTTCGGATTTTCTTCTTTCGTAGTTTCGTTGTTTCTCATTTGGTTATTTCGGATTTTCGTTGTTTTTCGTATTCGTTCGATTCGAACATTCGTTAAAATTTTTAGCGAATCGTTCGTTCATTCGTACGATAACAAATGAACGAATACAACTAATTTTAACGAAAAACGAAAAAAAACGAAACGAATTGCACATGTCTATTAAACAGTATAAACATGATATGAAAACACTGACAATATCTATAACAAAGTAATTTGCTTGATCAACACAGCATGAAATGATCAGCCCCTGATATTTACTGGCAGTTGTAAAAAAAAAAAAAAATCACAGATTTTTACAAACTGTCAGTAAATTTACTGGCGCTTGGCAACCCTGGCCCTGATAGGTATTGGTGAACCACCCCAGGCTGTACCACCACTGCCGTGACAGTGGGCCAGTTGCCTACCACCCAGCAATGCCTCCTGCCCCTTGAAGAGGACTGTGTGTGGTACGGCCTTCAAGATTACCAAATGCACATTACAATGTATTATATAAATGTTCCTTTGGATTTATAACCTTAGTTAAATCCCTCTCGTCTAGAACATCGCCATGTGTTCTCATCATGTAACTCGTGAGCCGGAAAAACATCAGCTGGGGCAGACACAGGATGTTCCAAATAACACCCATTTTTCTCTCTGATAGTTTCACAGCTGAAACTTCCAGGGTGAGTCCAACTTATAGTACATAAACGTGAATACTTTTGCTGTGCCCACCCCAAATTTTACCACAATAAAATCTAATTATCTTCACATGTCTAAATAATTAATGATGCATACAGTGGTGTGAAAAAGTGTTTGCCCCCTTCCTCATTTCCTGTTCCTTTGCATGTTTGTCACACTTAAGTGTTTCGGAACATCATACCAATTTAAACAATAGTCAAGGACAACACAAGTAAACACAAAATGCAATTTGTAAATTAAGGTGTTTATTATTAAAGGTGAAAAAAAATCCAAACCATCATGGCCCTGTGTGAAAAAGTGATTGCCCCCGAAACCTAATAACTGGTTGGGCCACCCTTAGCAGCAACAACTGCAACCAAGCGTTTGCGATAACGTGCAATGAGGCTTTTACAGCGTCCTGGAGGAATTTTGGCCCACTCATCTTTGCAGAATTGTCCTAATTCAGTTACATTAGAGGGTTTTCGAGCATGAACGGCCTTTTTAAGGTCATACCACAACATCTCAATAGGATTCAGGTCAGGACTTTGGCTAGGCCACTCCAAAGTCTTCATTTTGTTTTTTTCAGCCATTCGGTGGTGGACTTGCTGGTGTGTTTAGGATCATTGTCCTGCTGCAGAACCCAAGTTCGTTTCAGCTTGAGTACACGAACAGATGGTCGGACATTCTCCTTCAGGATCTCTTGGTAGACAGCAGAATTCATAGTTCCTTTTATCACGGCAAGTCTTCCAGGTCCTGAAGCAGAAAAACAGCCCCAGACCATCACACCACCACCACCATATTTTACTGTTGGTATAATGTTCTTTTTCTGAAATGCAGTGTTCCTTCTACGCCAGATACTTGGACACACACCTTCAAAGAGTTCCACTTTTGTCTCATCGGTCCACAGAATGTTGTCCCAAAAGTCTTGATCATCAAGATGTGTTGTGGAGAAATTGAGACGAGCTTTGATGTCTTTTTGCTCAGCAGTGGTTTTCTCCTTGGAACTCTGCCATGCAGGCCATTTTTGCCCAGTCTTTTCCTGATGGTGGAGGCAGTTGCCAGCACCTGGGGCTCCCTGACTGGGAAGACAAGCATTCTCCGTGAAGAGTCGTCCTGAAGCGGTGGTTTCTGTTTCTCTCTTGAGGAGGAGCCTAGGGGAAGTTCTCCTTGGCTCTGACAGTTCCTTGGACGTTGTTGTGGGGTCTTTTGTGACCACTTGGATGAGTCGTCGCTGCACTCTTGGGGTAATTTTGGGCAGGCCGGCCACTCCTGGGAAGGTTCACCACTGTTCCATGTCTTCGCCATTTGTGGATAATGGCTCTCACTGTGGTTCGCTGATTCCCAAAGCTTTGGAAATGGCTTTATAACCCTTTCCAGACTGATAGATCTCAATTACTTTCTTTCTCAATTGTTCCTGAATTTCTTTGGGTCTCGGCATGATGTTAGCTTTTAAGGATCTTCTGGTGGACCTTACTGTGTCAAGCAGCTCCTATTTAAGTGATGCCTTGATTGTGAACAGGTGTGGCAATAATCAGGCCTGGGTGTGGCTAGAGAAATTGAACTCAGGTGTGGAGAACCACAGTTATAGTATGTTTTCACAAGGGGGGCAATCACTTTTTCACACAGGGCCATGATGGTTTGGATTTTTTTTCACCTTAAAAATAAACACCTTCATTTACAAATTGCATTTTGTGTTTACTTGTGTTGTCCTTGACTATTGTTTAAATTGGTTTGATGTTCCGAAACACTTAAGTGTGACAAACATGCAAAGGAACAGGAAATGAGGAAGGGGGCAAACACTTTTTCACACCACTGTATATTAAATATAAAATAAATAATTATATTTAATAAATCAAAGTCCATAATAAACAAGTTTAAACAAAGCAAGGTCTATAGAGACATGGATGAGCGAGTTTGGGGTGGAGGAACTTGACTGGCCTGACCTCAACCCGATAGAACACCTTTGGGATGAATTAGAGCGGAGACTGCGAGCCAGGCCTTCTCGTCCACATCAGTGCCTGACCTCACAAATGTGCTTCTGGAAGAATGGTCAAACATTCCCATAGACACACTCCTAAACCATGTGGACAGCCTTCCCAGAATAGTTGAAGCTGTTATAGCTGCAAAGGGTGGGCCAACGCAATATTGAACCCTACGGGCTAAGACTGGGATGCCATTAAAGTTCATGTGTGTGTAAAGGCAGGCGTGCCAATACTTTTGGTATTATAGTGTAGTTACAGACAGCTGGGGGGCACGACTTCTGTGTCACTTCTGGTTTCAGCACTCGTCACCCGGTTATATGCCCAATGCGTGTCGTCACTTCTTGAAGTCATGTGACCATGACGGCACACATTGGGCGGAGCCGGGTGGCAAATGCTGAAACTGGAAGCTTTGCAGGAGCCCTGCTGTCTGTAACTATATGCTGTGTACATTTTACTGTATGTAAAGTGGATTTAAACCCAACCTTTAAATCTTAAATAAGCTTCAATGTGTCAATGTAAATTCAGAGATGTTATATCAAAAGTTGTCTTCATTTTTTTTTTTAATCTGCAGCTTTTATTACAATAATACCTGGTGATCCTGCCATAAGGACTTTCATTACATAGTTACCATATATACTCGAGTATAAGCCGAGTTTTTCAGCACATTTTTTGGTGCTGAAAATGCCCCCCTCGGCTTATATTGGAGTCTTTTATTGGAGCATTTTTCTGCTGCAGAAAACGACATTTTCCGAAACGACTTTGGGGCCCCGTATCTCGGGGCCACTTGGTGCTAGGAGCCCCAAATTTGGTATGCAAACCCAGTGGAACTAGCACTACAACATATCCAGCTGGGGTTCCTAGCACCAAGTGGCCCCGACATACGGGGCCCCAAAGTTGGTTTGGAAAATGTCATTCTCTGCTGCAGAAAAGTGCTTGACATTTTCCAACTGAGTTTGGGGCCCCGTATCTCGGGGCCACTTAGTGCTAGGAACCCCAGCTATATTGGATATGTTGTAGTGCTAGTTCCACTTGGTTTTGCACACCATACAGGGCCCCATCTGCAGCAATGTCATTTCGGGACACTTTGGGTCCAGAAACCCCAAATTTTGGCTTCAGCTAGGGGCATCTAGGAACCCTTAACTACCGAGTTTGAAGTTCGGGGGAACTATGGCTCCAAATGGGCACAGTGAGGCATGCAAATGGGCACAGTGAGGCATGCAAATGGGCACAGTGAGGCATGCAAATGGGCACAGTGAGGCTGCAAATGGGCACAGTGAGGCTGCAAATGGACACAGTGAGGCTGCAAATGGGCACAGTGAGGTTGCAAATGGGCACAGTGAGGTTGCAAATGGGCACAGTGAGGCTGCAAATGGACACAGTAAGGCTGCAAATGGACACAGTAAGGCTGCAAATGGACATAGTAAGGCTGCAAATGGGCACAGTGAGGCTGCAAATGGGCACAGTGAGGCTGCAAATGGGCACAGTGAGGCTGCAAATGGGCATTGTTGACCGTCGTTTCCACTTACAGTAGCTGCGCATTTCTCACCCTAGGCTTATACTCGAGTCAATACGTTTTCCCAGTTTTTTGTGGTAAAATTAGGTGCCTCGGCTTATATTCAGGTCGGCTTATACTCGAGTATATACAGTACATAGTAAGGTTGAATAAAGACACCAGTCCATCCAGTTCAACCTGAGTGAGTGTGGGTGCGTGGCTACAATTATCCCTATTTAAGGTACCCATATAGTGCTGTCAATTTACACAGCGCTCCACACATACATCGAACACTCACATCGGTCCCTACCCTCAAGGAGCCCACAATCCAAGGTCATTCAGGCACCCGCTGTTATGTGGTGACAACAGCCTCCCAGTTGTGCTCCTACGCATTGGCGCCCCTAGTGGAGACTACAAGCAATCGTGCAGACAAACTGCGCAACCAATTTCCATCACTGTCATGATCAGAAAGCTGATCCTGAGCAATGGCCTGCAACCAGCATTTGAGCGCATATAGACAGGAAGTAGCTGAAAGAAGCTGCAGAAGATCAGCAGCATAGAGATGCAACAAAAGATGAAAAAAACTGAAAATGTATTTCCTAAAAGAAAAAAAAAAAAAAAAGCTGTTTATTTATGATTCACAGTTCTTTTGCAAACTAAACATCATCTAATTAGGGTTTAGATGAGAGTTTCTTGGAAGATCAAAAGAGCAGAGAAAGTTTGTATAAAAGCCTGACATCAACAAGAAAATATGAGCGCACGGTACAAAGGCTCGCCTGTACTGAATCTGGCCCACAGGCCGCCATCGGCTCTGCCCTGGCACATTGTATCACATCCGCACATTTGGGGAACTTGGCAGGGCAGGATGTACAGAGCTCTTCTAATTAGCACAATGTGAATTGGGTACGGTGCAATTCCCCCCATTAAGCGGAGGTGGCCAGCGAGTCCTCACGGCTGACTGGTCAAATTTTCAAACAAGGGTCTGAAGCGTCCAATGTCAGAGGCTCCTGACCGTCAACGCACAATTACCATCCAGCCAAAAACAGATGGGAAGCCATGAAATGAGATCCGAGTGTAGAACACTGCTGCTCTGTCGCTCCCACTGGCCATATGGTTTCATTTAAACTCATCTCTTGTGCTAACAAAACAGGATGCGTATCCCTGTGCCCATCCACTTAAACCCTCAGCTAGACCTTGCCTGGGGTCTGGGCGGCCGGCTGCTGGCAATCTGGCAAGCTGCTTCCCTCTGCGGTGGCCAAACTGCAAAAAAGCCGAAAAATCAGGAAAAGCTGTGTCAATTAGAGGCGATCTAAACCCTAAATGACATTTAGTTTGCTAAACTGCTTATTTAAAATAAAAGACTGTCTCACCTTTTATTATCCTTAGGTAGCTCATCTCTTGCAGCCTCTTTGCTATCACTTCCTGCACTTCAGCAGCTGCTGTGCATAATTTCTCTCTAAGGCTGGGTTCACATATATGCAAATTGGATGCATTTTAAACCGCATCCAAATCGCCTTACATGTGAATGTGACCGACTCTCAATGGAGCCGTTCACACGTGTCCGGGGCGGCCGCAGTGTGGTTTCAAAATGGGTCCAGTGCGTCTTTGGGTCCGGTTCAGGTACAAGTTTAGGCATAAAAATTTGCACTTGAATTGCACCTGAACTGAATGTAAGTACAGGAGAGGAGTGTGGGGGGTATGACAGAGAGTAGTATGTACAGGAGAGGAGTGTGGAGGGTATGACAGTGGGCAGTATGTACAGGAGAGGAGTGTGGAGGGTAAGACAGTGGGCAGAATGTACAAGAGAGGAGTATGGAGGGTATGACAGTAAGCAGTATGTACAAGAGAGGAGTGTAGGGGGTATGACAGTGAGCATTATGTACAGGAGACAAGTGTGGAGGGTAAGACAGTGGGCAGTATGTACAGAAGAGGAGTGTGGGGGGTATGACAGAGAGTAGTATGTACAGGAGAGGAGTGTGGAGGGTAGTGTGGAGGGTATTACAGTGGACGGTATGTACAGGAAAGGAGTGTGGATGGCATGACAGTGTGCAGTATGTAGAGGTGACGAGTGTGGGGGGGATGACAGAGGGTAGTATGTACAGGAGAGGAGTGTGGAGGGTATGACAGTGGGCAGTATGTACAGGAGACGAGTGTGGAGGGTATGACAGTGAGCAGTATGTACAGGAGATGAGTGTGGATGGTAAGACAGTGGGCAGTATGTACAGGTGAAGAGTGTGGAGGGTATAATGACAGTGAGCAGTATGTACAGGAGACAAGTGTGGAGGGTAAGATAGCGGGCAATATGTACAGAAGAGGAATGTGGAGGGTATGACAGTGAGCAGTATGTACAGGAGAGAAGTGTGAAGGGTATGACAGTGGGCACTATATATAGGAGAGGATTGTGGAGGGTATGACAGAGGGCAGTATGTACAGGAGATTAATGTGGAGGGTATAACAGTGGGCACTATGTATAGGAGAGGAGTGTGGAGGATATGACAGTGGGCATTATGTATAGGAGAGGAGTGTGGAGGGTATGACAGAGGGTAGTATGTACAGGAGATTAATGTGGAAGGTATGACAGTGGGTACTATGTATAGGAGAGGAATGCAGAGGGTATGACAGTGGGCACTATGTATAGGAGAGGAGTGTGGAGGGTATGACAGTGAGCAGTATGTACAGAAGAGGAGGATGAAGGAAAAATGTAAAGTTTGTGGAAGGATGTTTAGAGACTGTGTAGTGGTTAAGTGGGCCATACATGGATTGAAATTAAGCCAATTAAGCAGAGACCAGCCATAGTCAATCTATGTATGGGCTAGCTGGTTGTACACAGGTCAATCTATTAATCAACTTGAGTACAACCAGCCTGTCAGTTTTTCCCCAATCAGTGCTGCCAGCTATAGCTAGCAACACTGATCATTGTATTCTGTGGGTTGGGAAGGCTCTCCACTGGCAGAACACAATAACACATTGGGAGTGATTCCCCCATCCACAGGTCAGCAGGTGAGAGGGTGTGTGGGGACACGCTGGGGAGAGAGGTCTGTCAGCAAGGGGGTGTGAGGTGGTCATGGAGGGATATCAATCAGTGGGTGAGGGGGGAGTAACTGGGAGTGATATCTTTTGAAGTAGGGTCTGTCAACTGAAGGTTGGGAAATGGTCCCCTGTGATGTAAGTTGAAGGGAGGTGGCTAACATGGGAAGTGGCTATGGAGTGACCTGGTTGGTGGTGAGTGTGAAATGGATTATGTGTTTCAAGTTTCTTTCACATTTGTGGTAATGCTTACTGCCCTCTGAAAAGTGATCTGTGGTGGATTGCTTTTCAACGAGTGGTATAGCAGCCCTGAATCAAGACTGCTAGCAGACCTCTAGTTGATAGGAACTGTTACAATGAACTGTTAGAAGTCAAAGGTATGTGATACCACAGCATAGCCAAAAAGATTTGCCACCTGTTAAAGGGAAACACTATTCATCTAATGCCTGTTGTACTGCCATGTGATTGTTGGATCAAACTGTATGGAAGGAAGTGGTGTAAAAAACTGTGTCTGTAAATACCTTATTTCCGATCATTTTTGGCCGTTCACGTGACCTCCGGCCGCTCTCCTCCCCCAATCCAAGGGCAACAGTGGGAGGGGCTGAGATCCCCTGTGATGTCAGTCGGGAGGTCATGTGACAAGTGTGCTTTCCGCTCAGCCCCTCTCGATGTAGCACTTCGATCATTAGATCAGGGAGAGGAGAGCGGTCGGAGGTCATGTGACCAGTGTGCTTTCCGCTCAGCCCCTCTCGATGTAGCACTTCGATTATTAGATCAGGGAGAGGAGAGCGGTCAGAGGTCATGTGACCAGTGTGCTTTCCACTCAGTCCCTCTCGATGTAGCACTTAGAACGTTAGATCAGGGAGAGGAGAGCAGTTGGAGGTCATGTGACCAGCCAGAAATTATCTGAAATAAGGTATTTACAGAGACAATTTTATACAAACATGCACACAGTGTAGGATCGCTTAGTAGAGCAGAGGGGCTGGCAGTAATATTTATTTAAGTATACTGGAGGAGGTGGACGGAGGAGACGGCTCACAAACACACAGGAGCTGACAAGCAGGGAGGGAGGGGGAGAGAGGAGAGCAGCGGGATGACTGAGGCACATAACCTGACCACGGTAATCATGGATCAGCAGCCACGATTACCGTGGTCAGAACACTAAGTGGGACACAGGAACAGGCAGGAACAACCAAGTTTTTACATCTTAGAAAGGGGCAGATTAGACAGCACAAGCACTGTGCTGTTTTACCTGCTATAAGGGATCAGAATCACTTTAGGGTTACAACCTCTTAAACTGAGCCCAAACTCAATCCAGCACTGTGCCCAGGAGCTGTGGCTCTCTCCTCTCTCTCCTCACTGGATATGGAGGCAGCAGCGGGAGACATTAGCTTCCACTGCTGTCAATTGCAGCCAGTGAGTGGAGAGCAGGGGGCGGGGCTGCGCTGCACTCTGTGTGTCTATAGACACATGGATGTGCAACTCAGGATTGAGCCCGCATGAGTGCCCCCCATAGCAAGCAGATTTTTATGGGGTCACTCAATGGGGGGGGGGGGGAGCCAGGAGTGCTGGTGGGGGACCCGAGAAGAAGAGGGTCGGGGCTGCTCTGTGCAAAACCATTACACAGAGCAGGTAAGTATAACATGTTTGTTATTATTAGAAAAAAAATTAAGTTTACAATCCCTTTAATATTTAAATACAATTGATTGCATGTAGTTCCCCACACAACCACCGTGTTAGCCCCCGTACACGCGGTTGGAAATTCCGACGGAAAATGTCCGATCGGACCATGTTGTCGGAAAATCTGCCTGTGTGTGGGCTCCATCTGACTTTTTCCTTCGGAATTTCCGACGGAAAGAATTTGAGATCCTGCTCCCAAATTTTCCGACAACAAAATCCGATCTGACTTTTTCCGATCGTGTGTAGAGAATTCCGACGGACAAAGTGCCACGCATGCTCAGATCAAATTACGAGACCAAAGCCTTTTGGCTACTAGCCTCTACGTAGTTCCGACGTACGCAACGAACGTCACCACGTTCGGAATGATCGGATTTTCCGACAACTTTGTCTGACCGTGTGTATGCAACACCAGTTTCCGACTAAATCCGTCTGAAAAAATCCGACGGATTTTGTGGTCGGAATCTCCAACCGTGTGTACGGGGGCTTATAGATAGACATGTGCACAGCAAAAAAAATTGTTTATTTTCGTTTCGTTTTTTTTGTTTCCGTTTATTCGTAACGATTCGTACATTCGTAAGTCGTCGGTGTTCGTATTCGTAACGATTCGTATTTTCGTAAGAGTTATTTTTTCATTGATTCGTTTTTCCGTTTATTCGAAATTCGGACGCATTCATATTTATTCGTACATTCGTAACATTCGTAGATTAGTAATCGGAGCATAATTCATAATTTTATGTAATGTGTATGCTATTATTACATTTTAAGAGACACGGAAAATTACGAATCGAAAAAAAAAGTTACGAATGTACGAATTTTTTCGTTCAATCCATTCGAAGCACGTTAAGCAGCGCCGTTGTAAGAGACACGGAAAATTACGAATCGAAAAAAAAAAAAGTTACGAATGTACGAATTTTTTCGTTCAATCCATTCGAGGCACGTTAAGCAGCACCATTGTAAGAGACACGGAAAATTACCAATTCAACAAAAAAAAAAAAGGTACGAATGTACGAATTTTTTCGTTCATTTTAATTTTCGTTGTTCCTGTTTTCGTTTTTCAGATTTTCTTCATTCGTACATTCATGGTTTCTAGTTAGTTTTTTTCGGATTTTCGTTATTTTCGGATTCGTTCGATTTGAACGTCTCGTTAAAATTTTTAGCGAATCGTTCGTTCATTCGTACGAAAACGAATGAACGAAAATAACGAAAAAAAACGAAAAACGAAAAAAAAAAAAAAAAACGAATTGCACATGTCTACTTATAGATGCAAATGCAAAGCCAACTCCATACTTCAGCATGGCTGATATCGGTCCAGAACGGGTAACTTGCAACTCTCTGATTTTCCGGCCTACATTAACAACATGATTAACAACATCTATTCTGGCACTGATAGACGCTGTTCTAGTTCATCTAGATCAGGAATCAGCCAATGGGTCGCTGACTAGTATGCTGGATGTTTTACTACTACTACTACGAGCTCACCTGCGATCTCTTTCTATAATTACATTACTGTAAGAACATAAAGCTCCATTGCAAGAAAAATAGCGCCGTCCTCAGAAAAGACAATAATTGCTTTTCCTGTGTTCTGGTACACGCGGTTCTGCATCCTTTTAAAAAGAAAAATAATAACGATTTCTGACGGCAGATAAAGATCAACTGCTCCGTCTTTTCATCTTTGCAATTTAAAGTGTATTTTTAGTTCTTCCTAGACCAGCAGAGTCTCTGCTTCCTAATGGTTATCATTTTACTATTTACTCTGAAGTACATGTGCTGTACATCTATTCTAAAAGGAGCCAGACACACTATTGTATTATTATTACTATCACTCTTTTCTTTATGTTTCTATTTTTGCTACTAAAATGATTGCTGTTTTGCTAGTTTCTAGACATGTGCACAATAGAAAAATTTGTTTATTTTCGTTTTGTTTCTGTTCGTTTCCGTTGATTCGTAAATTCATAAGTCGTTGGTGTTCGAATTCGTAACGATTCGTAAATTTCGTAAGTCGTCGGTGTTCGTATTCGTAACGATTCGTATTTTCGTAAGAGTTATTTTTTCGTTGCTTCGTTTTTCCGTTAGTTTAATTTTCGTTTATTTGAAATTCGGACACATTCGTATTTTCGTAGATTTAGTTACATTCGTACTTTCGTAAGATTGATTTATTCGTACTTTCGTAACATTGTTTTCGTAGATTCGTAATCGGAGCATAATTCATATTTTTATGTAAGGTGTATGCTATGATTACATTGTAAGAGACTTGGAAAATTACGAATCGAAAAAAAAAAAAGTTACGAATGTACGAATTTTTTCGTTCAATCCATTCGAAGCACGTTAAGCAGCGCCATTGTAAGAGACACGGAAAATTACGAATCGAAAAAAAAAAGTTACGAATGTACGAATTTTTTCGTTCAATCCATTCGAAGCACGTTAAGCAGCGCCATTGTAAGAGACACGGAAAATTACGAATCGAAAAAAAAAAAAAAAAAATCTGAAAAAAAAAAAAAGTTACGAATGTACAAATTTTTTCGTTCAATCCATTCGAAGCACGTTAAGCAGCGCCATTGTAAGAGACACGGAAAATTACGAATCGAAAAAAAAAAAAAAAAAAGTTACGAATGTACAAATTTTTTCGTTCAATCCATTCGAAGCACGTTAAGCAGCGCCATTGTAAGAGACACGGAAAATTACGAATCGAAAAAAAAAAAAAAAAGTTACGAATGTACAAATTTTTTCGTTCAATCCATTCGAAGCACGTTAAGCAGCGCCATTGTAAGAGACACGGAAAATTACGAATCGAAAAAAAAAAAAAAAAGTTACGAATGTACAAATTTTTTCGTTCAATCCATTCGAAGCACGTTAAGCAGCGCCATTGTAAGAGACATGGAAAATTACGAATCGAAAAAAAGAAAGTTACGAATGTACAAATTTTTTCGTTCAATCCATTCGAAGCACGTTAAGCAGCGCCATTGTAAGAGACATGGAAAATTACGAATCGAAAAAAAAAAGTTACGAATATACAAATTTTTTCGTTCAATCCATTCGAAGCACGTTAAACAGCGCCATTGTAAGAGACACGGAAAATTACGAATCGAAAAAAAAAAAAAAAAAAAAGTTACGAATGTACAAATTTTTTCGTTCAATCCATTCGAAGCACGTTAAGCAGCGCCATTGTAAGAGACACGGAAAATTACGAATCGAAAAAAAAAAAAAAAAAAAAAAGTTACGAATGTACAAATTTTTTCGTTCAATCCATTCGAAGCACGTTAAGCAGCGCCATTGTAAGAGACACGGAAAATTACGAATCGAAAAAAAAAAGTTACGAATGTACAAATTTTTTCGTTCAATCCATTCGAAGCACGTTAAGCAGCGCCATTGTAAGAGACATGGAAAATTACGAATCGAAAAAAAAAAAAGTTACGAATGTACAAATTTTTTCGTTCAATCCATTCGAAGCACGTTAAGCAGCGCCATTGTAAGAGACATGGAAAATTACGAATCGAAAAAAAAAAAAGTTACGAATATACAAATTTTTTCGTTCAATCCATTCGAAGCACGTTAAACAGCGCCATTGTAAGAGACACGGAAAATGACGAATCGAAAAAAAAAAAAAAAGTTACGAATGTACGAATTTTTTCGTTCAATCCATTCGAAGCACGTTAAGCAGCGCCATTGTAAGAGACACGGAAAATTACGAATCGAAAAAAAAAAAAAAAAGTTACGAATGTACGAATTTTTTCGTTCAATCCATTCGAAGCACGTTAAGCAGCGCCATTGTAAGAGACACGGAAAATTACGAATCGAAAAAAAAAAAAAAAAAGTTACGAATGTACGAATTTTTTTGTTCATTTTGATTTTCGTTGTTCCTGTTTTCGTTTTTCGTATTTTCTTCTTTCGTAGTTTCGTTGTTTCTAATTTGGTTATTTCGGATTTTCGTTGTTTTTCGTATTCGTTCGATTCGATAATTCGTTATTCGTTAAAATTTTTAGCGAATCATTTGTTCATTCGTACGATAACGAATGAACGAATATAACAAATTTTTACGGAAAACGAAAAAAAATCAAAACGAATTGCACATGTCTACTAGTTTCTAGTTTTTTTTTTTTTTTTTAAAGCTAAACTCCAGGCAGATGAATACACATTTGAAATACACATACAGCGCCTTGAAAAAGTATTCATACCCCTTGAAATTTTCCACATTTTGTCATGTTACAAATAAAAACGTAAATGTATTTTATTGGGATTTTATGTGATAGACCAACACAAAGTGGCACATAATTGTGAAGTGGAAGGAAAACGGAAAATTTATATCAAATACTTACCGTAATTTTCCTTTCCTGATAGGCTCCATGGCAGCATACGTGTGGGTTGGCCCCGCCTCCATAACTACCCAATAGGACCCCTCTCCCATAAATCTTTGCTCCTGGCTGCTATCCGTGTTCCGTAACTAGCCTACTCCAGACATTTGGGAGGGAACTCCTGCTGCCATGGAGCCTATCAGGAAAGGAAAATTACGGTAAGTATTTGATATAAATTTTCCGTTTTCCTGACAGGCTCCATGGCAGCATACGTGTGGGAAATAACTCGCCAAAACACACCCGGGTGGGCAAAATGTTGAGCAAAGAAAACCAAAATTTATTTAACATTGTCCAACGACAATACTTGTAAACCAAAATTAATAGAAGACAGTGCAGCTGGTTCAACGCAATAGTGAGAAAGAAAAGTATTAATTGTGGACCAAGAGGCCGCTCTACAAATAACATCAGGCGCCACATGCCGAGAAGCCGCCCACGAAGTCGAGATGCTCCGTGTTGAATGAGCCGTCACTGCCTCAGGAGGAGCCAAGCCCTTAGCTCTGTATGCCCTTTGAATCGTCTGCACAATCCACGCGGAAATTGACCTAATTGACGCACGCATCCCTTTATTCTTGCCATGAAGAAGGACAAAGAGGAATTCCGTTTGCCTGAATGGAGCTGTTGCCTCCAGATATTGTTTTAAGGTGTGGCCTACATCAAGAGGATGGATCTCCTGGTCATCTGGTGTTTTGAAAGTAGGGAGTACAATCTCCTGATTCTCATGGAAGACTGTGGTCACTTTAGGGTTTGACCCTAACATTGGAATCAGCACTACTCTGTCTTCAAAAAAGGTCAGAAAAGGTTCCTCTGAACCCAGATTCCTGATCTCTGATACCCTTTTCGCTGACGTTATCGCCACTAGGAAGATAGTCTTTAGAGTAAGATCCTTAACAGACAAAGGTTGAGATGAATCTTTCCCAAGATTTGACAGAAAATCCAGAACTAATGGAAGGTCCCATTTGGGAAACCTGGGTCTTCTTTGTGGTCTGAGCCTGATGGCACCCTTAAAGAATTGACGAACTAAGGCGTGATTCGCCCATGAGACTCCCGTGAAGGCTGAGATGGCTGACACTTGCACCCTTAACGAGCCGACCGCCAGGGATAAATCCAGTCCAGACTGAAGAAAGCTCAGGATATCATGAACCTCTGGAGAGTTACACGAGTTTTCTCTTGATGACATGTGTACAGCAAACCTGGACCAAATGCGTTCATACACCCTATTGGTGCTTCTTCGTCTGGCATTAAGAAGAGTTGGAATCGCTTCTTTCGGGCAACCAAGCGCCTCTAGCCTTCCCCTCTCAAGAACCACACCTTGAGGTGCAGACACGATGGAAACGGGTGTAACGTCTTGCCTTGAGACAATAGATCCGACCTGAGAGGTAGGGGAATTGGGTCTTGATAGCTGAGGAGCCGCAGCAGAGGAAACCACGGCCTGTTGGGCCAGAATGGAATGACAGCAATAATCTCCACTTTTTCTGTTCTGAGCCTCCGCAGAAACTGTAGAATCACCGGGACTGGAGGGAAGGCATAGGCCCTCTGGAAATCCCAACTGGTCGTGAGAGCATCTATCCCGAACGCCTGAGGGTCCCTGAACCTCGCAAAGTACTTCGGTATCTTGAAGTTGCACGGGGAAGCGAACATGTCGACTTCCGGGGATACACCCAGTGTTAGGAGCCACTCGAAAACTTCTCTGTGGAGGGACCACTCGTTGTTGTCTAACTCGACCCGGGACAAGAAGTCTGCTTGCACATTCTGGACCCCCGGAATGTATACTGCCGAGATGTTGGCTAAGTTCTTTTGCGCCCAACTCATTAAAGGCTCCACTTCTTGTAACAGGGACCAGCTGTGAGTCCCACCTTGTTTCCTTATGTATGCCACTGCTGTTGTGTTGTCCAACCTTAGCATGACGGAAGAGTTCAACACTAGATGGCGAAAGGATAGGAGTGCCTGAAAGGCTGCCCTCAGTTCCAGGATGTTGGAAACGACTCCTTGAGACTGGCATGTCCACCTGCCTTGAGCCACCTCCGACAGGCAATGAGCGCCCCAACCCTGGTTGCTGGCATCTGAGGTCACCGTGATCCATGAGATGGGGACAATCGAATGATGGTTGCGCAGATTCTTCCCCTGAAGCCACCAGAGGAGAGATGTCCTCATAGATGGGGTAAGAAAGATGCGCTGATTCTGGTCGACAGAGTTCCACTGATGCAGAAATCCCTTCTGAAAGGGACGGGTATGCCACTGGGCCCACTTCACCATGGGGATGGTTGCTGTCATCGTACCAATTATTTTCAGGCACTGGAGAGCAGAAAGGTGAGTTGATCCACGGGCTGCCTGAATCCTGTCTCGGATTACCATGATTTTCTCCTCTGGGAGGGAGATGGAACCCTCCACGGTGTTGAAAAGGGCGCCCAGAAACACGAGGGACTGAGACGGCTCTAGCTGACTCTTTTCTAAATTCAGGAGCCACCCGAACTCTTGCAGGGTAGAGATGACAACCTCTTTGTGATCTAATAGCTGATCCTTGCTCTGAGATAGTAGAAGCAAGTCGTCCAAGTAATGGTGGAGACGCACACCCTTGACCCTGAGAAGAGCCACTACCGCCAATAGCACCTTGGAAAAAACCCGGGGTGACGTGGTTAACCCGAAGGGTAGACAAGTGAACTGAAGGTGTTGGTTGCCTACCGCGAAGCGGAGGAATTTGTGGAAGTCCTTTGTCACAGGCACGTGAAAATATGCGTCTTTCAGGTCGATTGATATTAACCAGTCTCCCAAGTGTACTGACTGTTGTATGGTAAGTAGGGACTCCATCTTGAATTTCTCCTTGTGGATGAATGAGTTGAGATGGGTCAGGTCTATTACTGGCCTCCATGTGCCGTTCTTCTTCTGCACCAAAAACAGGGGTGAATACATGCCTTCGCCCCTCTCTTCCTCTGGGACGGGTACGACTGCGCCTTGTTCCAATAAACAGCTTACGTAGGTCAACAGGACCTGTCTTTTCTCTTCTGAGCTTGGAAGAGTAGTAGGGATGAATCTGAGTCTTGGAGTGTTGCAGAAGACCCACTTGTGACCGGACGATACTGTCTTTACGGTCCAATAGTCCCGAATTGAGGCCGCCCAAACATGTCTGAAGTGGAGAAGACGGGCCCCCACTTGACATGTTTGAGCGGGCCCAATTTCAAAAGGACTTCCCGGAATCCTGGTTCCCAGAGGAACCACCTTTAGAGGCCTTCTTAAAAGAAGACTGCCTGGACCTCCATGTCCTGGAGAATTCTCTGCCGGGTTTATAGCTGCGTGCATCCCTGGCACGATCCGCATTCTGTCTTCTTGGAAAAGAGCGTCTCTGATTTTGAGGACGCCTATCCTGAGGGAGAAACCCAGATTTCCCACCTGTGGCCCGGGATATGGCAGAATCAAGCTTATTGCCGAATAATGAGGATCCTTCAAAGGGGATGCGGCACCAAGCCTGCTTAGAAGCAGGGTCTGCGAGCCACGGACGGAGCCACAACGCACGTCGCGCCGAAACGGCTGCCAGCATATCCCGAGACATCAGGCGAATGACATCAATGGATGCCTCCCCCAAGAAGGCTGAAGCCATCCTAATCTCTTGAATAGGTGAGTCTTTAGCTGTGTCTATTGAAATGCCTCTCAGGTATTCTTCAATGCTGTCAGCCCAGAATTCTATGGCCTTTGACACTGCTGCGATCGCAAGCACTGGTTTGCACGCCATCCCGGAGGTCAAATAGATTCTCTTTAGATCTGAATCGATCCGTCTCTCTAAAGGATCCTTGAATGACACAGTGTCTTCTAAGGGGAGAGTCACATATCTCACCAGACGCATAAGTGCTGCATCTACCATTGGAGCTGACTCCAGGTGTTTCACATCTTCTTCCTTAAAGGGGTAAAGTTTAAGGATCTTGGATTGCATGGAACCCTTTTTGTCCATCTTGCTCCACTCTTCTGAAATAATATCACCCAATTCGGATAGAAACGGAAAAAATTGACGCTCCTTATTGAGCTGTTTAAAGAATTTCCTCTGCTTCGGGGGGGAAGTGATAGGATCTTCCCACTTCAGAGCCTCTCTCACTGCCTTAACCAGGGAGGGAACCAAACCATAGTCAAACCCCAAACCTGGATCTTCCGGATCCGATTCACTGTCTGAGACAAGGGCAGAATGGCGGCTAGGTTGGGATGAATCCCATGTTTCTTGTAGTACCCCCTCTCCTACTATAGGATCTAGTGGGTCTGCCGGGGATTCACAAGGCTGTTGAGCTTCCCTTTCCTGCAGGGATTCTTTTACCACTCGTCACACCATTGATTCTAGGCGCTGGTCAGCGCCGTCTCTCTCATCCGCTGCCTTAGTGAAACAATGGTCACATAGGGATTTGTCTGCTGGCACAGGCATTCTGCATAGGGTTGCCACCTTTTCTTCAAGCCAAACCCGAACACTTTAGAGGCGCACGGCATGGCACCCCAACCGCGGTGCTATTTTGCAGCGATTGTCACCCGACAAATCGCGGGAAAATCACGTAAACAGAATTGTGGGATGCCTTTGTGATTGGGGTGCCATTATCCCCATTCTCTCCTATTACAAATCTCATTTCCCTACCAGCACAAATCCTCCTCCTTCCAATACCCCCATGGCAGCCGACAGGGGGTATCACGGGGCCCCAGTACACAGGGGGATCCAGACAGCAGAGGGTTCGGAGTGGGGGACAACTACAGAGGAGGGGGGACAATTACAGAGATTGATGGGGGAAATTACAGAGGAGGGGTTAATTACAGAGCTAGGGGGCAAATACAGAGATAGGGAACAATTACAGAGGAAGAGGAGTGCAAATACAGGAGGAGGAGGGGGTGACAAATACAGAGAAGGGGAGACAAATACAGAGAAGGGGAGACAATTACAGAGGAGGGGAGACAATTACAGAGGAAGAGGATGCAAATACAGGAGGAGGGGGTGACAAACACAGGAGGAGGGGGTGACAAACACAGGAGGAGGGGGAAGACAATTACAGAGGAGGGGGTGCAAATACAGACAAGGGGAACAATTACAGAGGAGGGGGTGACAAATACAGGAGGAGGAGGGGGTGGCAAATACAGGAGGAAGAGGATGCAATTACAGAGGAGGGGGGACAATTACAGAGGAGGGGGTGCAAATACAGACAAGGGGGGGAAATTACAGAGAAGGGGAACAATTACAGAGGAGGGGTGACAAATACAGGAGGAGGAGGGGGTGGCAAATACAGGAGGAGGGGGTGACAAATACAGGAGGAGGAGGAGGAGGGGGTGGCAATTACAGAGAAGGGGAGACAATTACAGAGGAGGGGGGGTGCAAATACAGAGGAAGAGGATGCAAATACAGGAGGAGGGGGTGACAAATACAGAAGGAGGGGGTGGCAAATACAGTGGAGGGGGTGGCATATACAGAGGAAGGAGACAATTACAGAGGAGGGGGTGCAAATACAGACAAGGGGGGGAAATTACAGAGGAGGGGGTGACAAATACAGGAGGAGGAGGATGCAATTACAGAGGAGGGGGGACATTTACAGAGGAGGGGGTAATTACAGAGGGGTGACAAATACAGGAGGAGGGGGTGACAAATACAGGAGGAGGGGGTGACAAATACAGGAGGAGGAGGGGGTGGCAAATACAAGAGGAGGGGGTGACAAATACAGGAGGAGGGGGTGACAAATACAGGAGGAGGAGGGGGGGTGGCAAATACATAAGGAGGGGGTGGCAAATACATAAGGAGGGGGTGACAAATACAGGAGGAGGAGGGGGTGACAAATACAGGAGGAGGAGGGGGTGGCAAATACAAGAGGAGGGGGGAAAACACAGAGGAGTCAAAACATAAGAGAGAGAGGCGACAGGCAGCTGCTGGTGCAGAAGTTTTTAATAAAATAAATGCTTAAAAACAATCCACTCACTCTCCATGTCAGAGCTGTATATGTCAGTCTGTGAAGTCGGCTGTCCCATCCTCCCCTCCAATCAACGCTGCTGTTATCACTGGAGGAAACAGAGAGCCACGGGAAACTCATGTGAACTGTCAGCCTCTGATGATGGAGGCGTGGTTAAGCCTCCGGAACGCTCTGATTGGTCACAGCATCCCAGGCTGACAGCTCACTGCAGTCTCCCCGCAGCTCTGTGTTATTGGCTTTCTCAAGCGATTCAGTAATAACAGCATTGTGGATTGGAGGGGAGGATGGGACAGCCGACTAAGTTCACAGACTGACAGTGAGTGGATTGTTTTTAAGCATTTACTTTATTAAAAACTTCTGCACCAGCAGCTGCCTGTCGCCTCTCTCTCTGTTTTCATTGCTCTGTATTTGCTCCCCCTGCCCGCCGCTACAATCCCCCTGCTGTCCGGGTCCCCCCGTGTGCTGGGGCTTGTAAAAGGCGGCCCCATGGTAACCCCTGTGAACTGGAAATGGTGTCCGGGTGTGAGGCAGAGGGAAACCCGGGCACAGCCTCCTAAACCCGTACTGTCCGGGTCAAAACCGGACAGGTGGCAACCCTAATTCTGCACCCCCAACATGCATTCTCTGGTCTCTTGCTGGAGTGAGCCACAGGGGGGCGGGAATAATCCCTGTCACGCTGTTCTGACCTGGCGGACCTATGGTGGCTGGATTTTGAGGAGGATTTGTGGTGGTGCGATTTTGACGATCCACTGCGTCTATAAGTACTAGGATGTGGATCAGATTTAGAAGGGCTGTGAACACAGAAAGACAAACAGAAGGGATAGGTCATATTTGCTGCCTATGCTTACTCTCTTCAACATTAGAAATACAAAGATGTATTTTAGGACCTACCTAACATGAGCGGGCTGGCCACTAGGGGGCAGTGAAGCATCCATAATGTCCAAAAACACCAAGCCTGACACTGCAGTAACAAAAACAATATCTTCAGACAAAATACAGCAATGAACCAACAAAGCCCCAGCATAAAGGACTGTTCCTACCTTGAACCGCCGAAATATTAGCCCCGGGAAGTCGCTGTGGCGTCCGCAATCATTCCCAGGGCTCTGACAGCTTTGCAGGGTTTTTAAATTTGCCGCCCGTGACGTCATCGGCGTCATCCGACGCCGGAGTCCTCAACGCGCATGCGCGAGAACCAAGCCTCGCTCTCACGTTGGGTCCGCGCATGCGCAGAACGCCCGCGAACCCGGAAGTCGAAGAGAGTAGTTTGCTGGAACGCAGAAGCGTCCAGCAAACAGCATGGAAATAGCAAACAGATAGAGAAAAGGAATATAATCAATGGGCACATGGACAGATACAGACTCACCACTCCACCAACGATCACTTGGCCGAACGATCCAAGGCACGCACACACCGGACCTCCCAGCAGATAATGGCCACCTATGACAACAGGCAAACAGGCCGGGCGCACTTTAAGGTAAGATAACCAGTCTTCAGCGCTACTCTGCATATACACTCCATACCCTGCTTAACAGTCAGGGCCTATCGGAGGAAAACAATCCAGTCATTCGGCCGATCGATCGCTGTGAAGTCATCTTCAGGTAGGAGAACCACTTGGTCCTACGGAGGAGGACAAAAAAGGAACACGGATAGCAGCCAGGAGCAAAGATTTATGGGAGAGGGGTCCTATTGGGTAGTTATGGAGGCGGGGCCAACCCACACGTATGCTGCCATGGAGCCTGTCAGGAAAATGATAAATGGTTTTCAATTTTTTTTTTACAAATAAATATGTGAAAAGTGTGGTGTGTATTTGTATTCAGCCCCCCGGAGTCAATACTTTGTAGAACCCCCTTTCACTGCAATTACATCTGCAAGTCTTTTTGGGGATGTCTCTACCAGCTTTGCACATCTAGAGAGGGACATTTTGCCCGTTCTTCTTTTGCAAAATAGCTCAAGTTCTGTTAGATTGGATGGAGAGTGTCTGTGAACAGCAATTTCAAGTCTTGTCACAGATTCTTATTTGGATTTAGGTCTGGACTGTGACTGGGCCATTCTAACACATGAATATGCTTTGATCTAAACCATTCCATTGTAGCTCTGGTTATATGTTTAGGGTCGTTGTCCTGCTGGAAGGTGAACCTCCGCCCCGGTCTCAAGTCTTTTGCAGACTCTAATGCCGTGTACACACAACCCGACATTTTTCGACGGACTGAATTCCCTCAGATTTTTCGACGGACTTTCGACGGACTTCCATCGAATCGGACTTGTCTACACACAATCACACCAAAGTCCGACGGATTCAACCCTGGTGACGTATGACCGGACTAGAATAAGGAAGTTCATCGCCAGTAGCCAATAGCTGCCCTAGCGTCAGTTTTCGTCCGTCGGACTAGCATACAGACGAACAGATTTTTCGACCGGACTCGAGTCCGTCGGAAAGATTTAAAACATGTTCTAAATCTAAAGTCCGTCTGATTTTTTGACAGCAAAGGTCTGATGAAGCCCACACACGATCGAATTGTCCGACGTATTTGTTCTGTTGGACCTTTGCTGACGAAAAGTCCGGCCGTGTGTACACGGCATTAGAGTTGTTGTAGAGTTAAACAGGAACTGCAGTCTGCTCATGTAATTTGTAATAAAAACATCGTTGCCACTGAAGCTTCCCTCCAACCACTTTGCATATTATTTTATATAGACTGTGACACTGTACTTGCCAAATATGCTGCAGAAATCTCCCTCCACTAAGTCTGGCTGCAATCATTTTAACTGTGGGCAGCTGAAGCTGCTGCCTGTTCACTTCCTGGATTTACACAGACACACAGAGGCACACCTTCAGCTATGCAGCTCTCATTGGCCCTCCTATGACTCATCCCCCCTCCCTTCCTGGCAAACTCTCAAGAGAGTTAGAGAGAGAGCTGTGCATGGTGTCATAAGCCTAGGCTAATGACCAGACAAGAAACAGGAAGTGGGCTGTATGAGGTATTTACTGGCAGAAAAAAAATGTTTTACTATCCAAAGTTAAAACAACAAGGGCAGAAGATTTAATAGATGGAAAATTGAAAAAAAATGACTGAATTTCCGCTTCAAGGTTGCACATACTATACTAATATAACCTTTCTTTTGCTCCCTTGGATCATTGGCCAGCAGTGAGGAGAGAAAGTCCATATGTGGGTCTTGGAGATTGCACATGGTTGAGGACTCTCTTCCTGCCTCCATGTGATGGCAACGGGTTCCTCGTTGACCAGTCACCAAGAACTAGTGTTCTCACATGGGAAGACGAGGGGAGGGGTGAATTAGATACTTTCCATACCTGGAAGTACCTTGGTGGTTCTTTGTTCTCAGGGAGCCAAGCAGGGGCGGGCTGACCATTCGGCCACTCGGGCCCTGGGCCACTAGGGGGCCCCATCAGGGTTGCCAGCCTCAGTAAAACCAGGGACAGTATGTAAAAATCTGTGTTTTTTTTTTACATCTGTCTCTGAAATGTCCCTTACCGACATCCTTTTGGTCTAAAAATCCTGAGATTATAGCTGCTCCACCTCTCCAGTACCTTCTCAGCCAATAGAAACATGTCTGTGTATACTGTGTGGTTGTATACTGCGCATGTTTATACTGTGTGGCCCCATAATCTCCTATTGCCCGGGGCCCCATGAGTTGTCAGTCCGCCCCTGGGGCCAAGTGAATCAATGGGGGAGCAATGAGAGGGTGAGTATCAATAACCTACTGGTGTTGCAGCCATGAAAGTGAAATGTCTGCTTTGCTCTGCATAGAAGGGTTAGATGTCAGTTGATGGGGCTTACATTTTTCTTTATTCCCGTTTCCAGCCAGGGAGAGGTTTTCGGTATTAGAAAACAATGTATCCTAACAAATCTGCTCACAGCCCAGTGACTGGGATTAAATGCAATATCTTCATATATGACCGAACATGGAATGCTAGTCGATGGAATCTGATAGACATGTGCAATTCGTTTTGTTTTTTTTTCGTTTTTCGTTTTTTTTTCGTTATATTCGTTCATTCATTATCGTACGAATGAATGAACGATTCGCTAAAAATTTTAACGAATGACGAATCGTTCGAATCGAACGAATACGAAAAACAACGAAAATCCGAAATAACCAAATTAGAAACAACGAAACTACGAAAGAAGAAAATCCGAAAAACGAAAACAGGAACAACGAAAATCAAAATGAACGAAAAAATTCGTACATTCGGATTTTTATTTTTTTTGTTGAATTGGTAATTTTCCGTGTCCCTTACAATGGCGCTGCTTAACGTGCCTCGAATGGATTGAACGAAAAAAATCATACATTCGTAACTTTTTTTTTTTCGATTCATAATTTTCCGTGTCTCTTACAATGGCGCTGCTTAATGCGCTTCGAATGGATTGAACGAAAAAATTTGTACATTCGTAACTTTTTTTTTATTTTCGATTCGTAATTTTCCGTGTCTCTTACAATGGCGCTGTTTAACGTGCTTCGAATGGATTGAACGAAAAAATTCGTACATTCGTAACTTTTTTTTTCGATTCGTAATTTTCCGTGTCTCTTACAATGTAATAATAGCATACACATTACATAAAATTATGAATTATGCTCCGATTACGAATCTACGAAAACAATGTTACGAAAGTACGAATAAATCAATCTAACGAAAGTACGAATGTAACTAAATCTACGAAAATACGAATGCGTCCAAATTTCGAATAAACGAAAATTAAACTAACAGAAAGACGAAAAAATAACTCTTACGAAAATACGAATCGTTACGAATACGAACACCGACGACTTACGAATTTACGAATCGTTACGAATCAACGGAAACGAAAGAAACGAAACGAAAATAAACAAATTTTTCTGTTGTGCACATGTCTAGAATCTGAAGCTCATAAGTGTCAACAGAACAAAACTAAAATGGGGTCTATTCCACCTTAACTCCAAAGGTAGAGTAACGCTTTAATTTGGTCGCTCCTGTCAATAGCTAGAAAAGGGGAAAATTGACATAACGCTGACCCGGCTGTCATTTCCTCACGGCAAACTCGGAGACATTATTGGCAGATGCAAGCAATGACTGGCAGTAATGATAAGGGCTCGCTGCCTGAGCTAATTAATCACACACATCAACCAGCGCTCTCTACCATGGGCTGTGAGGCTGATTATTTAGCGCACCGTTGTACGCTCCGAACGTCCAGCCATCATGGACCCATGTGTATTGGAAGGAAGGGGCATGCGGTCAATAGAAGTTCTGAGCAAAATAAAAGCCAGCCACTGAAATGTTGCTGCAGTTCACATCTTAGAGTTTAATTGTGATTTGTTAAAACTAAAATAAATCCTACTGGCTAAATGTTTGGTGTAGTTTCTGGTACTCATCTATAAGGATCAACAGTACCACATGTAAAACACAGAGCAACTAATGAAAAATGCAGAGGCCTGAATGGGAAAGGGCAATGGTGTTTCACATATTGCCCGCTGTCATATCCTCCATACAGTACTCTTCTCTTCAACACACTGCCCACTGTCATACCCTCTGCACTCCTCTCCTGCACATACTGCCCACTGTCATACCCTCTGCACTTCTCTCCTGTACACACTGCCCACTGTCATACCCTCTGCACTCCTCTCCTGCACATACTGCCCACTGCCTAAATTTCTGCACTCCTCTCCTGCACATACTGCCCACTGTCATACCCTCTACACTTCTCTCCTGCACATACTGCCCACTGCCATACCCTCTGCACTCCTCTCCTGCACATACTGCCCACTGCCTAAATTGCTGCACTCCTCTCCTGCACATACTGCCCACTGTCATACCCTCTGCACTCCTCTCCTGCACATACTGCCCACTGCCTAAATTGCTGCACTCTTCTCCTGCGCATACTGCCCACTGTCATACCCTCTACACTTCTCTCCTGCACATACTGCCCACTGCCTAAATTGCTGCACTCCTCTCCTGCACATACTGCCCACTGTCATACCCTCTACACTTCTCTCCTGCACATACTGCCCACTGCCTAAATTGCTGCACTCCTCTCCTGCACATACTGCCCACTGCCTAAATTGCTGCACTCCTCTCCTGCACATACTGCCCACTGTCATACCCTCTACACTTCTCTCCTGCACATACTGCCCACTGTCATACCCTCTACACTTCTCTCCTGCACATACTGCCCACTGCCTAAATTGCTGCACTCCTCTCCTGCACATACTGCCCACTGTCATACCCTCTACACTTCCCTCCTGCACATACTGCCCACTGCCATACCCTCTGAACTCCTCTCCTGCACATACTGCCCACTGCCACAATTGCTGCACTCCTTCCTGCACATACTACCCGCTGTAATATCATCCACACTCCTCTCCTGCACATACTACCCACTGCCATGCCCTCCACACTCCTCTCCTGCACTTACTACACACTGTCATACTCTCTGCACTCCTCTCCTGCTCACACTGTATGCTGTCATATCCCCTGCACTCCTCTCCTGCACATACTTCCCACTGCCATGATTGCTGCACTCCTCTCCTGCACATACTGCCCACTGCCATACCCTCTGCACTCCTCTCCTGCCCTTACTACCCACTGCCATAATGCCTGCACTCCTCTCCTGCACATACTGCTCATTGTCGTATCCTCAACACTCCTCTCCTGCACATACTACCCACTGCCAAGCCCTCCACACTCCTCTCCTGCACATACTACCCACTGCCAAGCCCTCCACACTCCTCTCCTGCACATACTGCCCACTGCCATACCCTCTGCACTCTTCTCCTGCCCTTACTGCCCACTGCCATAACATCTGCACTCCTCTCCTGCACAAACTACTCACTGCCATGCCCTCCATACTCCTCTCCTGCACTTACTGCACACTATCATACCCTCCACACTCCTCTCCTGCTCAAACTGTATGCTGTCATATCCCCTGCACTCCTCTCCTGCACATACCGCTCACTAACTTATCCTTCATCCTCATCTCTTGTACATACTTCCTCCTGTTATACATTATACATTGCTCTCCTTCATATACTGCTCACTGTCATATCCTCTGCACTCCTCCCCTGCACTGAGAGGACTTTAAACTCTTCTTCACTCAAAAATAATACAATTTATTTCCACGTTTCATTGATACTTTTTTATATAAAATAATTCTTCAGCCTTTTTCAATATACCCATCCTTATTTGTTCTGGAACAGGTACAAGTTTTCCAAATAAAGAAAATATAAAAATGTAAAAAAATAAAAACTCTCTATGTTCTCCTTAAAGTGGGGTGCCCCTTAAAAAAAAAAAAAAAAATTAAAAGTCAGCAGCTACAAATGCAGCTGCTGACTTTTAATAATCAGAGACTTACCTGTCCCAGGGACCAGCGATGCGGGGGAACAAAGCCTCGCTCGTTCCCCGCTCCACTCGGCAGAGCCGGCATTCTTACTGCGGGCACCCGGCTGGGGCTTCAGAGCCGGGCACCCACTGCGCATGCACGAGCGGCGCCGCGCACCGTGATACGCTGCGCAGTCAGTCACACCTGTCAAGTGTTCCAGATGACTGACTGCGCCGAGGGGAAGTGATGTCACCAGCCCACCGGCACTGAAGGAGGCAGACTACGAGGGACCCCCTAGCAACAGGCATTTAGAGGTGAGTTAAAAAAAAACATTTTTCCAAATGTTTTTTTTTTATTTTTTTTAGGAGTTTTAATCATATTTTTTTTTTTTTTATGGGGGAAACACCACTTTAAAGTGGTGGGACATCCTGAAAACAAAAACTTGAAAAAATGTTAGAAACAATTTAAAATGAAAAAGAAAAAGAAAAATTTTTACTTACCAGAAATGGCTGTTGCTAGGCAGATCGTCCTAATCTGCCTCCTCCAGCGCCGCGGTGATCTTCTCTCCTTTCGTCTTCTAGTGAATGGGGCGCGGTGTGTTATGGGAACTGTGTCCCACAACACACCGCGTTCCCCATTCACAAATAAGACTCGCGCATGCGCAGTAGGCCACGCGCCGACTCGCGCATGCGCAGTAGTCCGCGCGCCGACTCGCGCATGCGCAGTAGGAAACGGGAAGCCGTTTCCCTTGATGAGGATGGCGGCGCTGGATCCAGATCGCCGAGGGACATCTCTGCCTCCACGAACGACATCGCGGGCGCCCTGGGAGGGTAAGTGTACTTATTAAAAGTCAGCAGCGACTTTTTTTTTAGCTGCTGACTTTAAAAAAAAAAATTTTTCAGGTGAAACACTGCTTTAATGCTTTCGAGAAAACTCTGCAACTAAAATTCACCTGTTATGTAATACTATGATGGCCAATATCACACAGGAGATTGTTGGATAAAATAAATTCTAATTTCAGAAGGACAGAGAAAAGAATAGTTTTCCGAATGATAACTCCATGAGCATCATAATAAGTAAATGACTTTGAAAGGACAACACAATCCAACAGGAGAACGGTATTTGTATAGGAGGGATGTAGCAAATGTAATGCAAAAGTGGGCATAACGTTTTTATTACTTTAGGTAGGTCATTCAAATTTCATATGTTGGTAGAGTAATGCCGCGTACACACGAGCGGATTTTCCGTCGGAAAAATCTTGGATGGTTTTTCCGACGGAATTCCGCTTATACACACAGTCAAAAGTTGAAAAGTTGAACTTTCGACCGCCAAGAACGTGGTGACGTACAACACTACGACGAGCCGAGAAAATGAAGTTCAATGCTTCCGAGCATACGTCGAATTGTTTCCGAGCATGCGTAGGAATTTTGCGCGTCGGAATTGGTACAGACGATCGGAATTTCCAATCGAAACTTTTTCCGACCGAAAAATTGAGAACCTGGTCTTTTGCTGGCTGGAATTCGGCCAGCAAAAGTCTGATGGAGCATACACACGGTCGCATTTTGCGACCAAAAGCTCTAATCGGACTTTTGCTGGCGGAATTTCCGATCGTGTCTACACGGCATTACACTACTGCCCCGTACACGCGGTCGGAAATTTCGATGGAAAATGTCCGATCGGACCATGTTGTCGGAAAATCCGGGCGTTTGTGGGCACCATCGGACTTTTTCCGTCGGGATTTCCGACGGAAAAAATTTGAGATCCTGCTCTCAAATTTTCCGACAACAAAGTCCGATCTGACTTTTTCCGATCGTGTGTAGGGAATTCCGACGGACAAAGTGCCACGCATGCTCAGATAAAATTACGAGAGCCTCTACGTAGTTCCGTCGTATGCAACGAACGTCACCACATTCAGGATGATCGAATTTTCCGACTACTTTGTCCGACCGTGTGTATGCAACACCAGCGTCAGACAAAATCTGTCAGAAAAAATCTGACGGATTTTGTGGTCGGAATTTCCGATTGTGTGTACGGGGCATACCTCTATAGTAACTCTTCTTTTTCATTGAAGGTGAATAATGGATTCCAAGCAGGAGCAATGTGTTGTGGTTGAGTCCTTGATGAAGTACGGGGTTCTGGCTGTTTGGACATTCACAGAGGGCTACAGAATGTTTATGGAGATGACACCATTGACAAGAGTCCCCAATGACAAGACATTGCTCTTATCAATGGTGTCATTTCAATAAACATCCCGTAGCCTTCTGTGGATGTTGGACAGCCTGCGCCTTCCTTCATCAATAACTCAATAACGGCAAGTTGCTTCTGCTTGGAATCCATTAATTACAGTGCCTTGAAAAAGTATTCATACCCCTTGAAATTTTCCACATTTTGTCATGTTACAACCAAAAACGCAAATGTATTTTATTGGGATTTTATGTGATAGACCAACACAAAGTGGCACATAATTGTGAAGTGGAAGGAAAATGATAAATGGTTTAAAAAATGTTTGCAAATAAATATCTGAAAAGTGTGGCGTGCATTTGTATTCAGCCCCCTTTACTCTGATACCCGCTAACGAAAATCTAGTGGAATCAATCGCCTTCAGAAGTCACCTAATTAGTAAATTGAGTGTACCTGTGTATAACTTAATATCAGTATAAATACAGCTGTTCTTTGAAGCTCTCAGAGGTTTGTTAGAGAACCTTAGTGAACAAACAGCATCATGAAGGCCAAGGAACACACCAGACAGGTCAGAGATAAAGTTGTGGAGAGGTTTAAAGTAGGGTTAGGTTATAAAAAAAATATCCTAAGCTTTGATCATCTCATGGAGCCCTGTTCAATCCATCATCCGAAAACAGAAAGAGTATGGCACAACTGCAAACCTACCAAGACATGGCCGTCCACCTAAACTGGCCGGCCGGACAAGGAGAGCATTAATCAGAGAAGCAGCCAAGAGGCCCATGGTAACTCTGGAGGAGCTGCAGAGATCCACAGCTCAGGTGGAAGAATCTGTCCACAGGACAACTATTAAATGTGTTCTCCACAAATTTGGCCTTTATGGAGGAGTGGAAAGAAGAAAGCCATTGTTGAAAGAAAGCCATAAGAAGTCCCAATTGCAGTTTGCGAGAAGCCATGTGGGGGACACAGCAAACATGTGGAAGATGGTGCTCTGGTCAGATGAGACCAAAATTGAACAGTTTGGACTAAAACTAACGCTATGTGTGGCGGACAACTAACACGGCACATCACCCTGAACACACCATCCCCACCGTGAAACATGGTGGTGGCAGCATCATGTTGTGGGGATGGTTTTCTTCAGCAGGGACAGGGAAGATGGTCAGAGTTTATAGGAAGATTGATGGAGCCAAATACAGAGCAATCTTAGAAGAAAACCCGTTAGAGTCTGCAAAAGACTTGAGACAGGGGCGGAGGTTCACCTTCCAGCAGGACAACGACCCTAAACATACAGCCAGAGCTACAATGGAATGGTTTAGATCAAAGCATATTCATGTGTTAGAATCACCCAGTCAAAGTCCAGACCTAAATTCAATTGAGAATCTGTGGCAAGACTTGAAAATTGCTGTTCACAGACACTCTCCATCCAATCTGACAGAGCTTGAGCTATTTTGCAAAGAAGAATGGGCAAAAATGTCACTCTCTAGATGTGCAAAGCTGGTAGAGACATCCCCAAAAAGACTTACAGCTGTAATTGCAGAGAAAGGTTCTACAAAGTGATGACTCAGGGGGGCGCTATACAAATGTACCCCACACTTTTTACATATTTATTTGTAAAAAATGTTGAAAACCATTTACGGTATAATTTTCCTTCCACTTCACAATTATGTGACACTTTGTGTTGGTCTATCACATAAAATCCCAATAAAATACATTTAGGTTTTTGGCTGTAATATGACAAAATGTAGAAAATGTCAAGGGGTATGAATACTTTTTCAAGGCACTGTACCTGCAATGAAAAAGATGAAGAGGAGTTGCTATAGATCAGGGGTCTCCAGCCTGTCTAAACAAAGGGTCAGTTTACTTTGGTCTTAATGGGAGGGATAGTCCCCATCATTGGTGTCAGTGGGAGGAATGGTGCCCCATCATTGGTGTCAGTGGGAGGAATAGTGCCCCATCATTGGTGTCAGTGGGAGGAATAGTGCCCCATCATTGGTGTCAGTGGGAGGAATAGTGCCCCATCATTGGTGTCAGTGGGAGGAATAGTGCTCCATCATTGGTGTCAGTGGGAGGAATAGTGCCCCATCATTGGTGTCAGTGGGAGGAATAGTGCCCCATCATTGGTGTCAGTGGGAGGAATAGTGCTCCATCATTGGTGTCAGTGGGAGGAATAGTGCCCCATCATTTGTGTCAGTGGGAGGAATGGTGCCCTATCATTGGTGTCAGTGGGAGGAATAGTGCCCCATCATTGGTGTCAGTGGGAGGAATGGTGCCCTATCATTTAGGTCAGCTGGTGGAATAGTACCTAGCAAGCAAAGGGTCACATCCGGCCCCTGGGCCGCAGGTTGGTGACCACTGCTATAGATGAAGAGTTATTGTACCAACATGTGATATTATAATAACCTATATAACTTAAAACAGTTATTCCCACCTGCATTACTTTTAGTGCAGCCCTTGTATCATATCCTATAAATGCACCGGATACAATAAGAACTGATCAACCTTACATCTCTCCTTCATTTCTCTGCATACACAAATCAAAAAGGGGCACACATTTACACTATATTACCAAAAGTATTGGGACACCTGCCTTTACACACACATGAACTTTAATGGCATCCCAGTCTTGGTCTGTAGGGTTCAATATTGAGTTGGCCCACCCTTTGCAGCTATAACAGCTTCAACTCTTCTGGGAAGGCTGTCCACAAGGTTTAGGAGTGTGTCTATGGGAATGTTTGACCATTCTTCCAAAAGCGCATTTGTGAGGTCAGGTACTGATGTGGACGAGAAGGCCTGGCTCACAGTCTCCACTCTAATTCATCTCAAAGGTGTTCTATCAGGTTGAGGTGCAGTCCAGTGAAGTTCCTCCACCCCAAACTCGCTCATCCATGTTTTTGTGGGCCTTGCTTTGTGCACTGGTCCAAATCATTTGATTTGGGGGGGGGGGGGGGTTATGATGTGTTTTTTTTTGTTTTTTTTTGGGGGGGGGGGGGGTTGTGCTTGGCCTCTTAGTTCCAGTGCAGGGAACACTTAAGGTGTCAGCATACCAAGACATTTTGGACAATTTCACGCTCCCAACTTTGTAGGAACGGTTTGGAGATGGTCCCTTCCTGTTCAAACATGACCCCAGTTCACAAAGCAAGGTCCATAGAGACATGGCTGAGCGAGTTTTGGGTGGAGGCTTTTTAACGGATTCTGTGAGCCAGGCCTTCTCATTCACATCAGTGCCTGGCCTCACAAATGCACTTCTGGAAGAATAGTCAAACATTCCCATAGACACACTCCTAAACCTTGCGGACAGCCTTCCCAGAAGAGTTGAAGCTGTTATAGCGGCAAAGGGAGGGCCAACTCAATATTGAACCCTATACCAGTGATGGAGAACCTTGGCACCCCAGATGTTTTGTAACTACATTTCCCATGATGCTCAACTACACTGCAGAGTGCACGAGCATCATGGGAAATATAGTTCCAAAACATCTGGGGTGCCAAGGTTCTCCATCACTGGTATAGACTTATGCCTTGTACACGCGGTCGGACATTCCGACCACAAAATCCATCTGATTTTTTCCGACGGATTTTGTCCGAAACTTGTGTTGCACACACACGGTCGGACAAAGTTGTCGGAAAATCCGATCGTTCCGAACGAGGTGGCGTACAAAACGTACGACGGGACTACGTAGAGGCCAGTAGCCAATATTTATTTTATTTATTTATTACAGGATTTATATAGCGCCAAACAGTTTACGCAGCGCTTTACTATATAAAAGGGAGACAATACAGTTATAATACAATAAAATACAAGAGGATTAAGAGGGCCCTGCTCAGAAGAGCTTACAATCTAATAGGGTGGGGGAGGTGCTACAAAAGGTTGTAACTGTGGGGAATGAGCTGATGGAAGTGGTAAAAGATTAGTTTGGAGACGTGATAGGCTTCCCTGAAGAGATTAGTTTTCAGGGATCGCAGGAAGGTGGCTAGAGTAGGGGATAGCCGGACAGGTTGAGGCAGCGAGTTCCAGAGGATGGGAGAGGCTCTGGAGAAATCCTGGAGACGAGCATGGGAGGAGGAAACAAGAGAGCTTGACAGGAGGAGGTCTTGAGAAGAAGGGAACGGTTTGGGATATGTTTGGAGACATATCCCAAAGCCAATAGCTTTCATCTCCAAATTTCTTCTGAGCATGCGTGGCACTTTGTGCGTCAGAATTCTCTACACGCGATCGGATTTTGTTGTGGGAAAATTTTAGATCCGCGCTCAAATTTTTTCCGATGGAAAAAGCCCCGCTAGAGCCCACACACGATCGGATTTTCCAACAATATAATCCGATCGGACCTTTTCCGTCGGATTTTCCGACCGTGTGTCGGAAAATTTTAGATCCTGCGCTCAAATTTTCTCCGTCGGAAATTCCGATGGAAAAAGCCCGCTAGAGCCCACACACGATCGGATTTTCCAACAATATAATCCGATCAGACCTTTTCCGTCGGATTTTCCGACCGTGTGTCGGAAAATTTTAGATCCTGCGCTCAAATTTTCTCCGTTGGAAATTCCGATGGAAAAAGCCCGCTAGAGCCCACACACGATCGGATTTTCCAACAATATAATCCGATCGGACCTTTTCCGTCGGATTTTCCGACCGTGTGTCGGAAAATTTTAGATCCTGCGCTCAAATTTTTTCCGTCGGAAATTCCGATGGAAAAAGCCCGCTAGAGCCCCCACACGATCGGATTTTCCAACAATATAATCCGATCGGACCTCTTCCGTCGGATTTTCCGACCGTGTGTCGGAAAATTTTAGATCCTGCGCTCAAATTTTTTCCGTCGGAAATTCCGATGGAAAAAGCCCGCTAGAGCCCACACACGATCGGATTTTCCGACAACATAATCCGATCAGACTTTTTCCATCAGGATTATTCGACCGTGTGTACTGGGCATAAGACTGGGATGCCATTAAAGTGGAAGTAAACCCCCCTATCGTTTTCAGCCAAGGAAGCTGCCATTTTGCCTCTGTTTAATCTTCAACTGCCACAGTGCTGCACATGTGATCCGTAATGAAACCAGCCATTGGGTGGTTTGACTGTTTGGTTGAGAGCACAGCCTTTGTGCAGTTAGCATTCCCGGCATGCCTTTTTTTTTTTAAACTGTTAATCGATGGGTTTACTTCCGCTTTAAAGTTTATGTGCGTGTAAAGGCAGGCATCCCAATACTTTTGGTAATATAGTGTATATAATGTATAGAGATCAAATCTGTTTCCCACAAATCTCGCCTCACCCCAGCCGTCAAATCTGTTTTCCTTGTGTCAATAAAGTCAGCGGATTATCTGCCATGTAAACTCCCATTATACTTTATGGATTGGATTTCAGAGGATGTCAAACAACCCCAAACATTGTGTCAGGAGATCTCCTGGGGGTATTGACTTGGTGTATTGACCCGCCACCGCCAGTCATCTTTTTTTACTCCTGTTCCAAGGCGGATGGGCCTGAGAATCGGCACTAGACGGGAGGGCGCGGACCGCGCTGCCTCCTTCCTCCGAGCCCTAATTCCATTTATAGACAGTCTGACACTAATAACATCACACAACTCCTTTCTGTGTTGAGTCTATAATGACACAGACAATGTTACACCGATCCAGTAATCTTCGGGGGATTACAGGGGATCAGGATAGAGTAGCCTCTTAAACGCTTTAGTCAAATTTCCAAGATAATGGAGAAGAGATCAAAAATATAGATTAATGGCTAAGAAATTCTGCGCTCTGTAAAAAAAAAAAAACACAAAAAAAAAATAGGAATGTAAAGTTTTAACCAGCTTGTGTTACATAGGTATTTATGGGATCAGTTTACTTTAAGATGACTGGGAGACACATCAAGAAGACACGCATGTAAGAACAAACATCGCTGTCATATGTGTAATGGTATAAGGCTTGTTAGAGGCACTGTTTTATTTGGGAGATTAAAGCTGAATTCCATGGCGGATAGAAAAGACAAATTAAAGTGGAGGGCCACCCTGAAAAAAAAAAACTTGATAAAAATGTTAATAAAAATCTAAAATGAAAAAAAAAAAATTTTTTTTAATTACCAGAAATGGCTGTTGCTAGGTAGATCATCCTAATCTGCCTCTTCCTGTTCCGCTGAGCTGTTCTGTCTTCTGCTCCTAGCGCCGTCTTCTAGTGAATGGGGCTCGGTGTGTTATGGGAACTGTGTGTCCCACAACACATCGCGTTCCCCAATCACAAAGCACTGTGCGACGACTCGCGCATGCGCAATAGGCCGCGCGACGACTCGCGCATGCGCAATAGGCCGCGCGACGACTCGCGCATGCGCAGTGGGCCGCGCGACGGCTCGCGCATGCGCAGTAGGAAACTAGTCTTCGCTGCCCGTTTCCCTTACGGAGGATGGCGGCGCTGGGACCGGAGCGCTGAGGGACATCTCGGCCTCCACGACTGACATCGCGGGAGCCCTGGGAGGGTAAGTGTACTTATTAAAAGTCAGCAGCTACTTTTTTTTTAGCTGCTGACTTTTAAAAAAAAAAATATTTTAGCTGAAACACCCCTTTAAGGCAGCTGTGTATTTATTACTACATCCTTACATTTATTTCTGGAATTGCAAGCAGTGTGAGTATTTGCATTTGACTTGGTATCAGACTCTGATGCCCCGTACACACGGTCAGAAAATCCGACGGAAAAGGTCCGATCGGATTATATTGTCGACAAATCCGATCGCGTGTGGGCTCTGTCGGACTTTTCCGTCGGAAATTCCTACGGAAAAAAATTGAGAGCAGGATCTCAAATTTTCCGACAACAAAATCCGATCGGACTTTGTCCGATCGTTTGTAGAGAACTCCGTTTGGACAAAGTGCCACGTATGCTCAGATCAAATTACGAGACCAAAGCTATTGGCTACTAGCCTGAGGCCCCTTTCACACTTATACGACTTGTCCCACGATTTGGGACTGCAAAGTAGCATGACAAGTCGTTCCCCATGATTTCCAATGACAGCCATTCATATTAGTACGCCTTCAAGTCGTTCCGACTTAAAAGTAGTCCCTGCACTACTTTGGTGCGATTTTGATGCCACTTACACAGGCATTTCTTGAAATCGCGGCAGAAATCGCGGCAAAATCGTGGCTAAAATCGTGGTAAAATCACGCAAATTTGAAGTCGCACAAGTGTGAAAGTGGTCTGAACGTAGTCCCGTCGTAACGAACGTCATCACGTTCTGAACGATCGGATTTTCCGACAAATTTGTCCGACCGTGTGTATGCAACACCAGTTTCTGACAAAATCCGATGGAAATTTTTTTCAAATTCAAATCGTTTCCCAATTTCTAAAGAGAATAAAATAGAATAGAAAATAAAATAATAAAATAAAAAATAAAAAAATTCTATTCTATTCCTTTATTTTCTATTCTATTTTCTTCTTTTTGGAAATTGCCAAACGATTTGAAATCCTTGAAATCGTGGCAGAGATCGCTGCAAAAATCGCTGCCGCTGCAAAATCGCGGTTAAAATTGCGCGACTTTGAAGTCGCACAAGTGTGGAGGGGTCTGAAAGTAGTCCTGTCGTAATGAACAAACGTCATCACGTTCCGAACGATCGGATTTTCCGACAACTTTGTCCGACCGTGTGTATACAACACCAGTTTTGGACAAAATCCATCGCAAAAAATCAGATGGATTTTGTGGTCGGAATGTCCAACCGTGTGTACGGGGGCTTTACAGTCCTTGTAAAGCAGAGCAAGACATGTGCGGTTCGTTTCGTTTGGAAATAAAATTTAGACAAATTTTCATTATTCCGAAATTCGGATGTATCTTTATTCCCGAATTGGAATAGTACTGAATTTAAATGAATCCGAAATAACAAAATTCGAATTTGGACGCAATTCGAATATTTTTTGAATACTTTTCGATATCGAATCGTTTTTAAATTCAAAAACTTTTAGAATTCGAATAATTTTCAAATTCGAAAACTTTTAGAATTCAAATCGTTTTGCAATTTCCAAAGAGAATAAAATACAATAGAAAATAAAGGAATAAAATAAAAAATTAAAAAATTCTATTCTATTTTATTCTTTTTGGAAATTGCAAAACTATTTGAATTCGAAAACTATTAGAAATCGATTTGAAAATTCGAATTCGGATGCAATTTAAATCGT
Organism: Lithobates sylvaticus; assembly: GCA_028564925.1. NCBI lineage: Eukaryota > Metazoa > Chordata > Amphibia > Anura > Ranidae > Lithobates > Lithobates sylvaticus. The sequence continues at coordinate 255,895,073 of CM053031.1, read as the reverse complement.
TTTCGAATACTTTTCGAATTCAAATCGTTTTTAAATTCAAAAACGTTTAGAATTCAAATCGTTTTCCAATTTCCAAAGAGAATAAAATAGAATAGAAAATAAAGGAATAAAATAAAAAATAAAAAAAATCTATTCTATTCCTTTATTTTCTATTCTATTTTATTCTTTTTGGAAATTGCAAAACGATTTGAATTCGAAAACTATTCGAAATGGATTTGAAAACTTTTTGAATTCAAATCGCTTTCCAATTTCCAAAGAGAAAAAAATCGAATAGAAAATAAAGGAATAAAATTAAAAATTAAAAAAATTCTATTCTATTCCTTTATTTTCTATTCTATTTTATTCTGAAATTTGAAAACAATTTGAATTCGAAAAGTTTTCGAATTTGAAAATGATTCGAATTCTAAAAGTTTTTGAATTTAAAAACTATTCGAATTCGAAAACTATTCGAATTGCGTCCAAATTCGAATTTTGGAATCAATTCCGAATAGTTTTCGAATTCAAATAGTTTTGCAATTTCCAAAAAGAATAAAATATTATAGAAAATAAATTAATAGAATAGAAAAAACTATTCTATTTTATTCCTTTATGGAATAAAGAATAGGAAATAAAGGAATACAATTTAATTTTTTTTTCTATTCTATTCATTTATTTTCTATTCTATTTTATTATTTTTGGAAATTGAAAAACTATTTGAATTCGAAAACTATTCGAAATTGATTAGAAAATTCGAACGCAATTCGAATAGTTTTTCGAATTCGAATCGTTTTTAAATTCAAAAACGTTTAGAATTCGAATAATTTTCAAATTCGAAAACTTTTCGAATTCAAATCGTTTTCCAATTTCCAAAGAGAATAAAATAGAATAGAAACTAAAGGAATAAAATAATAAGAAAAAAAAATGTCTATTCTATTCCTTTATTTTCTATTATATTTTATTCATTTATTATTATTATTTATTAGTGCAGCCTCATCAGTGCCTCCTCATCAGTGCCCATCAGTGCCGCCTCATCAGTGCCCATCAATGAAGCCTATCAGTGCCCACCAATGTCTATTAGTGCCCATCAGTAAAGCCTATCAGTGCCCATCAGTGCAAACTATCAGTGCCCATTTATTAGTGCAGCCTCATCAGTGCCTCCTCATCAGTGCACATCAGTGAAGCCAATCAGTGCCCATTAGTGCCCATCAGTAAAGCCTATCAGTGTCTATCAGTGCAGCCTCATCGGCACACATCAATGAAGAAAAAAAATTACTTATTTGCATAACAGAAATTAAGAACAATGAAAGCTGTGAAGTGGCCTGTCAGGAAGGGGGTGAAAGTGCCCGGTAGGCAAGTGGTTAATGTGTTTGTATTTATTACATTTTTGTAAAATATTGACTATGCCTTTAATTATATTTTGAAAAGCATCACCACTGTCTCTGAATTAAACTAGGCAAAAGGAACATGGGATAAAAAATGGATCACATAAGGGAAACAAATAGAAAGTATTTTCAGATTGTTGGGTAGGGATTGGCATAGCACACTTTGCCCTTCTATGGGTAAAGTCTTAACAAAAATCTGCATCCTCCATCTTTTCACTCCAAATGATCACCCCTAATCCCCACCCACATATTTTCCTGTGTCTGCCTTATGTTCACACATTAATATATAACTGTAAAAGGAAGAATCGCTCTATTTACAGCCAATAGCATTCTGTATTATCCAATGTGTGTAGAGAATCATAAGGACCCATGCAGAGCTGACTATGCCAAAAATGTGCTATGCTATGTTAATATGGAAGTGTGCTGTATGTTTAAAGAATAAACGATCTGAGCTTTTATTGCGATGGTTACCTAGGCAAAAGTAATTTATATTTTGGCAGGGTATCTTAACTGAGAACTTTTGTAAACCTGTCAGCCTGAGATCCTGTAGAGGAAGGGGTACCATGCATAGCACAGGCACTTAGGGGAGTGGTAAGAGATGTGATCTGATAGTGACAAGCCTGGGATTTGCTTATAATAATGGTAATATGCAGGCAGTTGTGGCATACATAGGTTTTACACTGGCATTGTGACAATACATGGAAATCAGACGGACAATACATGGGCAACAAAGGGTAATCAAGACAAAACATGGGCAATAGATGGGAGATCAGGGCAATGCATGGGCAACACTGGGAATTCAAGACAATACATGTGCAATAGATAAGCAGCCAGGAAAACACATGGGCAACTAAGGCCGGCCATACATGGAGCAAATTTGCTTGATTCCCCTATCAACACATACAGGAGATCTCCTGACACAATGTTTGGGGTTGTTTGACATCCTCTGAAATCCAATCCATAAAGTATAATACCTCCTGCTGGGCCATTGTCTTCTCCCAATGGGGGGAGAGAAGACAGTGATTATCGCTTATTGTGATAATCGTAAGCGAATCCAGCAGGCTGGTTGTACCCAAGTTGATTAATAGATCAACTTGGTACATTCACCTGCCCAGTAACATTTCAAATCTCAGCCAGTTCCTACTGAACCCGCCAAGTTAAGAACCATGTATGGCCGGCCTAATGTGCAATTCTGGAAATTCATTGGCAACAAATGGGCAATCAGTTCAGAACACAGGCAACCAATGGGCAATCAGGAAAATATGTGGCAATAGATAAGCAATCAACACTGGCAACAAACATGTAATCATATAAATACATAGGCAACAAAAGGGAAGTCATAGCAATACATGGGCATGCAAATAAGCAATCATGCATGGCAATACATGGATAACAAATGGGCAATAAAGGTAATAGGTGCAATTATGGCAATACAGGAGCAACAAACGAGCAAACAGAACACTACATTGTCAATAAATGAGCAATTATGGCACTACACAAGCAACAAATTGTTAATTTAGGCACTACTTGAGTAACAAAGGAATAATTGTGACAACATTCAGGTAACAAACAGCCATTTATGTGAATATTTGGGCAAAAAACAACACATAGGCAAAAAAAAGTAGGGACAATAACCTCGGTCTGCTTTTGGTACTCAGCCAATCAGTGGATGAGCCAGAGGGAACTCCCAGTGGCCTTTAAGCCTGTTAATAATATTGATTGGCTGGAGTCCCCTGGCCAATTCAAGGTCCAATGCTTGGGTTGTGTTAATTATATTTTTATTACCGGTACTTTATGTCCAGTGTTATAGCTTTTTTTTGTTTAAAATGATAGAACCATTGCACCACTTAAGTATATTTTGTCTTTCGAGTTTTAAAAAGGATGGAACCATGACCAGGATGTCTCTCCTAGGGTAGCTGGAGGATGTCCCACTTGGCCACATCAGAACATTAGCAGGTTCATTCCTAAAGAATTGACACTGATGGTGCTACATTCCTTGGATCTCTAGTATGTAAAGACTGACTTCCCCTGGTCTGTGCAATCAATATGTGTCAGGAACATCCCCCCGGGAGCTCATAGATGCCATTGTACACCGCAGACTTTTTCAATGTTGACCTTAAGTTGCCCTGTCAAGTTATATTGAGTGGCATAATTGCCGTCTCTGTCACTCAGACTAATCCACTTGTACGTCACTTACAATAGCTCCAAGATGTGCTCTATTCAGGACAGTATTTAAATTCTGCCTTTCAATCCGGGAGAGGCAGAACGCCCACATTTTAGAATCATTTCCAGGGACATGGTGTAGTCAAGCGCGCCCTGTGCAATGTCTTAGAAGATCGTGGACCATTTATTCATTTCTATTTTATTGATGTAAATAGCCTCAGCATAGCACTATACAAAGAGAGTAAAACAAAAACTTTATAATATACAAGACAAATATACGGAACACTAGGACTGACTACCCTATAAGCTAACAATCTATGTGTACTGTATTTTTAATTTAAACTGTATATAAAGCCAGAACATTTTAGTTTAGTTTGAGTATAGAATGGTTAAAACCCTGACAAGTTAGTGCCCTGTTAGGGAGATTTACTTCCTATCCCGGGGACACAATCAGAAGTGGTAAGCAGTGTTGGTCATCTTACTTTAAAAAAGTAATTAGTTAAGTTACAAATTACTTCTCCCAAAAGTAATTGCGTTAGTAACTCGGTTACTACATTGGAAAATTATTAGTTAGTAATTAGTTACTCAGCAAAGTAACTGTGACAGTGGTGGCAGAGGTGGTGCTTGGGGGGGTGGTGGTGTACTTGTGGGGGTGGCAGTGGTGGTGGTGTACAGTACTTGGGGGAGTGGCAGCGGTGGTGTACTTGGGGGGGTGGCAGGCAGCGGTGGTACTTGGGGGGGTGGCAGCGGCGGTGGTGCCATCCTCTCCCACCACCACCTCTGCCTCTTACTGATCCCATCCCCCACCACCACCACTGATCTCATCCCTACCCTATCCCCCCCCCCATCACCTCTGTTGTAGAAGTGATGGTGGGTGGGTAGGGATGGGATCAGTAAGAAGCAGAGGTGGTGTAGGACTTGGGAGGGATCGATTGCACTGCAATTCGAATCGTCAGACAGTCACTTACTTGAATGCCTCCAGGGATGCCTTTCCTCATGGGGAGAGAGATTGGTGTCAGCTGACTTCATTTTTCAGTGTCCTCCCCGCCTCCCTACATTCTCTCTCTCTGGATAGGTGGGGTGGGATAGGGCGGGATGGGGCAGTCCAGACAGTCTCTCTGAGTCTCAGCCTCTTCTCAACTTAGCGGGCGAAAGCCCCCCTCCCCACGGCGGAACGAACGACCAGGCAGCGCAGCCTTGGCGGGCCTCCCGGGCGGTAGATATAATTGCGGTAACGCCGCCCAAGTAATGGGAACTGCATTACCATGAGGGGAAGAGTAATCAGTTAGATTACTCGTTACCGTCTAAAGTAACTGCGTTAAGTAACTCCGTTTATTTTAACTGAGTTACTTACATCACTGGTGGTAAGCCTCTCCAAAGTTTCTTTTAAGCTGGCCATACCAGGAAAATTTTGTTAGAAAATTGAAGGAACAAGAAAATTTTCAATCGGTTAGGGGGATCAAATCAGCAATCATTTCGACCATTTAAAGCAGCAGGATGGAAATTCTTTCTAATTTATTAAATGAAAAAACAAAATTCTCGGAGTGAATGTGGTTTCTGTTGGGCAAAAATTGCATATATTGTGACACAAAAGAAACCTGTAAAATACGTCTGGAATTCCATTCAAGTACTAGACATGTAAAAGAAAAAAAGAAAGTACAGCTTCAAAAATATTGTTGGGAAATAGGGGAGCAAATCAAACCACTGCCACTTTATTTTGGTGATACACCAAAAACACTATTGAAGAAAGAACAAGCGGAGCTGGTCTGTACTCCTTTTATACTCACTCTTGGTTGCACTAGTGACTAAGGAAAAAAGTGACCTTTCAACCATATAAAATAGGTGCTACAATAAGCTGTGAACCACCAATCATATACTAAATAGTAGGTAATCAATGCCTACAGCTCCATGAGGATGTCACATGACGAAACGTGTAGGACGGGGCAAGGAGGTTGACATCAGCCCGCACGACCGTATCGCATTTGTGGCTTGTGCTACCAGCTGGAGGCAATAGGCAACACAAATAAGTGTTATTACCCTAGTGTCAGGGAGAGACTCGGCAAATGTGAGTGGTTTAATGTTTTTTTTAATAAAGCCTGTTTTTTAAAATGTTTTTACGCTATGGAAGCCTCTTTTCTCTATCCTGCTTCTATGTGTGGCCGGGACTTGCATGAGAGGGTTCAAGTGTTAGAGACCAAACCGGAAGCCAGTACTGTGGAGATTAACCCTTAAGGGTGGTAGTGTGGATGGTGAAGGATCACATTGGGTGCTGCTTGCTGTGACCTGAATATTTTAAGAAGGATTCAGCACAAGTTGGGAGTGTTTCTTTGGGATTTTTCCTTCAGAATCACATGTGGACGTTTTTTTGATTTTTGATTGAACAATTTATTTTGCACTTTACACTTTTTCTTATTATATTTATAACACTGTATTTGCACTTTCATGCATTATTTGCACTTTATGATTAAGCAATTTTTACAGGTTGTCTTTGGACATGATTATACTACTTTGTAGATATTGATCACTTGATTGGTATATATTTTTATGTAGGCATTACTTACTATTTTTCTATATTTGTGGTTCACAGCTTATTGTAGCACATATTTTATATGGTTAAAAAGTGTGACTTTTTTCACCAGTCACTAGTGCAACCATGAGTGAGTATAGAAAGGAGTACAGACCAGCGCTGCTTGTTCTTTCTTCAATAATTCTTAAGCAGTAGACATGGACAGAAAAATTCAAACCAAAGTAGTTGGTTTTTTGAGAACTTTGAATGGAAGTTTCAACTGGTGCGTGGCCTGATTTAGTTGGTCCTGTTGAATATTTACCTGGTGGCTACTGCAGAATATTCTGGTGACTACTGCAGAATTTTGGATTTCTCGTCACTTTCTGTCCCATTGATAATGATTATTAGGACAAATTGAGGGGGTGAATCTGCTCCAGTGGGGACATAGACAGCAATAAAAACATGACAGAGGTTCTAACCTTTCCAACTCAACCAAAAAAATTTGATATATTTTAAAGTAGGACTTGAGGTTGGTCTGGCCATTAGAGCACTTTCCATGAAGTCCTCCAACGTTGACAAGTCCATGAACTATATTTTAAAGTAGGATTTGAGGCTGGTCTGGCCATTAGAGTACTTTCCATAAAGTCCTCCAACGTTGACAAGTCCATGAACTATATTTTAAAGTAGGACTTGAGGTTGGTCTGGCCATTAGAGCACTTTCCATAAAGTCCTCCAACGTTGACAAGTCCATGAACTCTATTTTAAAGTAGGATTTGAGGCTGGTCTGGCCATTAGAGTACTTTCCATAAAGTCCTCCAACGTTGACAAGTCCATGAACTATATTTTAAAGTAGGACTTGAGGTTGGTCTGGCCATTAGAGCACTTTCTATAAAGTCCTCCATCGTTGACAAGTCCAGGAACTACATCACCGCCATCTTCTCAGCAGCTTCTTTCACATCAAATTATTCTGGCATTTGGTACCATTTGTAGCACCCTACAGATGCCAAGAGCGGACTGATAATGTACACTGCATTGTACTACATTAAAAAAAGTTTTTCGACAGAAGAGACCAGAAATTATACCTTCTAACCATTTTCTCAAACTTAAGTTCTGCTTTAAGATATAGTTATTAAGAATAAGATGCACCACAGCCTGAACTTTTAGCTGAGCATGCTTGACCAGGGAGCATTGGAAAGGGTCAAAAAGGTGCCTCCTAAGACATGAACTCCCCACAAACTGACCCCAAACCAATAGATATGCTGAACCTTCTTTAAGGTCTTCTGGCCCTTTCAGAAGGGGCTTTCTTTAAGCTGTAGCAGTTTAAAGCACAATGGCCAAGTTAATATTCTAGAGGCCTCTCATAAACTTGGCACCTTTTAAGAACTCTGACACCTAAATCCTCAGATCTGCCATTTCTCACGTTACAAAGGCTGTGACCCTCTTGTTAGCCCTAATAGAGAAACTATACTCCAAAATAACAACTGCCTGGGGGCCGAAGGTCACAGGTCACCTCATTCCTGGCCAAGGAATGGTCCAGACACATTTACGATCCTAAAAGGTCTATTGTAAGAAAGTGGGAAATGCCTCAGCACTGATAATCTGCTTCACTGATCGATCCTTTGACTTCTGGGGCCTGTTGGTACATAACGGCTTGTTGTGTCTCACACTTATGCCACAAGCTGCGCTCTTGAATGGCGAGTGGTGTTGTAGGTGGCGCGAACGATACACAGAAAATACTTAGGGGCTTTCTCTTTTCACGGCAGGAGAGAAGGCATTTTCATGGCTGTCATGAGGGTTGTAAATCAGAACGCAGATCAGGAACACAAGGGCTTCTCATGTAACATACATGCCTGGGACTTGAAAATAGAGGAGCCTGTTCTATATTTATATGGAAACTTTGCATTCCGACAACCTGAATTGATGATGATTTAAACGCTTTTCTTTGCATCTTAAAAAATCTAACTTTATATTACAGGTATTTATATAGCACCAAGGATTTACGCAGAACCTTACATACTGTATATTCACATCGCTCCCTGTAAGTTCCTCAAGCCTCTTACAATCTAAGGTCCCAGGCTAATTTAGACAGGAGCCAATTAACCTTCCAGCATGTCTTTGGAGTGCGGTAGGAAACCTGAATACCTGGAGGAAACCCAAACAAACGCAAGGGGCAATATGCGAACTCCATGCAGATAGTATCTTGGCTGGGATTCAAAACCAAGAACCCCAGTGCTGCAAGGCAAAAGTACTAACGACTAAACTACCATATTGCCTGTATCATTGACAAATATTACTTGATATTTGCACTGTCTAATTAAAATTTGCCTTAATCAGAACATAAACTCCTTTAAAAATTGTATTTAACTATTTGGCAAAAAAAATAATGAAAAACCATCTCCTTTCTCTATGTTGTTGCTCATTTTTGCAAAATAATGTTTCTAACACACATGAAAGACTGGTCAAAGACTGGCACATAGGGCAGCTTTAGAAGACTGTTCTTCACAATTGTAACCTACAGGGAGGTAGATCACAAGAATGTGGGCCTTGCACCTCAGATCTTGCACCTGCCTCCTAAAACGCTTAATGAAAGTGCGAAAATAAAACTGCGAATATGGTGTGAGTGGTTAGATATTATACTCACCTTTCTCTATGACTAGGTAAGGGTGATGACATCCCTGGTCATGTGCGCCCTCAATAAATTTGTTTTGTTTCGTTCCGTTTCGTATTAGAATTAATTCGTATTTCGTAATTCGTGTCCGAAATTCAATTTTGATTCGTACGAAATACGAATTTTCGTTAGGTTCGTTAACTTTTCGTAAGGATTACGAACCTTCGTTATGATGAATTTATCAGTATGAGGGGCTCCCACCATCCCTGTGCTGTGCTGACTTCCTGGGTTTTTAACTTCATCATAACGAATAATCGTAATTAACGAACATTCTTATTTTGTCCGATTCAGTCTCCCACTCCCATTTTCCCAACCCTCACTCAGCAGCAGAAGAAAACCTCTGGTCAACAAAACACCAGTCACGTTTCCATTGTAACGAAATTTGGATCTGAAATTCGTAAAGGAAATTTCGTATTTCGTACAAAATTCGGAAGCATAGCCATTCCTATTTCGGATCCTCCCAAATGTACGAATTTACGGAAATTTGTACAAAATTTCGATTTGTCGGAAACTAATCGCACATGTCTAGTGCAGGATCATCTTCTTTTAGCTACTCAGCACTCCCAGGGATCTTGTTGGTAGGAGGATGACATCACCCCCTGCACTAAGAAAAGGAGAGTATAGATGAGTATAGAGTATAGATGAGGTCCCTCTACAGGTTCATTTTTGGACTCTTATGCAGCGTTTAAGGAAGCTCACTGAATAAATGGAACTTGCCTAAAGTACAAGGTCCACTTTAACCCCTTCCTGCCCCCACTATAGCCAAAAGACGGCTACAGCGCGGTTCTCCAGCTCTGGGAGGGTGCCCTGGATGTCCTCCCAGGACCGCGCCTCCAACATGCCCCCTGATTATCAGTGCAGCCCCATCAGTGCCAATCAGTGCAGGTCATCAGTGCACCTTATCAGTGCCCATCAGGGCCACCTCATCAGTGCCTCCTCGTCAGTGCCGCCTCATCAGTGTGGCCTCATCAGTGCCGCCTCATCACTACACCCTCATCAGTGCAGCATTAAGTAGAACTGTGGCCAACCTACAGATATTCAAATATATATAAAAAATAACAAACCCTCACTGACATTTGTAGCTGCGAACACAGAGAAGCAGTAACGTTCTTCAAGTTGGGTCTCTGTGCTCTGCTCTCTCCCCTCTTCCTGTGTGCCTGCTTTGGGTTTATGTTAGCGATTAGAAGTTACTACTTGGAAGGGAGGTAGGGAGGCTGAGATTCAGAATTGAAACTGAAAGTACTGTCTTATGTAAACATTAAAGATTAGTTGATCCACATTGTCTGCAGCTACAAAAGGTAGTGGTGGCTTGTTTAGCTACTCTGTCACATACCTCCCAATGTTCTGAGATGGGAATAAGGGACATCCTTTAGCACAAAGGGCAACAGACACACACCCAGCCAAGTCCCCAGTTCTGTGGACCATAAACAATTGATAAACAAAAAATGATTGTCTAAAACCAATACAGTATTTCTTATATATTTCCGGTCAAGGATTTTTAAAAAACCCTGCAATAGAGAAGGTCCTAAAAGCACCTCTTCAGTGACTCGTGTCTCCTACATTCACTCTGTTGCTGTGCTGCAGCTTTCATGAAGTCCCTTCCGCATTTGACGCTTTCAGGAGTGTCAGATGTCTGTGACCCTCTCTGTGCACTGTGGTTTTCATCCTCCCATCCCTATGTCACCGTTGTGTCCAAAGGGGACATTTTTCTCACTTTCTGCCCACGTGAAAACCTTTTTCTGCAAGTAAGATGAACGTGCACCAATGACATCCTGGAACTTCAGTCAAGTTTATTGAGAAGACAAGAGTAATATATAGTACACACTGCAAATCTCCCATCTTCAGTTATGCCTCTAACGTGTTTCACCCATAGCAGGGCCCAAGCATATGGATGAAACGCGTTAGCATCATAGCTCAAGGTGTGAGTTTTGCAGTGGGTGCTATATGTTATTCTTCCCTGCTCAAAAACCTTGGCTAAAGTTCCAGAACGCCATTAGTGTGCCCCCCATTACTTTTATTTGCAGGAAGTGATCTCTCATACAGTTACTAAACTCTGACAAAGCTTCTGAATTGGCTTTGCGCCATCCAAAATGAAAAAAATATGTCTGGAGTTGGGCTTTTAATGGTATTTTATAATTCTCGAATTCTTAGCTGTCTTATAACTTGTGACAGCCTCTGAAAGCCCCATACACGGTCTACAGCATAGAACTATTACCGTGCAATGCTAGCCTTCAGAAAATAGATATTGGAGACAAATCTCAGAAATGAAAGCCAGCTTTTCCTCCATACAATGACCAAATACAAAACGTACTTCCTTTTCATCCAGGACCCCTCACCACTGCATCTGCTATTCCTCCAAAGTCATTTTTTACAAACTTCTACAGTATGTTTGGCAGGGACACACACGGGAGATCAAACGCTATTAATTATTACAGTGCGAGGGAAAACGTTTGATTCTGTGAATACTTGAAGAGCGGGCTTTTCACATTCAATACGGAACAGCTGCTGGAGAAAACTTTAAAAAGAAACCGGATTTAGATGTATATGGCGATTGGCGACAGCTGATACGTTTGCCAAGGAAAGGATTAGTGCGCGGGCCTATTTACACCTCTGTGTATAGGTATGTTTTCCTGTATCTAAAACATATGTGGTTCTGCGTCCTTGTTTCCTATTATAGAGATATCGTCAATGTATCTTCATGGAGTGCATTTTATCTTACTCTATATAACCATGCTGAGGCTACGTTCACATTAGCCCATGTTTTGAAAAGAGTTCTTTTCAGAGGCTAAGTAGCCGCTATGAGGTGATATTAATGCCTCCAGATTGTCTCTTTTTTTTTTTTTTTTTTTTGCAGGACAGCAATTTACAATGGAAATATGCGGTGCATGCTAAGCGTTTGGCTGGCGCCCCATTGACTTGGATGGTGGAGATTAACAAGCAACACTGCCTGTCGACTCAATGTGCCGCAATAAAATTACAGTGGCATGTAAAGCTGCATTTTAGAATTTAGGTGGGCGGTTTGGAGTGGTAAAACCGCAGCTCGACTGCCTGTTTTTACTGCCACCCATGCAAAAAAGGCTGCCCAAACACAAAGTAATTTTTGGCTTGGTGAACCAGCCAAAAATTGAGCTGTGGGTGGCCCCATCGGCACCCTCCCACTCGTCATCCTTCGATCTGAAATTTGAATGAGTATGGCAAAAATTGTTGGCAGGATAGAGGCACCATCCAATCAGACGCAGGCACTATTCGGGTATTCTTGGGGTACTTACTTCAGTGCTGATGTATGAAAAACAAATTCCTGGCAGAAAATTCCTACGTAAAAATACGAGGATGGGCAGTTTAGTAAATGCGCATATTCGCACATTTTCATGCACACGCACATCAAAAATGTTCTCGCTTTTTGGGATATGTCATACACATGTATGCACATATTTGAGCATATGTGCGTAAATTACAGTCCAGCAACGCAGGTTTTTGTATTTTTTACTGATCTATATGCAGCGCAATGTTTACGTGCTTATGTGTACAGGCCCTATAAAAACAATGGGTGCCAGTTTTTAGATTACAATAGACAGCATGGGATATTCCTCCATCCAGGGTGTTTAGCAATGATGGGCAAATCCATTGCTTTCTCTTGTTTACCCCCATACACTGGGATACATGTACTAAAACTGGAGAGTGCAAATCTGGTGCAGCTCTGCATAGAAACCAATCAGCTTCCAGGTTTTCTTGTCAAATTTTAATTGAATGAGCTGGAGTTAGAAGCTGATTGGCTACCATGCAGAGCTGCACCAGATTTTGCACTCTTCAGTTTTAGTAAATCAACCCCAATGTGTATGGACAGTTTAAGGGCCCTTTAAAAAATATATAAAGCAGTTTTTTTTATGTTATTTTGGATAGAGAAGGAAATGGTTAATAGTTTTTGGCCATCTGGGTCTTACTGGGGAGATGTCCACTCACTTCCTGTGCTATAGACACAACACACAACAGGAGAGGAAATCTTTAACCACTTAAGGACCGCTTCCTGCACATTTACGTTGGCAGAATGGCACGGCTGGGCACATCAACGTACAGGTCCTGAGCTCCGTGACCGTGGGACCAGCGGACCCAATCGCCGCCGGTTTGTGTAAACAAACCTCTCCCCGTGCTTCCTAGTGAGGCTGTCACTGATCGTCTGTTCCCTGTCATAGGGAAAGACGATCAGTGATGTCACACGCCAAGCCACGCCCCCCCCCCTACAGTTAAAAAAAACACATAGGTCACACTTAACCCCTACACTGCCCCCTAGTGGTTAACCCCTTCACTGCCAGTGTCATTTACACAGGAATCAGTGCATTTAAATAGCACTGATTGCTGTATAAATGACAATGGTCCCAAAAATGTGTCAAAAATGTCCGATGTGTCTGCCATAACGTCGCAGTCACAATAAAAATCACTGATCGCCGCCATTACTAGTAAAAAAAAAATTATTAATAAAAATGCTATAAAATTATCCCCTATTTTGTAAACGCTATAACTTTTGCGCAAACCAATCAATAATCGCTTATTGCGATTTTTTTTTTTACCAAAATATGTAGAATACGTATCGGCCTAAATTGAGGAAAAAATATGTTTTTTTATATATTTTTGGGGGATATTTATTATAGCAAAAAGTCAAAAAATATTGAATTTTTTTCAAAATTGTCGCTCTTTTTTTGGTTATAGCGCAAAAAAAAAAAAAGGAGAGATGATCAAATACCACCAAAAGAAAGCTCTATTTGTGAGAAAAAAAGGACGTCAATTTTGTTTGGGTGCACGCCGTCAGTTAAAACGAAGCAGTGCCGAATCGCTAAAAATGGCCCGGTCATTCAGCAGCCAAATCTTTCGGGGCTGAAGCGGTTAAAGAAGCAGGCAGCTGCACAGAATGGACAGGACATAGAAAATGAACATTAAAAACACCAAACCGCACTGCGGAAACACACTGCGACTAATGGAAAAAGGCATAAAACATGCTTAAAAATGCATAGTAAAAAAAAAAAAAAGTGCAGCCATATGGACGGCCCTGAGTGTAGTGTGATACTCTCCCCTTACAGGAACATGACTGAAGTAGCACGATTTCAAAGCTGCACTGGAACCAGGGCTTATAGATGGAGTTGACCTTTAACCCCTTGGAGTTGGTGTCTGCTGGCCCTTTAAGGGGATTTACATGCCAGGAGGGGGACGGGGCTTAAGGTCATGTGACCGCCGTGATTGGTTGTCACAAGTTCAGAAATCTCCCAATTGAATTGGGAGTTTTCCGTCAGCCACCGGTAACTGTGGGCGTGTGCTCCCGACACAGCACTGTTTGGACTAATGCACGCAAATATGTGGCCACTCGGCACCAAGGCCCAGCCGCCGAGATTCCGCATATTTGCGTGCAGCTGGCGCCAAGGAGTTAAACATCAGCGGTTAGGCCTCATATACACTGGGCATTTGGCCATCTCTCCTAGACGACTTTCCTCCTGGCAGCAGCGTTTTGGCAGAAAAAATTGCTTGACACTTTCTGCGCTTAGATGTGTTTAGGCGTGTCAAGTGCTTGGGCGTTAAATCATTTAATTGGCCAGAAAGATTTTTAAAAAAACACAGTTCGCATATGTAAATGCAGCTTCTAGTCGTTGTTCCGTTTAAACTCCAGGACAGACCTGCTTGCCTCTCTAGCAACCTTGGCGATCAGATACATCTCCCCAACAATAAATTTTGCCGCTTCAGCCGGCACAGCCAATAAATCCCGGGATTAATTTACCAAAAAAGACGCCTTATATAATGCCGAAATAGATAGATTGTGATAAAGCCGTCTCATCTGACACACTGACTGCTTTTCTGAGGCTCGGTCGTAATGACTGAGTGATGCTTCGGGAAGAATTAAAGTGTAATTCCACCCTTCCGGAAAATTGGACATGGCAGGGCCATGGAATCATCAAACTGGGACTCCCTGCTTTGGTCACCTACGATTGTTCAGGCTTTTCACCTGCCAGTAACACACTACCTGTCCTATGGTGACAACGCTCCCCCCTATTGTATGTATAGAGAAGCAGTGTTGTCACTCTAGAACAAGACTACAGAACACCTCCCGGCTCTTCTCCATAACACACAGGGAGTTGTTCTGTAGTCCACAGAGACAACTGCTAAAAAAAATGTTTGTGGTTTTGACTTCCACTACGGAAAGTTATTTGCCCAACAGATATTTCTATGCTGACAAGGTAGCTATTTGTATGTGATGTGCGTATGATATAGCAATGTTTGAATGTTTTTTATCATATGTTATTGTAATATAATGTCTGATGGATTTATTGTATCTTTGATAGTGAGACCTGTTCCTTCCAACTACCCCTAAGTGTGTCCTGACGAAGTAAAACAGGGAAACGCGTTGACGCACAGGGGCTCACTGCCGTTTATCTGGTGTCAACTCTCTTGTTTACACTAGATACTCATTACTATTATTTATTATTTTTTACTTGACCTGTTTGATATGACTTATTGTTAATAAAATATATTTTTGTACTATATCATTGTCCATCTTGCCTGTATAGTCCGAATTAGGGCCCTGTGGCCCTTTACCCTTTCTCTCTTCCAAACAGTTATAACAAATCTCCTTTCAATAGTAATTAACTACAGGTAACACACTCTATTCCCTAGGGTATCATTGTTTACCCAATATACGGTGTGTATAGACAGGGCTGCTGATAAGGCAGTGCAGCCAGTTCTCCTATACTGAGTCCGGGCCTCATCAGTTCAAAAGGGGGCCCCGGGCACCTGCTGAGCAGGAGGGCTGGCTGTACTGTCTTATTGCAGACACCGATCCTTTTCTGCTTCCCCCTGCAGGGGGGTTTGGTTCTAGCACATGAGCACCTTCCATCTGCTATCTGGGCCCTCCTGTGTGCTCCTTTCCCCTGCAGCGCTGCCGGCTTCCCTCCTATCCTGCCGGCAGCTTCTGTGGGCACACAGGGGGATGTTTCAGGATGGAGAGCGGGGGAAGGGGTCGGTAAATATGTTGTTTACTGGTCCATTCATTTGCTGAATGAACATAGTGAGCGATCGGTACCAATCAGTCCTGTGTCCATTCATCACTGAAGCATAGTAAATTGTGTTTACTATAGGGCTGTGGAAATTAAAGATTAATTCTTCGCTTAATCTTTAATTTTTTTGATCGATCAAAATTCTTTTGATTGGTACTCACCTCTCCACCGGTTACCAGGTCTTCAGGGAGTTCCGTCGGGGATCCAGTGACGTCACGGACATCATGTCACCGAACGCCTCCCCCTTCCCCAAGTGCCTCCGTCTGCTAACAAAGGGAAGGCGGAGGAGTCCAGTAACATCAAAGTTCTGATTGAACGTAATGCGTACGGGGGAGGAGCTACGCGTGACGTCACCTGCTGCTGCCCTACGGAACTAACACGATTGTCGGCTTTACATGCTGTGTTTTTATCATCTTTATATGAGTAGTTTGTGTTTGAACACAAAAATTTAATCTTATACTTAAGCGGTGAGCACTTAGATCTTTTCTTTCTACCCATGACCTGGCATTCTTGCTGAGATCTAAGGAGACGTGGGAGAAGTTTATGGTCCGTGTTAACCCTTTTGATACCCGCTTGCATGACCACCTGTTTGCACAGGGGTCCATGCCATAAGGTGAGAGTGATAAGTTAGACCGGAGGTGGAGGGATTGTCACGCTACTGTGGGAAAAAAAACTACTTACGTCAGTGCTACAGTTTGAATTTAAAACGTATTTGTGTGAACTGTGAAGTTAAGTCATGGATTGTGGAAACTAACTAGTGTCGGGTGATTGTATATAGTGTATACCACATTTACCACTGACTAATGCAGAGTTTCAATGCAAGGAGATCAGCTAAAAGTAGTTGGATCTGTATGTGCGTTATAATTAATCAAAATTAGTCGATGAATCGATTTTAAAAAAAAATCGATTAATCGAACACGAAAATTTTAATCAGTAACAGCCCTAGTTTACTATGCTTCAATTTGTGAAAGAACAGGAAGCTTCAGAGTGCTTCCAATCTGTTCACCCGTGCAGCTGAGGCTACATAGAAAGGTACTAATAAATCTTCAGTATGTCCTCAGTCACTTTTGGCCAGGGAGGGGCTATCAGGTAGGCTGTGATCTCTAAAGCGGCGTACACACGGTCGGAAATTTCAGATGGAAACAGTCCGATGGGAGCTTTTCATCCCATTTTCCGACCGTGTGTATGCCCATCGGTCTTTTTCTGTCGGAATTTCCGACGGACTTTGGATTGAGAACCTGTTCTTAATTTTTCTGACGGAAAACCTTTCTATCGGATTTTCCGATCGTGTGTATGCGATTCCGACACGCAAAATTCCGACGCATGCTCGGAAACAATTCGACACATGCTCAGAAGCATTAACCTTCCCTTTTATAGTGCAGTCGAATGTTTTTTAAGGCTTGGTGTTATTGACCGTCGGAATTTGATGTGACCGTGTGTAGGCAAGACAGTTTGAGCGAAATTCCATCGGAATTCCGACGGGAAAACCACCAGAGCTTTTTCCGACGAGAATTCCGACCGTGTGTACGCGGCATAACAGCAGCTTTGTGTATGAAGTAGCAGTATTGTCACCCTGAGAACTACAGACCCCCCTTCTTACTCCGTAACAATGGGGGAGGTGTTTTGTAGTCCAAAGAGAGGACTAATGAAGGGCTGATAAAAAAATGTTTGAGATCTCAGTGCAGCGTTGTCAGCTCAGTACAGGAAGTTATCAACTCACTTCATTTCTGTGAGGATCAACGGGTTTTATTTTTGTTTTGTTTTTTCGCACTTAACAAACTAGTATATAATAAAACTTGTGTTCATATACAGTATTTAACAGACTAGCACATAAATTCCATAGTTCTTAATGGCATTCTAAATATGGTGCGATTTTTCTGCAATTGTCGCTTGACAGGATTGCCCCGAAATGCTCCTTTAAAAATCGCATGAAGGTCATTGCCCAAAAAGGGAGCATGAGCATATTGATGTGACCGGCTGTCCTATGCACGACACACTGAACGTGTGTAAATTGTGATTAAAAAATTGTGAGTGTCAACGTACGTTGCCGCTACGTGAGATCTGAATGTGAACTAATTAAACACACAAATTGAACAACTTCATAATATAATGGTCACTGGCTTTCATGGGTTTTTAGCTCGCTGTGACCCGGCACTGTAGCGCACATAAAACGCCATGGTGTCCAGGAGCCCTTATAGACACTTTTATGCGGTTAACGAATGCCAGAGAGACGCTGGATGCCATTCTGTGCCCCGGTGCCCATGGCTTTACAATGACATGCTAGAGCTGAATACACACAGTCAGATATTCTTTCACATTGCATCTGTCATATCAACAAATTTTACTAATTATATTGCAAAGGGCAGTTTTAAACTATGGAACCATTTCAGGGATATCCAATGGACTTGTCGAGGTCAGCAGAACCAGCATTCAGACTCAGCACAGTCTATAGAGCTCCCGGCACTGCCCAGGTCTCTGCTGTCCAATACAAGATGTGAAATACAAGGTTCTAAATTTACTGATTTTGCACTGCTATGTCCTCAGCGAACGCATTACGATTTACAATACACAGCAAAAAATTGTTTCTGGAGTCTGCAGACCGATGCTACATTATTGATCTCTGATTTTATATTTCTGATTTAAGGCAAAAGAATAAATGTTGCTGCCTGGATCATCCCTGCTAAGAGAACTGCTGATCCATCCTTTTAGAATGTGAAGGTAGATTCTGGTATATTGTGTCACCTTTCTAGGAATAGTTTGCATGCTGCTTATCCTTTCTACAACTCTTCTTATCCTTCCTACAACTCTTCTTATCTTTACTACAACTCTTCACCTTCCTACAACTCTTCTTATCCTTCCTACAACTCTTCACCTTCCTACAACTCTTCTTATCCTTCCTACAACTCTTCACCTTCCTACAACTCTTCACCTTCCTACAACTCTTCTTATCCTTCCTACAACTCTTCACCTTCCTACGACTCTTCTTATCCTTCCTACAACTCTTCTTATCTTTCCTACAACTCACCTTCCTACAACTCTTCTTATTCTTCCTACGACTCTTCTTATCCTTCCTACAACTCTTCGTATTCTTCCTACAACTCTTCTTATCTTTCCCACAACTCTTCACCTTCCTACAACTCTTCTTATTCTTCCTACGACTCTTCTTATCCTTCCTACAACTCTTCATATCCTTCCTACAACTCTTCTTATCTTTCCCACAACTCTTCACCTTCCTACAACTCTTCTTATTCTTCCTACGACTCTTCTTATCCTTCCTACAACTCTTCTTATTCTTCCTACGACTCTTCTTATCCTTCCTACAACTCTTCTTATCCTTCCTACAACTCTTCTTATCCTTCCTACAACTCTTCTTATTCTTCCTACAACTCTTCCTATCCTTCCTACACTTCCTATGACTCTTTTCTTATCCTTCCTACGACTCTTATTATCCTTCCTATAACTCTTCACATTCCATCAACTCTTCTTATCCTTCCTACAACTCTTCACCTTCCTATGACTCTTCTTATGCTTCCTACGACTCTTCTTATACTTCCTACAACGCTTCACCTTCCTACAACTCTTCTTATCCTTCCTATAACTCTTCTTATCTTTCCCACAACTCTTCTTATCTTTCCCACAACTCTTCTTATCCTTCCTACAACTCTTCACCTTCCTATGACTCTTCTTATGCTTCCTACGACTCTTCTTATACTTCCTACAACGCTTCACCTTCCTACAACTCTTCTTATCCTTCCTATAACTCTTCTTATCTTTCCCACAACTCTTCTTATCCTTCCTACGACTCTTCCTGTTCTTCCTATGACTGTTCTTATTCTTCCTACAACTCTTCTTATCCTTCCTACAACTCTTCACCTTTCTCCAACTCTTCTTATCCTTCCTACCACGCTTCACCTTCCTCCAGATTCACACTCAGATTGTCTACAATGTAATATAAGGCCTCCTCTCTGAGTTCTACTGAACATTTACAGCGTACAATTGTCTATGAAGTACTACAAGAACAAGGAAGGCAGATGATTCTGGCTTTACATGGGCTCAGATCAGTTTCTAGGGAGAAGATCGAAGGTATTCCGTGCCTCCTGCCTCAAACAATTGTACTTTTTAGAAGGTCCCAATAACTGCCTGCCCCGGGCACAGCTGAGATAGAGAGGAAGAAAGAAGGCAGGGGGTATACTATAGGTAGAAGAGTTTAAATAATATAGCCAGAAACAAAGATAGATAATAGGAGATAGATAGATAGATAGATAGATAGATAGATAGATAGATAGATAGATAGATAGATAGATAGAAGAACAGGCCAGTCGGCGAAAGAAAGAAAGAGAAAAAAAAACTATAGATAGACAACAGGTCAGAGATAGATAATGAATGGATAAATAGATAGATAGAGATGAACAGGTCAGAGAAAGGAAGAAAGAAATAAGGAAAGAGAGAAAGAAAGAAAGCTATAAATAGACAACAGGTCAGAGATAATGGATGGATGGATAGGAAGAAAGACAAAAGAAAGAAGAAAACTATAGATAAACAACAGGTCAGAGATAGATAATGGATAGATAGATAAATAGATAGATAGAGATGAACAGGTGAAAGAAAGAACGAAAGAAAGAAAGAAAGCTATAGATAGACAACAGATTAGGGATTGATAATGGATGGATAGAAAGAAAGAAAGAAAGAAAGAAAGAAAGAAAGAAAGAAAGAAAGAAAGAAAGAAAGAAAGAAAGAAAACTATAGATATGGTTGACAACAGGACAGAGATAGATAGATAGATGGATAAATAGATAGATAGAGATGAACATCAGAGAAAGGAATAAAGAAAGAGAGAAAGAAAGAAAGAGAGAAAGAAAGAGAGAAAGAAAGAAAGAAAGAAAAAGAAAAGAAAGAAAGAAAGAAAGAAAGAAAGAAAGAAAACTATGAATAGACAACGGGTCAGAGATAGATAATGGATGGATGGATAGATAGATAAATAGGTCAGAGGACGAAAGAAAGAAAGAAAAAAACTATAGATAGACAACAGGTCAGAGATAGATAAAGAATGGATAAATAGATAGATAGAGATGAACAGGTCAGAGAAAGGAAGAAAGAAAGAGAGAAAGAAAGAGAGAAAGAAAGAAAGAGAAAAAGGAAAGAAAAAAGGAAAGAAAGAGAAAAAAAAGAAAGAAAGAAAGAAAGAAAACTATAAATAGACAACAGGTCAGAGATAATGG
Organism: Lithobates sylvaticus; assembly: GCA_028564925.1. Lineage (NCBI taxonomy): Eukaryota > Metazoa > Chordata > Amphibia > Anura > Ranidae > Lithobates > Lithobates sylvaticus. The sequence goes on along the minus strand of CM053031.1, from coordinate 255,874,122 downwards.
ATGGATGGATGGATAGGAAGAAAGAGAAAAGAAAGAAGAAAACTATAGATAGACAACAGGTTAGGGATTGATAATGGATGGATAGATAGAAAGAAAGAAAGAAAGAAAGAAAGAAAGAAAGAAAGAAAGAGAAAACTATAGATATGGTTGACAACAGGACAGAGATAGATAGATGGATAAATAGATAAATAGATGAACAGGTCAGAAAAAAAGAAGGAAGGATGAAGGAAGAAAAAAGGAAAAAGAGAGAAAGAAAAGGAAAAGAAACTAGTTAATAGTTCGGTGTTTGGTAATATCTGATAGCCAGAGAATAGATAATAATATCGGATATTTTATATTAGAGAGGTAATAATATCGGATACTTTATATTAGAGAGGTAATAATATCGGATACTTTATATTAGAGAGGTAATAATATCGGATACTTTATATTAGAGAGGTAATAATATCGGATACTTTATATTAGAGAGGTAATAATATCGGATACTTTATATTAGAGAGGTAATAATATCGGATACTTTATATTAGAGAGGTAATAATATCGGACACATAGACAGAATAGATAATAATATCGGGCACATAGACAGAATAGATAATAATATCGGGCACATAGACAGAATAGATAATAATATCGGGCACATAGACAGAAGCGATGTTGGACAGCAGAGCCCTCACCTGTACCACTCCAGCCCTTTGTCGTAGCACCTGTCGAAGAAGTGGGGTTCAGCGCCCAGCGCCCGGACATCGGGGTGCACCCTGAGGAACTCGAGCAGGGCCCGGGTGCCCCCCTTCTTCACCCCCACAATGATGGCTTGGGGGAAGCTCTTGGTCCCGTAGGTGCTGTGACTGGGGAGAGTTCTGTGCGGTAGGTCCCGCGTCCTGTTCATTCTCCCCGGGCTCAGCTCCGGCTGATGATAGTCCAGCAGGGTCGGCTCCGACTGGTCCGCAGAGCGCTGTCCGTAGAATGGTGGGCCGGGCTGGGGGTCGCAGGAAGAGCCGCTCAGGCTGTAGAAGAAGAAGGTGAAGAGGAAGATCATAGTCAGCAGCAGGGAGACTCTGGGCTGAGCCCGCAGCGCTTCCAGGTGGCCGGCAGATCCGATGGTGGGGTTCAGGGTGCCACATCCCATGAGTGGGTCCGGGGGGCAGGGAGGGCAGGCATGGCACTGCTGTGCCCACTACTTCTCCCCGAGTCTGTGTTGAGATCTAAGTCCTAGGAGAGGGGTGTATGGGGGGAGGGGGGACAGCATCATCCATCCATAGAGGATGAGGATAGGACTGTGCGCTCTGTACATGGACTGTCTGCACACAGTGCTGGAGTTTTCATGAGTGCAGTGCGCTCTGTGCTGCTAGGGGGAGTGTATGGGGGGGGGGGGGGGGTGACATCTGACAGCTCCTCCTAACATCCCTCCACAGCACCACACAGCTTCCATCAGAGCTTCTCACAGCACATATTTACCTGTCTACACATTCCACAATGGAACACATCTCATGATACAATGTTACTTCCCAGAACAGATCTCAGCAAACCTCATCAATTCTGTGCATCAACCGGGCAGTACAGAACACAGAGAAAACAGGACAGGGTTAGAACCGGCAACATGATGACTGGACTGGACCCGACTCATGAATGGATCAGGGGGGGAACTTCATATCGGGCTCCAGGAAGGCTGATCCCAGCTAGGAGCCCAAAGTCTGCAATACACTATACAAAGTCCATTGAAAGAAAGGAAGATGTATTTATAGATGTATAAAGAATATGGCATTATTAGATAGAAAGAAAGAAAGAAAGAAAGAAAGAAAAATATGATTGCTCAATATTATATAAAAAAAGAGTAGATAGATAGATAGATAGATAGATAGGAATAAAGGCAAGGAGGTATAGTAGAAGGGGATAAGAGGTAGATTATGAATTATGAGAAAGATAGACTGATGAAGGAAATGTCAGAGAAAGAAAGAATGATTAGATAGACATATATGAAAGAAGGAAAGGTAAGACAAGATAGATTGATGAAGGCAAGATGAAATAAAGATAGATAGATAGATAGATAGATAGATAGATAGATAGATAGATAGATAGATGAGAAAGAAATAAAGAAAGAATAGATAGGTAGATGAGAAAGCAAGAAAGAATAGATAGGTAGACGAGAAAGAAATAAAGAAAGATAGAAAGAAAGAAAGAAAGAAAGAATAGATAGGTAGATGAGAAAGAAAGAAAGAAAGAGTAGATAGATAGATAGATAGGAATAAAGGCAAGGAAGTATAGTAGAAGGGGTTAAGAGGTGGATTATTAATTACCAGAAAGATAGATTGATGAAGGAAATGTCAGAGAAAGAAAGAAGGCTTAGATAGACATCTATGAAAGAAGGAAAGGTAAGACAAGATAGATTGATGAAGGAAAGATGAAATAAAGAAAGAAATAGAAAAAGAAAAAAAGAAAGAAAATAGATATATAGATATATAGATAGATAGATAGATAGATAGATAGATAGATGGATAGATGAGAAAGAAATAAAGAAATAATAGATAGGTAGATGAGAAAGAAAGAAAGAAAAGATAGGTTGATGAGAAAGAAAGAAAGAAAGAAAGAAAGAAAGAAAGAATAGATAGATAGGTAAATGAGAAAGAAATAAAGAAAGAATAGATAGGTAGATGAGAAAGAAATAAAGAAAGAATAGATAGGTAGATGAGAAAGAAAGAAAGAATAGATAGATAGATGAGAAATAAATAAATAAAGAATAGATAGGTAGCTGAGAAAAAAAGAAAGAAAGAAAGAATAGATAGATAGATAGATGATTGCCCAATATTAGATATAAATATGAAAAAAATAATAGATAGATAAATCGATCGATAGATCGATAGATAGATAGATAGATAGATAGATAGATAGATAGAAAGAAAGAGAGGAATACATCAGGCAGATATAGTGATATAGTAGAAGGGTTTATAAAAAGGGACATTAGTAATTAAGAGGAAGAAAGAAAGAAAGAAAGAAAGAAAGAAAGAAAGAAAGAAAAAGAAAGAAAGAAAGAAAGCTATATTAAGAGCTATATAAAGGATAAATCAGTATAAGAAAAAACAAAAATGCAAACAGATTAATAATTCAGTATACAAAATAAAGAATGAGATAAAAGATAGATTGATAGATAGATTGAATGATGTGGAAAGAAAGAAAGACATAGATAATTTAGCCAATCAGCACTGTCACTTGGAGAGTCCAGAGCTCTGTATAAGCTGGCACTCCAGCTAAGGATGCTGAAAAATAAAAAATAAAGAGAACCTGTTGCTTTGTCCTGTAGTGGACATGTTCTCTGTTACTGTTGGCCTTCCCCTGGAAATGCTAGCTCCCTGGCTGTCTGTGGTCTCAATACTATTTAAAGGGGTTGTAAACCTTCCTGTTTTTTCACCTTAATGCATCTTATGCATTAAGGTAAAAAAACACCTGACAGTGAATGCTGGACTCGGGAGCCCGCCCACAAGGTAACCCCCTCAGGAGAGCGCTTCTCCTAGAGGGTTACCTGATGCGGGGAGGAGCCGAGAGAGCCGCCGGGGGACCCCAGAAGAGGATGTTCGGGGCCACTCTGTGCAAAACGAGCTGCACAGTGGAGGTAAGTATGACATGTTTGTTATTTAAAAAAAAAAAAAACGAACCCTTACAATCACTTTAAGCCCCTCAATTAGAACCAGCATGTGTCTCCCAACCTGAGTACCTTTTCCAGGTGACTCAGTAACTCAGAAAGCACAGAAGCCTTTTGGATCAAATTAAGAGCCAGGCAATAAATATTTTCCTAAAAGAAAGCTTAGCAATGGCAATTCACTTACAGTATCTCACAAAAGTGAGTACACCCCTCACATTTTTGTAAATATTTTATTCTATCTTTTCATTTGATAACACTGAAGAAATGACACTTTGCTACAATGTAAAGTAGTGAGTGTACAGCTTGTATAACAGTGTAAATTTGTTGTCCCCTCAAAATAATTCAACACACAGCCATTAATGTCTAAACCGCTGGCAACAAAAGTAAGTAAACCCCTATGTGAATGTCTAAATTGGGCCCAAAGTGTCAATATTTTATGTGGCCACCATTATTTTCCAGCACTGCCTTAACCCTCTTGGGCATGGAGGTCACTAGAGCTTCACAGGTTGCCACTGGAGTCCTCTTCCACTCCTCCATGATGACATCACAGAGCTGGTGGATGTTAGAGACTTTGCGCTCCTCCACCTTCCATTTGAGGATGCCCCACCGATGCTCAATAGGGTTTAGGTCTGCAGACATGCTTGGCCAGTCCATCACCTTTACCCTCAGTTTCTTTAGCAAGGCAGCGGTTGTCTTGAAGGTGTGTTTGGGGTCTTTATCATGTTGGCGGCCCAGTCTCCGAAGGGAGGGGATCATGCTCTGCTTCAGTATGTCACACTACATGTTGGCATTTATGGTTCCCTCAATGAACTGTAGCTCCCCAGTGCCAGCAGCACTCATGCAGCCCCAGACCATGACACTCCCACCACCATGCATGACTGTAGGCAAGATGCACTTGTCTTTGTACTCCTCACCTGGTTGCCACAGCACACGCTAGAGACTATCTGAACCAAATAAGTTTATCTTGGTCTCATCAGACCACAGGACATGGTTCCAGTAATCCATGTCCTTAGTCTGCTTGTCATCAGCAAACTGTAGGCTTTCTTGTGCATTATCTTTAGAAGAGGCTTTCTTTTGGGACAACAGCCACGCAGACCAATTTGATGCAGTGTGCGGCGTATGGTCTGAGCAATGTTGGCAGCAGCACTCATACGTCTATTTCCCAAAAACAACCTCTGGATATGACGCTGAGCACGTGCACTCAACTTCTTTGGTCGAATATGGCGAGGCTTGTCCTGAGTGGAACCTGTCCTGTTAAACCGCTGTATTGTCTTGGCCAACGTGCTGCAGCTCAGTTTCAGGGTCTTGGCAATCTTCTTATAGCCTTGGCCATCTTTATGTACAGCAACAATTCTTTTTTTTCAGATCCTCAGAGAGTTCTTTGCCATGAGGTGCCAGTATGAGAGAGTGAGAGCGATAACACCAAATTTAAACACACCTGCTCACAATTCACACCTGAGACCTTGTAACACTATTGAGTCACATGACACCGGGAAGGGAAAATGGCTAATTGGGCCCAATTTGGACATTTTCACTTAGGGGTGTGCTCACTTTTGTTGCCAGCGGTTTAGACATAAATGGCTGTGTGTTGAGTTATTTTTAGGGGGCAGCAAATTTACACTGTTATACAAGCTGTACACTCACTACTTTACATTGTAGCAAAGTGTCATTTCTTCAGTGTTGTCACATAGATAAGATAGAATAAAATATTTACAAAAATGTGAGGGACTGTATGTCCTCCATATACCTAACTGTTGTATTGAGCATTTGGAGGGCTTGAAGCAGCTGCTAGAGGGCGCACAGTTGTAGCGTCCAGCCTATCCTTGCAAATGACAGGACAGAGGGGAATCTTGAGGTCAGTGTTTTTTGTGGAGAGGCCCCACAGATGCATGTGTGCAGCCACTGAAAAAAGAGGAGCGCTGGTATGTTCTGTTCAGGGGATATGGATCTGCATTTGGAAAATATAGCTGAAGTTGAACTTACACTTTATAAAAAGTGTAATTCCGCGTACACACGATCAGACAATCCGCCGGACTTTCCAAACGAGCGGACTTGCCCAAACACGACCTGACTTTTCCGGGGGACTAGGTACGGAGGACAATCCGCCGGACTTTTGGCGGAGGTCCGCCGGCCTTTTGAAATGAACGGACTTCCCCACACACGAGCGAGCCCCCCCCCTACTTAGTCGTACCAGGCCACGTGCCCTCAACATGGGGGGGGGTGCTTTGGGGAAAGGGGGGCCCTGCGGCATCATAAGGAGCGGGTCACCATGTGACATGAGCCGGTGACCCCGCCCCTTGTCCCTATATAAGTCGCCGCACAACGTGTCCCTGCCATTGCAGCCAGAGAGTGCGTTGTGTCAACATCAGATGAAGGAAGAAGGAGAAGAAGCAGAAGACTTTCCTCCGTGTGTGGGCAAGTCCGTTCCTTTCAAAAGTCCGGTGGACTAGCACACAGGCGGGCGGATTGTCCGCCGGACTGCGGAGTCCGACGGATAATTTTGAGTCAAAACTTCTTTCTAAAGCCTCATACACACGATCGGACCTTGTACCAACTTTCCCGTGGATTTTTGTACAAAGGGCGTTGGCCCCAAGTTGGTATTGCATACACACGATCGGACTTTTTAGGCAACAAACATGAGCGTAGTGATGTTTCAACGTACTGACGACACTTCAAAAGAGGACGTTCGAATACTCCAGCGCCACCTTTGGTCAACTTCTATATTGTTGTCTGATCTTTTGCAATGGTTCTGAGCATGCGTGTTTGTACTTTGTACAAAAGTCCAATGGTTTTGTGTACACACGGTCGGACTTTGCTCCATCGGACTTTTGTTGGCAGAAAGTTGGTCCGTTCGCACAGCCAACAAAAGTCCGTTGAAAACGGAAAAGGTTGGTCCGATGGAGCGTACACACGGTCGGATGTTGGTCTAAAACAGCTAATTTGCATGTTGGTTGTCAAAAAGGCCGATCGTGTGTACGGGCCTTAAGTCCGCCGGATAGTCCGATAGTGTGTACGCGGCATAAGTGTACTTACACTGTATAAAAACAGTTAAAGTAGAACTATAGCCAAAACTTTTTTTCATTGTGGAGATTTACTGTCAGATTTAATTTTTTTCCCTTTGTGTCCCATTGCAGAGAATTTCCTGTGCCATAGCCAACACAGGGAGTGAGAGGAAATCTCTGCAAATTAGGGGAATTCCTTGGGGATCCTGAGGTCACCAGAACCAGTGTCCCTATTGGAAGATTTCCCCTATATTACTTTTTTGGGGACAACCCAAAATTCGGGATTTTCTTTTACTTTCAATGATAATGGTAAACAGGACAAATAGAGAGGGTGACTCTCCCTAACGGGGGCACATACAGCAATAAAACTGACAGGTGTTCCGCATTCTATCCAAAACGGAAAAAAAAGTTTTGCCTTTCGTTATACTTTAGCAGATACCAAGAAGGGGGATACAAAATAATATCTAGGTGGTATAGAACACCAAGTACCATACATCGGATGTATCCACAACTCTCAGAGAAGTGTTGGAGGTGCCACGAAAGGGAAGGGACCATTTTACATATTTTTTGGGGATGCCCAAAAATAAAGGAATTCTGGGAAATGGTATCGGAAACAATAGAAAATATAACAGGAAGGGCTTTAGGAAAAAACCCGGCAACATTTTTGTTGCTAGATCTTCCAATATCAATGGAAACATTTAAAAACTCCCTAATAAAACACCTAATAATAGCAGCTAGAGCATGTATTCCTTTACTATGGAAAAAAGAAAGCTCACCGACAAGGGCCCAATGGATGACAAGAATAGCTGAAATACAATTGATGGAGAATCTTACGATGGCAATGAAGGACCAGGATGAAAGGTATAGGAAAATATGGACCCCATATATAGAGTACAGGGAGATCTGAGATGGGACTGGGGAGACAGGGGGATGGGGTGGCTGTCTGGGAGGGGAGAGGAGGGGGGAGAGATGGAGAATTACATTTTTTTTTTTCAATATTTTTCTTTTTTTTTTTTTCTCTTTTTTGGTGTTTTTGTTGTTGTTTTGTTATTAGTAAGGATGCGGATGGTTTTGATAAATATAGAGGCAATGCCTAAGAGTAAATAGGCTAGGAGATATGAAATAGGGATGAAATGGAAGAAGGAGATGAAATTATAAAGCACAAAAATGTAAGAGATGAATGGATGTATTGAAGTGTATATATGTATAAAATATAAAATAAAGAATTTAAAAAAAAACAACCACTGGGCCAGGGTTGTTGAGAAGAGGTCATTGACCTCATCAACATTGAGAAAGGATACTTGCCAGGGAGTCCCCCCTGGCAAAGTACCCTCATTCCTGGCCATCCAGGCTGCATGCATAGAAATTGTTGGTATTTATTTTGGGGGGGGGGACGCAAGCATGAGCATTCGCAGGTAGGGGCAAGGGGGGTCAAGTGCCCCCCCTGGAATCAGGGATCCGACCAGCACATTCAGCACAGTGGCATCGCTATGGGGGTGCAGGCAGCCAGCGGGGTGACACCATCAAGGAGCTGTCAAGCCCCCCATCAGTGTAGTGTGACTGCGGGCTCTTTTCCCTGCTCATTCCAGCAGAGAAGGAGAAAGGCGAGCTGCGGGCTGTCAGCGGTTTCCCCCGCTCGCTGCCCCTTTCTCCAGTCAGTGAGAAGAGACGGCGGCACTCATCAGGTTCCCCGCCTGGCTTCCTGCCGCTCCGTTCCTTCTCCATTGGCCATAACTGAGGGCCAATCAAAGGAGACTAGGAGAGGAGAGCAGAGAGAGTGCCACACTACCCAGCACCACCAGAGAGAGCCACGCTACCCAGCGTCACCAGAGAGAGAGCCACGCTACCCAGCGCCACCAGAGAGAGCCACACTACCCAGAGCCAGACAAATAGAGCCACGCTACCCAGCACCACCAGAGAGAGAGCCACGCTACCCAGCGCCAGAGAGAGAGCCATGCTACCCAGCGCCACCAGAGAGAAAGAGCCATGCTTCCCAGCGCCATCAGAGAGAGAGCCACGCTTCCCAGTGCCAGACAGAGAGAGCCATGCTACCCAGCGCCACCAGAGAGAGCCACGCAGCCCAACGCCACCAGAGAGAGGGTACAGACATGCTACACTACTGACCAGAGTCTCCCCCGGGGAACCCAGAGTGAGCGTTCGTCCAGCCGGAGGGATCACTCCTGTAGTTTTGCTGGGTCTGGTTAGAGGGCCTGATGGCCATTATCCATTACATGGGTGACCCTAAAATGATGTCCCCCCCTGAAAAAATTTCTGCGGATGCCCATGGACGCAAGTTTTATTTTTAAGTAGAGCCTCCTTCCAGAATAAGCATCTAGTTTACAAACAGAGGGAAGGCGCCGGGAGCTGTTCTTTAGTGGTCATTTATTTTTTTCTTTGTAAATGTCAGTTTTGTTGTAGTAGATTGTATACACCGAACAGATGTGCTCAGCTTAAGGACACCCCAGCCTTCCCCAGGCACATCATTTTTATGGTTTCACTTTAAGCATTATTAATATTGTGGCTACCTCCAAACTGTTTTTTTTAAACATTTTTTTGCACTGGTACATATTCCTCAGGGCAGTGCCCATCTCCCCATGTCATTTGTGGAAGTGGAAGTAAACTCCCATGCATGAATTTTGCCTATAGGTAAGCCTATAATAAGGCTTACCTATCGGTACTGTAAATATCTCCTAAATGAGCGCCGTTTAGGAGATATTAACTGTCCATGCAGCTGGTAACGTTACCAGCGCATTCGCTCTGAAGGAACGGCCATCCAAGCCCTTCCTTCAGAGTTCTGTGCCATAAACAGCGGGTCCCGCACGCATGCGCAGGAGTAATGTCATCACGGCTCCGGCCACTCACACTGACAGAATCCACAAACCCGGAAGAAAAACTGGTTGAAGAGGGAAGTGCCTTCAGCGATGGCACGATGGCAGTGCGCCGCTGGAAGGGCTTCGATGCATACTAGCACATTATAACTTTGCCTTGCAGATTAAGAGAAAATATATATATATATATATATATATATATATCGCAGGCGGTTTATTACCACTTTAACAATCGCTTGCCTATTAACCTTGAAAATGGGCAGAATTGATTTTAAAGATTTGGCTCCCATTGACTTCAATGGAATTTATATTAAGATTAAAGTGATTGTACACCCATTCTGATCATTTTTCAATAAATTAATGATAGCAGGCTATAGTATAATTTGCCATTTTTTATTCTTCTCTTACCTGCTTCCTTACTGAGTAATCATTGTTTTTCTTTTAAATTACATCATCTGCGCAAGCGCCGTAAGAACAAATTTTCCGGCAAGCACAAACCCTGCCGGAAAAAAATGCTGGGTCTATGCCGGGGTTGCGTCATTTGTTGGCATCAGCCCCGAGATCCCGCAAGACTCCTTCCCCTTCTGGAGTAAGGCAGCAACAGGATCGGCTCCTATTCGCTGCAGAAGGTTTCCGTAGTGACTGGAAACAAAAACGAGGCGTGGATACGGCGAATAATGCGCATGCGTGGAATTATGTCCAGGGAAACCTACTGATGGGCGGAAATAAAGCACTGCACAAACGCGGAAGGACCATAGTTGTGATGGCGGCGGCTAAGAACATGCCGGAGCGATCACAAATCTCTTTATTTCTAACAGTAAGAACACTTTTGGAGCATATCATTAGTGGCATTTTAATTGAAAACAACTAACTTGGTTGATACATTGCTTAAATGTGGTATTATTGTCAGAGTTTACTACCGCTTTAAGAACCTCAGCACAATTCATCGAACCTCCTGCATACCAAATCCAAGTACTTTTGGCACATCCCTACTGCTCACAATAATGCTAATACTGCTGACATTTTATATTTTCGAAAGTGAAGTCTGAGGAACTCATTATTTGTTAATTACCCTTTTGCCTCGCTACTTGCCTCGCTGCTTTTTGTACTCGCTACCAGATTAAACAAGGTTATTAAACATATTATCCACTCAGATCAGGTAGGATTTATGCCCAATATGTCAACAGCAGTTAATATTAGATGTGCATACTTAAATATGCAGGTTCCGGTCCCGGATCATCCAAATCGTGCCTTTTTGGCACTGGATGCCATAAAGGTCTTCGATAGTGTTAAATGGCCTTATCTATGGGCCATTCTGGAAAAATATTGAGCTTGGTTCTAATTTTTGCCAATGGGTGTGGTTGTTGTATGCTGCTCCTATGGCATCAATTAGGGTTAATGGCCTCCAATCTTCTAGTTTAAGACTTTGCCGGGGCACTAGGCAGGGGTGCCCATTGCCCCCCCTGCTCTTTGCCACAGCTGTAGAGCCCCTGGCTTGTCTTATGTGGGCTTCATGTGATGTTACCGGTCTGATTAGGGGAGACATGGAGGAAAAGGTATCATTATATGAAGACCATCTTCTTCTTTTTTTGACCAATATCCACTCATCTTTACCGGCAATAATGAAATATCTTAAAGCGGAGTTCCACACAAAAATGGAACTTCCACTTCAAGGGAAGGTGACCCCCTGACATGCCACATTTGGCATGTCATTTTTTTTGGGGGGGGGGGGGAGCAGAAACCCTCCCAAGAGGGTTCCAGCTCCCACTAATTCCAGGGGACCTGCGGCGCCAGAAGGAAGATCACCTCTCCCCCCTCCCTCTCGGCAATCATCTGGGACATGTCACAGGTCCCAGATGATTGCCCGGCCAGTCACAGGGTGCAGCGCGGCTCGCGCATGCACAGTGCGTGCCTGGCTGTGAAGGCACAGCCGGGCGCCCACAGTGACAATGGCGGTGCCACAGAGAGGAGGTGGAGACGAGCGGGGCTTCGTTCCCCCACATCGCTGGACCCTGGGACAGGTAAGTTTTCGATTATTAAAAGTCAGCAGCTGCGGTATTTGTAGCTGCTGACTTTTCATTTCTTTTTTTTAATTGGAACTTTGCTTTAAGGAGTATGGTAGGTTTTCCAGGTTAGGTATAAATTGGGAGAAGTCCACGTTGATGCCCCCAGGACCCACTGCCATTCTTAATTTCTCAGCTCGGGGTTGTGTCTACCATAAAATATTTGGATATAGATATTTCTGACTCCCCTCATTCGTATATTGTAGACCAACATACTTCCACTACTCGCTAGATTCCAAGACCAAAGTAAAATCTGGAATAAACTCCCTCTCCTGTTAACCTCCCTGGCAGTATGATTATGTCAGATTTTTGCGTCTCAAAGCGGTACAATTATTTTGCATAGAAATTTGCCATTTTATATTGTAGGCCTGTAATTCTTAGCAATAACACACTTAAATCTGTCCAAACAAGAGTCTAGTAGATATCCCGGGTATGATGAAGTTTGAAACACAAAATCATTAATTATAATATAATAAATAAATGTAAATAATTATAAAAAATAATAATATACCGGTAATAATAATAAAATTAATTTCCCCACGTTTCACTATCGCTCAATTCTGCAAGTGTTCTAATTTATTATCGCTGTTTTCTAGTTGGTCTAAAACCACTTTTGACATAAAGGGACACTTTTTGGTTGCTATGGACAATCTCTAGTTTCCAGGCAGAAAGAACAGTATATATAATATAAAACTGCATGCAGGACATTGGACAAAGCTCTAGGGACAAAAGGGATGTGAAATTATTACATACAGTAATGTAATCTGTAAGATTACAGTGTACTGTATGTATTATGATTTTTCACTTTTTTGAATTTGCCGCCGGGCTCCGCTGCCGTGCGTCCCAATGCTCGCAGGGAACAGAGCCTGGCACACAGAGGCCGGGGATAGAGCCCACAGACACAGTAGGGGGACATGGTAAGAAGGGGGCAGGATCCTGGGGACAAGGTAAGTATACTGCACCATGCAATGCAATTCCGAGTGTGGCTCGGGGGTTACCGCTAATAGTGCTAAAATATAACCCCGAGCCACACTCGGGGAAAACCGCCAAGGAGGTTAATAGGCCGTATTAATCTAATTAAGATGGTATGGATGCCTCAGCTTCTGTATTCCTTACATAATGCCCCGATCTGGATACCCTTATGGATTTTAACTAAGATTAATAGTATATTTGGGCGATAATATGGTGGAATAAAACCCCCCCTGTATTAAATTGGAGACTTTTCAACTTCCGAAAAATGCGGGTGGATTGGCAGTTCCTAACCCAAGGCTATATCTCTTTGCATCACAACTACAGCATTTTGCTGGATGGGATGGGGCTACCCTTTCCTGCTCGGCAATTATTTTCCTATGTATTTAAGGGTCGGTCACCACTATATGTTCTAGACTGGGTGAAAGAGAAAGTGTTTTGTGTACGGATATGCCCACCTGTAAGTTAATGTGTAAAATATGGTCAAAAAAATGATGGGTATTTCATACCCCATTAGATATACTCCGATATGGGAAAATAATAGACTCCCCCAACTTTCAGTTCTTAGAGGCTTTCAGAGGTGGGAGAAAAATCAAGAATAACAACGCTAGTTTAGCTGTAAGAGAATGGTTTACTTAAAGCGGGATTCCACCCTAAAGTGGAACTTCCGCTTTTCGGAACCCTCCCCCCCCTGTCTAAGACAGGTATCTGCACCCACTTCCGGGCATAAACTCCCACGGGAGTTTACGCCACTTCCTGTCCTGGCGCGCTGTCTACCGGGACCCACACGTGTCCCGGCAGACAGCGCTGACGATTCTCATTGCGCTGCGCGACTCGCGCATGCGCAGTAGGGAACCGGGAAGTGAAGCCACTTCCTGATTCCCTCACTGAGAATGGCGCCGGCAGCAGCAGAGAGCCGATCGATTGATCGGCCTCTGCTGCCCACATCGCTGGAACCTGGGACAGGTAAGTGTCCATTTATTAAAAGTCAGCAGCTGCAGTATTTGTAGATGCTGGCTTTTAATTTTTTTTTTCCCGGTACCGTCCCGCTTTAAGTCCTTTGAAGAGTTAAGGGGCGAGTTTCCTTTACAATCAAATTGGTTTTATTAATTCCTTCAATTGAGACATGCTCTGCATGCTCAGTTTTCATCCGCTGAAATACTCTTTCCCCCTACCCCCTGTTTTTGACAAGATCGTACAAGCAAGGTTAACAAAAGGTCTTACCTCTGTTACATATAGGGTGCTGTTATATAGGTTTCTGTTGAACTTTCCCATTCGCTCTAGGGCCGGATGGGAACAAGATCTTGGTCCCATTCCGGAAGAGGTCTGGGATAATGTTCTCCGGGCTTTGCTTCGGTTATCCCTCTCTCCATCACACAGACTGACTCAGATCTTTATTCTTCATAGGGTTTAAATAACTCCTAAATGTTTGCATACCTTGGCTTGAGATCTGAGCCAGCCTGTGCTAGATGTGTTAACACGGGTATGTTGATACATCTTCTCTATGGTGTCCTAAACTCCACAGATACTGGGCGGAGGTTATTGGTACATTAAATCGGCTACTGGATATCAATATCTCGGCTAAACCACTTATGTGCCTATTGGGCTACTATGATATCTCTACTTATACTTTTTCTACAGGCAACACTATTAGGCGAGCACTCTTTGTTGCCCGGGGACAGATTTCCCTTAAGTAGACCTTTCCCAATTCGCCGACTGTATCTGACTGGATTTCAGACCTTAATAGGATTATGAAATTTGAAAAACATACATATTAAAATTTTTTTTACATTTTATAACAACATTTTATTTTTTAAGGAACACCATGAATAAGTTTGATGCTATCTGGTCAAAGTGTAAAATCTGCAATTTAACCTAAAAATTCAACATAAATAGGGTAAATCAGTAGCGCTAGTGTAGAAAATAGTGAATATATACTATACAAATAAAATAAATAAATACATATTGTGCAAATATATAAACAGTGCTATATAAATATCAAAGTGCAAAAATAGTAGTGTATAATTGACTCAACGTATAACTTAATAGCAGCAGTGTATCTGTTTCTCTTAGTGACAAGTGAAAAAGTTCATAAACATATAAAGTCCAGACTGTAAAAAAATATTATAAATGGGTGATTTTCCAAGTGTCTTCAAACAAAGTTTCAAACTTGAGTCTTCTAACTGACTTGAATCTGCCACCACACCACGTGTTTGTGATCACACTCCCTCTGAAAGGCCCACTCACCAGCTCACAAGGCCTCACACTCTCGTGTTTGGCAGCAGCGTGTTTTACCCACTTCAGGGGTTAATATAGGACAGCTTGCTCGATCCGTTTAACTCTCAATGCGATTCCATATGCAAAACAATGAATAAAACACTCCACATAGTGTAAAAAAGTATGATAAAATGTATTCACTGTTCACAAAGCACTTCAATGGTCACACTCACATTTCAAAAGTTAAAATCAAGCCTCCAATCCAAAAACACGGCAAACCACACAATGCTGATATATAAGTATATGCTGCGGTCTCGGCGGACCAAGAGTAAGACCCTGGTAGTAGTACGGTTGTAAAACAAAGTGGCGTTATATATATAAATACAATCTTTACTTGCTCTGTAGCCTCGTTCCCGACATGTTTCGTCGCTTGGACTTATTCATGGGTATGGCTACACAGCCCATCTCAAACTAATTTATAGTGATAGGGGAGCTAGTCACATGGGTGGTGAACAAATCATGTGACATGCTGTGTGGAATCATATGTGAGCTGATACACATGACCGTATACATTCCCCTATCCCTGCTTGCGAGAAAGACCGTTGGTGGTGTCACTGACAGTTGTGCCCTAATATGAAGACAGTACTACTGGCAACTTGATGCTGTATTTGTACAAATAGTTTTCCCCTAGATCCGACCCCAAATGACTATTCTAATATATACACTGGTGATCCATGATATGCAAAAAATATATATGGGTATTTGGGATATAAGGATGGCTATCTCTGTATTACCTTTAGGGTGCCTGGGTGGGTGTTTTCTGGGGGTCCCGGCTTCACAGAGGTATAGTTTTGTGGAGGATCGCTATTATATTGTACATATATCACATTTCAATCCCTGCCTGTCAGGTGCGGCTCACTGTCCATCCATTGGCTCTGTTGGTTATTCGTTTGTGCCTGCTGGTTGGTTGTGTGCGCGCGCCTGTCATTACAAACAGTGCGCGCGCATCACACATCAGCTGTGGATGCGTGTCCCTCCCCTGGCTGTGGGAGCCGCTCCATGTACGCATGCGCAGTAGTTGTATGCGCGCGCATACCGAATCCGTTGTGGATGAGTCTTCATCCACTGGCTGTGAGAGCCGCTCAATATGCGCGTGCGCAGTGACTATATCCTATAATTGGATGCGGCTCGCGCCTGCGCAGTTCAATTTTTTAAACGGTACAGCGGCGCGCTTTAGGTGTCTGTTGTTTTAGATACAATGCTTTGCATTTTTATGAGCTGTTTTTAAACTCATGGAATAAGCGCTTGACTGCGATGTTTTTAATACAGTCACTCATTGAAACATGTCGGGAACGAGGCTACAGAGCAAGTAAAGATTGTATTTATATATAACGCCACTTTGTTTTACAACCGTACTACCACCAGGGTCTTACTCTTGGTCCGCCGAGACCGCAGCATATACTTATATATCAGCATTGTGTGGTTTGCCGTGTTTTTGGATTGGAGGCTTGATTTTAACTTTTGAAATGTGAGTGTGACCATTGAAGTGCTTTGTGAACAGTGAATAAATTTTATCATACTTTTTTACACTATGTGGAGTGTTTTATTCATTGTTTTGCATATGGAATCGCATTGAGAGTTAAACGGATCGAGCAAGCTGTCCTATATTAACCCCTGAAGTGGGTAAAACACGCGGCTGCCAAACACGAGAGTGTGAGGCCTTGTGAGCTGGTGAGTGGGCCTTTCAGAGGGAGTGTGATCACAAACACGTGGTGTGGTGGCAGATTCAAGTCAGTTAGAAGACTCAAGTTTGAAACTTTGTTTGAAGACACTTGGAAAATCACCCATTTATAATATTTTTTTACAGTCTGGACTTTATATGTTTATGAACTTTTTCACTTGTCACTAAGAGAAACAGATACACTGCTGCTATTAAGTTATACGTTGAGTCAATTATACACTACTATTTTTGCACTTTGATATTTATATAGCACTGTTTATATATTTGCACAATATGTATTTATTTATTTTATTTGTATAGTATATATTCACTATTTTCTACACTAGCGCTACTGATTTACCCTATTTATGTTGAATTTTTAGGTTAAATTGCAGATTTTACATTTTTATACATTTTAAGTAGCTGCTGTTTTTATATTTTACACCTTCACTTTTTATACCTTCATTGGTATAATTTTATAGTCCGCACACCAGTGGCGCGGTGGGGGTAGATGATACAGAGGGCAGTCTTCCACATTTATATATCATTTACCAACAGTATACAACTATCTGGTCAAAGTGGCTTGAGTCTATGTCCCTGGCATCGGTATAGACCAATCTGTATTATGTATATTGTAATATCAGATATTGGGCTGTAGATGACCATCTTAATATAGGTATTTATGGGTAAATATATAGGTTTTTGGATTTACATTTTTCCTGTGAAAGCTGTATTTTGTGGCCATCCTCAGTGCTTCTATAGCATTAAAGTTTTTTTCTTTTTTACAAACTCCAAGAAATAGGGTGGGGGAGGGTTTGTCTTATTTATTTATTTATTTTTTATTTTTATGTAGTGTCTGTTTGGTTTATGTGATTCTGTTTGGATAATTTGTTTGTATTGTTTTAATGTTTGCATATAAAACTAAAAAGAATCTGATTTAAAAAAAAAAAAATTACCCTTTTGCCTTTCAAACCCTCCTTTATTTGTACAAAAAAAATTCCAAAGTTTTAAATACACACCCCATATTAATGAACGTGGGAGACTTACAACTTACTTCTTAAAAAGCACTTAAAGGATATCAACATCTTCTGAGATACACAGAAATGGGATGTTTTATAGGGCTTGGCTTAAGAGTACCAACCACGCCTATTGAAGTATTTGCTTTGAATTTTTTACATTTCTACGTTACAAAATTTTTTATTGGGTTTTTCAAAGTTGTGTAACAAGGTATAGAAGATTGACCACAAATGAGCACTTTAGAGATCATAGCAAAATACAATTACAGAATTACAGTAATTAAAACAGGTACGTTCCACCTGGCCCATGTATGTATAAGAAAAGTATACAAGAATTCCTTACAGGCTGATAATGGACTGAAATATTGTACAACTTCAGCCACAATATGTTTTTCAAGGTACTGAATTTTTAACATTTCCCCTCCTAAGGAGAGAATATGGTGGAAAATACATTATCAGAGAGACAGCCTCAGTAAAAACGGCATGCCAAAAGTATCAGTAGAACCTAAACCATCCTTCTGCAACCTTTTTACCCTAGATCAGGGGTCCCCAAACTGCAACGCATGGGGCAGATGCAGCCTTTTGCCTGCCAATATCTGGCCCTTTAACACTCTTCCCTCTCCCTCTGACATCAACGATGGTGTATTATTTTTCCCACTGACACCAATGATGGAGAATAAATGTGTCTTCTGACACAAAAGATGGGGAACTATACCTTCCAGTGACACCAATGATGAGGCACTATTCCTCCCACTGACACCAATGATGGGGGCACTATACCTTCCATTGACACCAATGATGAGGCACTATTCCTCCCACTGACACCAACGATGGGGGCACTATACCTTCCACTGACACCAATGATGGGGGCACTATGCCTCCCACTGACACCAATGATGGGGGCACTATACCTCCCACTAATACCAATGATTGGGAACTATTCCTCTGCCACCTAATCACAGGGGTTCTATGTAATTTTTTTTACTCCCACTGACCATGAAGCCTGAGGCATTTTCTACTCCCACTGTCCACAGTGGGGACACCATGAATCTGTAGGCATGCATAAAATCATACGAGACATTTAGCTAGGTATCTATAGACGTTTTACCAAGACAATACTTTGAGCTATCCCAAATGTCCCAAATTTTGGTAAATCTCAACATTAAGTCTTCAGCTAAAGCAATTAAATTCTCCATCTTATGAATATCCTCGATAGTAGACAGTATTTGAATATGGGTAGGGGAGAGGTAGATAGCCAGCAATATGGTATAACTTGCTTGGTTGCTAATAAGACATAAGTCATTAGCTTCCGCTCATGCTTAAAGATTTCCAGGAAAGGCAGCCCTAACAAATAATAGATAGGATTTAAAGGAATATCAATATTCAAAAGGTTTGGCAAAAGAGTCTGAACATAAATCCAAAAAAGTTTAAAGTGATTGTAAAAGATCGTTTTTTTTTTTAAAATAACAAACATGTCATACTTACCTCCACTGTGCAGCTTGTTTTGCACAGAGCGGCCCCAAACATCCTCTTCTGGGGTCCCCCGGCGGCTCTCGCGGCTCCTCGCTGCATCAGATAACCCCCTAGGAGAAGCGCTCTCCCGAGGGGGTTACCTTGCGGGCGCCTGCCCCCCGGGACACGCGTCATTGGATTTTATTGACAGAAGTGGGAGCCAATGGCTGCACTGCTATCAATCTATCCAATCAGGATGCGAGACACCAGCTAGAGCTGGTGAGCTCGTCCCCGGTAAGAAAAAGACCAGGTTCAGGTAAGTAAAACGGGGGCTCTGGAGGACTGCCGCATGAGAGAAGGTTTAGAATGCATTAAGGTGAAAAAACACTTTACAACCCCTTTAAGAATGGGACATTGCCAGAAAATATGGTAATGGGTGCCTATGTCACTGAGACATCTCCAGCATTGTCACAAAGAGTCAGGGTTGCGTGCGCTAAGAATATCAGGGGTCCTATACCAGAACATAAGAACCTTGAAGGCCGTTTGACTCTGCACCACACAACGTGAGACTTTGGAGGATATTACACCATTGTGCCAGGAAAATAGGTTGGTGAAGGATATGGAACCATTTACTCATATATCCATGGCTGGACTCAGTCACTGGGTTAGACTCATGGAGTAGTCCATATATAAAGGAGATTAAATGAAGTTCATATTGACCTGTAGCACATAGAGCATATGGCCATTAGAAAGTTTGGAGACCCCTGCCCTAGATAAACCCTTGCAGTTCAGGTCTTGGACAACCTCTGCTAAAACTGATTCATGTGAAGACAGTGGAAAAATGCCCCTTACATTGGTGATCAGTGGGAAGGTTTCCCCCTTACAGTGGTGGTCAGAATTCCACTCATACAGATAATCAGCCACAGCTCAAGAAGCCCCTAGCAACCTCTGGAGGAACCCTGGTTGAGAATGGTTGTCTCAAAATATAAGTAGTCAAGGTTATATACAATTTTCAGCTTTGATCTTGAACTCAAGAGGCTTTTACAGATTCCTTAATTCAACCCTACTCAGAGGCATACCAACAGGGGTCGCAGGGGTCACAATTGCGACTCTGCCCCATGCGGCAGGGGGCCCATTCAGCCCCCCTGTACGCCTGGATAGGAGGAGCGGCATATAGAGGAACTGATCTCGAAATTTTCCCCCTGCAGCCACTGAATGCTTGCTTCTCCTCTACCTCATGCAGACTTTCAGCAGGAGGAAAATGGAGAGAACATATCCTCTATATGCAGCTGCCTACTCCACTCCTCCTATCCAGCTTCTTTCTGCTGCCCCTTGTGTGCTCTCCACTCCCCCCTGTGCTCTTTTCCAGCTCTCTCCTGGCCCCCCTTCCTCATCCCCTGCAGCGCTGCTGGGCTTCCCCCTCCCCTCTCCCAGGGGCCGATGCAGGGAATCTGTCGGATCTACCAGGATGGAGAGCAGGGGAAAGGGCCTGTAAATGTGTCAATTACCTGCCCCTTCTTTTTCTGAATGGAGAGTCAGTGATCCATACTGACCACTGACTCTGTCCATTCATAACTGAAACATAGTAAACTGTGTTTACAATGCTTCAGTTTGTGAATGAACAGGAAGCTCTGTACAGAGCTATTCCTGTCCACTTATTCTGTGCTGCTGAGGCCGCAGAGCAGGAGATTGAGGGATCAATCTCCTTTCTTTTTCTCAAAGGTAAAACATCAGAGATCTGTTATTTCACCAAAGCCCCCGATGGGGCTATTAAAAAATGTAAAAAATAAAAAAATAATATGTAAATAAAATACAAATAAAAAATTTATAAAATAACAAAAATAAAAAACTACTGACACCAGTGGCTGAACTACCAGGGTCACAAAGGTTGCATTTGCGACCAGGCCCTGGTGTTTCACTACCGGGCTCAGAGGGAAGGGTCAAGGCTCGGGGTCAGGGGGGCCCTTTATGGTTTCTTGCAGCGGGGCCCTGGAGGTTCTAGTTATGCCACTGACCCTATTGAACACCTTTGGGATGAACTGAGACACTGAATGTAAGCCAAGTCTTCTCATCTAACATCAGTACTTGACCTCACAAATTCTTTTGACTAAATGGGTGCACATTCCCACAAATACACTCCAAAATCTTGTAGAAAGTCTTCCTAAAAGAAGGAAGACTGTTAAGTTTGGGCTGTTATAAACACAAAGGGGGTCAACCCCATAATAATGCTCATGCTGATGCCTTAAGAGTTCCCTTTACTGGAACTAAGGAGCCAAACCCAACCCCTGAAAAACAACCCCACACCATAATCCCCCCTCCACCAAATGATTTGGACCAGTGCACAAAGCAAGGTCCATAAAGACATGGATGAGCGAGTTTGGGGTGGAGGAATTTGACTGGCCTGCACAAGGTCCTGTCCTCAAGCCGATAGAACACCTTTGGGATGAATTAAAGCGGAGACTGCGAGCCAGGCCTTCTCGTTTAACATCAGTGCCTGACCTCACATATGCACTTCTGGAAGAATGGTCAAACATTCCCATAGACACACTCCTAAACCTTGTGGACAGCCTTCCCAGAAGAGTTGAAGCTGTTATAGCTGCCAACTCAATATTGAACCCTATGGACTAAGACATCATTAAAGCTCATGTGCGTGTAAAGTAGGGTGACCAGATGTCCCCGATTTCAGGGGACAGTCCCCGGATTGAGGACACAGTCCCCGGATTGAGGACACTGTCCCCGGACCAAGTCTGTCCCCGGTTTTGTCCCCGGATTTGACTTCAACAGGAGCTGGGGCAATTATCAAAGACAAAAATCCTGAATTACCCCCCAACCCCCCCCCCCGCTCCTGCTAGCTTAGGGGGTGTATTTTTTCCATTATCTGTGTCCCTTTCTGATGACTCATGTGCTGGTCAGAGCGGGTGGACTATTTCTTCGGTTTCTGGCACATGCCCATTCAGCTCCGCTCACATGTTCTTCTGCCTTGGCTCAAATCCCGGCCAGCCGCCTGCCTTCTTATCTCCTTGCCTTCCCCGGCAGAGTTATTTTCCTCCGCTCCCCACCCAGTAGTAGCCGGGGCCCGGAGAGTGAGACCTGAGAGTCTGTGAGGCAGGTGGCGGTGGCGGTGGCGGCGATGGGCAGAGGGAGGCAGCTGAGCTCAGCTGACGATGTCCAGCAGCAGGAATAGAGGGGAAGCAGATCCAATCGTGGGGCTGCCAGTGCCTTCAAGGCTTCAACACAGGTGTGCGTTGGGTGTGTCTGTGAATAGACTACATTTCACTGTGTCTGTCTCTATGGCATAATGGATGGTATCAGAACTTACAGGCAGCAGGAACTTATTGTTCATAAATTAACAAAATCAGCACCCAGCAGCCATGTTATGTGACACACTGTGACAGAGCCAGCCAGAGCCATGATAGAGTGCCTGCTGCCTGCGAGTTATCATAATGTTGATGATCTTTACCAGTTGCCGATCGCCTGATAGCAGATTTACTGCTATAGGGCGGTTGGCTGTGCAGGATCACTTATATACGTGATCCTGCATTTCTGGGTATCAGAGCCAATCAGCGGATCCGGCGGACTCGCCTAGTGGTCTGCCTATGTAAACAAGGCAATTCACCATTCTGTCAGTATGGAAGACATTGATCCTGTGTTCCTGCAAAGCAGGTACAGGGATCTATGTTTTCCCTTAGTAAAATCACCTGCCCCAGAGTGAGAAAACACTTGTTAGGCACACATTTAACCCATTGATTGCCCTAGATGTTATCCCCTTCCCTGCCAGTGTCATTAGTACAGTGACAGTACATATGTTTAGCACTGATCACTGTATTCGTGTCACTGGTTTCCACAAAGTGTCAAAAGTGTCACTAATGGCACGTACACATGAGCGGAATGTCCGACAGAAAAAGTCAGACGGAATCTTGTATCTCGTATATTTCGATCGCGTGTGGGTCTCATCGGACTTTTTTTTTTTGAAAATTCTGACAGACCCAGAAATAGAACATGTTCTAAATATTTCCGACGGCGCCAATTCCTATGGGGAAAACTTCTCGTCTGTATGCTGTTCCAAAGGAGCAAAAACGACGCATGCTCTGAAGCAAGTACGAGACTGAAGCTTTTGGCTACTGGCTATTGAACTTTCTTTTTCTAGTCGCGTCGTACATGTTGTATGTCACCGCATTCTAGACGGTCAGACTTTGGTGTGATCGTGTGTAGGCAAGACAGTTTCAGCGGAACTCTGTCGGAACTCCGTCGGAAAAACCTTCAGAGTTTATTCCGACGGGAAAACCGGTCGTGTGTACGCGACATTAGTGTCCAATTTGTCCACCGCAATATCACAGTCCCGCTACGAGTCGCTGATTGCTGCCATTACTAGTAAAAAAAAAATATGTCCCCGGATTTCATTTAAAAAATCTGGTCACCTTAGTGTAAAGGCAGGTGTCGCAATACTTTTGACAATATAGTGTATTTGTGAACACGGTCAAGAACTCCACAGGTCTGGGATTTTACATGATTGTGTCACCTTTAAGCAGTCATAGCAGTCCAGGGAGTAGGTGGTAACTTTGTATGATGCCTGAACAAACATGGCTCCATCCTGGAGAGAAAAGCAGATGAAGGAATTGTCAGGGGGAATACCGTAATCTCTGTGACAGCTAATAAATACTTGGAAGGGTTACAGTGACACATTACTTGAACCTAATATGTTCACTTGCATAAACTTAACATGAACTAAAATATCTAAAGCCGGGTCTTTCAACAAATCCTTATTTTAAAATAATTCTACAGAAATGTTTTATAGGAGCTGGCTTAAAAGCCAGATTGCCTCCAAGTAAACCAACTCTGAACTATTTCCATTGTTAAAAATACAAAAGATGTCTTCCTTTTCTTTTTTTATATCCATGATACTTGATATTTTTTCTTCTAGGAGACTCTGCAAAATTCTTTAAGACGCCACAGAGAAAGCAAGGACAACTGAAAGACATACAAATACTCCTGGAGGGGAGGATAGACAACTGGATTTATTTAAGTAAATACTGACTGATGGGATGGAATAAGAGGAGAACATCACAAGCAAAATTTACCTAATGTGATTTTTACTAAGAATGTCTTGTATTACTTGTCATCCGTTAGCTCATCCATGTACAGCCCAATTATCACAAGAAAGGCAAACCGATCCAAGCATTGCATGCTGCTAGAAAGATACTTTAAAAAAATATATAAATATGTATATGCTAAACATCCACTTAGAGGGTTAATCCACCCAAAACTCGTATCTCGAACATTAAAGACATTAACCGCTTCAATACCGGGCCATTTTACACCCTTCCTTACCAGAGCACTTTTTGCGATTCGGCACTGCGTCGCTTTGCGCGGTCGTGCGACGTTACACCCAAACAAAATTGACGTCCTTTTTTTCCCACAAATAGAGCTTTCTTTTGGTGGTATTTGATCGCCCCTGCGGTTTTTATTTTTTGCGCTATAAACAAAAGAGAGAGCGACAATTTTGAAAAAAAAACACAATATTTTTTACTTTTTGCTATAATAAATATCCAATTTTTAAAAAAAAAAAAACTATTTTTTTACTTAGTTTAGGCCGATACGTATTCTTCTACATATTTTTGGTAAAAAAAATCGCAATAAGCGTATATTGATCGGTTTGCGCAAAAGTTATAGCGTCTACAATATAGGGGATAGATTTATTGCATTTTTTTTTTACTAGTAATGGCGGCGATCTGCGATTTTTTTTTCGTGACTGCGACATTGTGGCGGACACTTCGGACACTTTTGACACATTTTTGGAACCATTCGCATTTACACAGCGATCGTTGCTATAAAATTGCATTGATTACTGTGTAAATGTGACTGGCAGGGAAGGGGTTAACACTAGGGGGCGCTGCAGGGGTTAATGTATTCCCTATATGTGTGATTCTAACTGTGGGGGGAGGGGACTCAAGGGGAGGAGACCGATCATGTGTTCCTCCGTACTGGGATCACATGATCGGTCTCTTCTCCGGTGACAGGACGTGGAGCTGTGTGTTAACACACACAGCTCCACGGTCCCGCACGGTCCCGTTGTTTTAACGGGCAATCGCGGGTGCCCGGCGGACATCGCGGCCGTCGGGCACTCGCACCGGGTCCCGAGCGACGCCCCCCAGGCGGCCGGGAATGGGAGGACGTCATATGACGCCCACCCAGGATGGGAGATCCACCTTGTGGGCGTCATATGACAGTGGGCGGTAGGGAAGTGGTTAAACATTAAAAGTAATTTTTCTTTATTACATTTTATTGTAGTTTTAACTAGTTGATATAGTGTTTCATATCATTTTACATATTTAATTTTACAAAAAAAATTATAAAAATACACTTTACATGCATTAAAGTCTGTTTGCAAAGCATCTTTGTATTGTGGATAAGCTTGGGTTCCATTCAAACCCTGTTCAATCCAACCCCCGAACTTAGCTGTCACTGCTGGGCCAATGAGCTGTGGGCAGTGGACATGTGTGATTAGTTTCGTACAAATTTTTCGAAATTCGTACATTCGTACGAATCCGAAATACGGATTTTTATGCATACGAATTCCGTACGAAATACGAAATTTCGTTACGAATTTCGGATCCAAATTAACAGAAACGTGACTGGTGTTTATGCATAAGAATTCTGTATGAAATATGAAATTTAGTTTACGAAATACGAAATTTCGTTTACGAAATTTCGTATTTCGTACAGAATTCTTATGCATTAACACCAGTCACGTTTCTGATACTTTCTGTTAATTTGGAACGGAAATTCGTTCCAAGTAAATGAATTTCCATTCCAAATTAACAGAACGTATCAGAAACGTGACTGGTGTTAATAATGCATAAGAATTCTGTACGAAATTTCGTAAACAAATTTCTGTTCCAAATTAACAGAAAGTATCAGAAACGTGACTGGTGTTAATATGCATAAGAATTCTGTACGAAATATGAAATTCTGTTTACGAAATTTCGTAAACAAATTTCCGTTTTAAAGTAACAGAAAGTATCAGAAACGTGACTGGTGTTAATATGCAGAAGAATTCTGTACGAAATACGAAATTTCGTAAACAAATTTCCATTTTAAATTAACAGAAAGTATCAGAAACGTGACTGGTGTTAATATGCAGAAGAATTCTGTACGAAATACGAAATTTTGTTTACGAAATACGAAATTTCGTTTACGAAATACGAAATTTCGTTTACGAAATACGAAATTTCGTTTACGAATTTCTGATCCAAATTAACAGAAATGTTTAAGTTTAAAAAAAAAAAAAACGAATTACGATTTTTTTTTTAATACGAAATGGAATGAAACTAAACAAATTTTTTGACGGCGCCCATGTCTAGTGGGCAGGAGATTCCCTGGTATGCAGCTGCATGTATAGAAAGGGACAGGGGTGTTCATGGCATCATTGACCTAATATGGCCACATGGTCATATTAGGTAATATTAGGTCAGTGAAGTTGACCTAATATGACCATGTGCCCATTTTAGGTCAAGGATGTTGCAAGCATTCCCACTGCTTTGAGTATAAGCCCCCCGTACACACGGTCGGAAATTCCGACCACAAAATCCGTCTGATTTTTTCAGACGGATTTTGTCCGAAACTGGTGTTGCATACACACGGTCGGACAAAGTTGTCGGAAAATCCGATCATTCTGAATGTGGTGACGTTCATTGCGTATGACGGAACTACGTAGAGGCTAGTAGCCAATAGCTTTGGTCTCGTAATTTGATCTGAGCATGCGTGGCAATTTGTCCGTCGGAATTCTCTACACACGATCGGAAAAAGTCAGATCGGATTTTGTTGTCGGAAAATTTGAGAGCAGGATCTCAAATTTTTTCCGTCGGAAAAAGTCCCATGGAGCCCACACACTGGCGGATTTTCCGACAACATAGTCCGATCGGACATTTTCCGACCGTGTGTACGGGGGCTATAAGCTGAAGAGAATCCCCTGCTTGCAGCCCATTGGCACAGCAAGAAAAGCTAACTTTCTTATTCAGATGAACTTGGG
Source organism: Lithobates sylvaticus (assembly GCA_028564925.1). Lineage (NCBI taxonomy): Eukaryota > Metazoa > Chordata > Amphibia > Anura > Ranidae > Lithobates > Lithobates sylvaticus. Next base: position 255,847,192 of record CM053031.1, on the reverse strand, counting down.
TTTGGAATGAACCCAAGCTCATCACTACCTGGGATGCCGTCTGCATTCTTTTAGACATTCTGTGTAAAAAGTGTAAACTGTTTAGGAGGAGGGATATGAAGTGGCACATAAGTGGTTCTTTAATAAGTTTTTTTTTCTAATTAAAGCTGAACACCAAGCACACTATGTGGGAGGATACTTACTCCCGGTGCTCCATCTCAGCACCCAAAAATCCTGAGCCATCCTGCCTCCAAGCTCCATCCGTAGGGATCCATTGAGCCTGTATCTGCTCCATAGACACTTCTCTCATTCCTGCAGTGGTTTTTGGGGCCATGGATGGGACACCTCAAGATGCAACCACTGAGGACCATGCACAAGGCTGTGTAGCCACTTCAAGCTGGCAGCTGTTCCCTGCCGACCCCGCTATCTTCTGCATTCCTGGTGCTGTTTGAGAGGCAGCTGGATCTCAACATCCTCAGAAATGGCATGTAGTAGAGATAGACCGTTCAATGCTAAACGAAGTATCAGTGATCTTGAGAATATTTTTGGACCCTACCAAATACTACAAAAAAGAATGAAATCTGCTGAAAAAGGTTGAAGACCTTGTGAATCGCTTACATCTCAATCATTTTCATCTGGTTGGCCTCTCTGAAAAATGGGAGAGGCTCAACTTGTAGAATTTATGTAACACTGGTTCTGAATGGAATTTGGTGGGAATAACCTCTCTCCCTGTTTTGTTATTGAGTCTTATGCCCCGTACACACGGTCGGAAAATCCGACCACAAAATCCATCGGATTTTGTCCGACGGATTTAGTCCGACACTGGTGTTGCGTACACACGGTCGGACAAAGTTGTCGGAAAATCCGATCATTCTGAACGTGGTGACGTTTGTTGCCTACGACGGGACTACGTAGAGGCTAGTAGCCAATAGCTTTGGTCTTGTAATGTGATCTGAGCATGCGTGGCACTTTGTCCGTCGGAATTCGATACACACGATCGTAATTGGTGTGATCGGACTTTGTTGTCGGAAAATTTTTAGAGCATGAGATACAACTTTGTCCGTCGGACAATCCGATGGAAAATGTCCGGAATTTCCGACAACATTGTCCGATAGGACAAAATCCATCGGAAAATCCGACCGTGTGTATGGGGCTTAAGAGCGTCCCTTCCTTCCGGGCAGGCCACCATGTCCAATTGTGGTTTGCCTCTTGGATTTTAGAGACAGGGACTATACACTTCACAGGGTGAGAGATCCTTGAAAGTGAATAAAGCAAACATCTCACTGTAACCTGATTATTCCACTGGTGTGGAAATTTTCGTACTAATTTTAGAGAGGCTACGGCTAATTGGAAATGGCCTACACCAGTGGTCTCCAAACAAGCCATTATCTGGCCCTTGGGGCACTTTTTCTCCCACTGACATTAACGATGGGGCATTCTTCCTTCCACTGACACCAGCAATGGGGCATTTTTCCTTCCACTGACACCAATGATGGGGCACTATATCTCCAACTGTCACCAACGATGGGGCACTATTTCTCCAGCTATCCAGAATGATGTGGCACTATTTCACCCACTGACATCAACAATGGGGCCTTCTTCTACTAACACCAATGCTGGAGCACTATTTCTTCCACTGATATGAGGCATTATTCTTCAAATTGACGCCAGTGATTCGGACTCTTCCTCCCACAGACAGCAGCGATGGGGCCTTATTCCTCCCACTGATACCAACGATGGGGCACCATTCCTCCCACCAATACCAATGATGGGGCATTGGTTACATCCACTGACACTGGGCCATTTACTATTCCCACTGGTCAAAATCTGGCCCCCTAAAGTCTGAAGGACAATAAACTGGCTCTATGCTTGGAAAGATTGGAGACTCATAGCCCAATTATATTTCCCACCAAGTTGTTTGTTTAACATCAGGCGAAGACCTTTTTCACTGCTCTAAAGTTGTGTGTCATCCGCTTTTCTTAAGCAAAGAAGGCAATCCTTCAATATTTTAGATACTCCAGTTATACTGTAGTTTATTCATTTATTTTATTATTAGTGTATTAGTGTTTAAACTATTGTATCTGAGGTTTAATTTTGTTCTTTTTTACAATATGTATAGAGTTTTTGTTTTACAAATCATTTTTTAATACATGGAAAAGGACTTCTAGAGCCCAGTGGGATAGCTAACAAAGCAGGCACTGACTGCTGTGTGTCTTTGGTTGGTTGAAATGCCTGACTGGCTGTTTGATACGGTTTAATTTTGAACAGTATAAAGCTAAAATAGGATACTATAGCTTTATGATCTGCTGGAAGGAAAAACAATACAGTATTAATATTCCAATATTAATGCTGGAAGGAACACAATATTAATATGTAACATTTTATATTTCAAGAAACATATTTAAAAAGTAATTTTTTTTGTTTTACTTCCAATAGATATAAATAAAATAATAAGATAATAGGTACAAATATCACTTTTCATTCCTCTAAACCTGACTTTATGCCCCCTGTAACTGCGTAGCTTATTGTTATGACGTGACAGCAGCCATGTTGGATCAGCAGATAAATAATATGAATAGAACAGTATAAAAACAGAAGCCACATTCTTTCCCGGAGTCATTTGTTGGGATTTTTCTGTCTGGTCTGGAAGGTGACAGCTTTGTGGCGTCACTGTCAGTGCCCCGAATTTGTAGTATCAGCACCTGTTGATGTCAGAGGATTGAGGACTACACATAATTTATTGTCACACTCTGCGACTCACGGGCACAACTGCTCACTGCAGGGGAGGACACTCTGTCACCAAACACTCTACCAAACTGTCACAACCGGAGTGCAGAGGATATCAGAAACAAAGAATTTTGTCTGGTGTTATAATTATTAAGCCTAATTATTAACCTAACACTTAAAAATAAACTCTTTTCCTTCCCCCAGCACTGAGGGCTCATTCACAAAAGTGCATTGCGGCAGCATGTAGCATGCATTGGTGTATAGTGGTGTCATTCATGTTGAAAGACATCTCTTCCAAGGCATCCCCACATCGCAAGCAAAAAATTGCAGTATGACCCCAATTTTCATGTATTGAGTTTCGTTAAGAGCAGTGGCGGCTGGTGCTCAAAATAGTTTGGGGGGGGGGCGCAAACAAACTGAAAAAAAAAACATCAATTGCAACCACTGTGCCATCAAACGCAGCTACTGTGCCCATCAAGCGCAGCCTTTGTGCCCATCAAACGCAGCCACTGTGCCATCAAATGCAGTCGCTGTGCCCATCAAGCGCAGCCACTGTGCCCATCTAACACATCCACTGTGCCATCAAATGCAGCCACTGTGCCCATCAAACACAGCCACTGTGCTCATCAATTGCCGCCACTGTGCCCATCAAACACAGCCACTATGCCCATCAAACGCAGCCACTGTGCCATTGAATGCAGCCACTGTGCCAAAAAATGCAGCCACTGTGCCCATCAAATGCAGCCACTGTGCCCATCAAACACAGCCACTGTGCCCATCAAGCCCAGCCACAGTGCCCATCAAAGGCAGCCACTGTGCCCATCAAACGCAGCCACTGTGCTCATCAAACACAGCCACTGTGCACATCAAGCGCAGCCACTGTGCCCATCAAATACAGCCACTGTGCCCATCAAACGCAGCCACTGTGCCATCAAATGCAGCTACTGTACCCATCAAATTCTGGCAATGTGCCCATCAATTGCGGCTACTGTGCCCCATCAAATGCTGCCAGTGTGCATCGCCCGGCACTTACCTGTCTCGCATCGGGTCAGCGGCGTTGTCCTGCACGCTCCTCGATGTCTTCTTCCGTCCTCTCTATCAGGCGTCCAATCACAGCACCTGACGTTTCAGCCAATCAGGTGACAGGTAACAGACCCGAGCACCTGATTGGCTTAGAGGCGGTTCAGCATTAGCAAAGCGAATTCCTTTGCTTTCCTAAAACAAAGCTGATTAAACAGTGAACGCACAGCATTGCGCCCGCTGTTCACCTTTTTGGGCGCCTATTAGAGACTACGGCTCTAATCAGGTGCTTCCAAAAAACACCCCCGCCACTGTAATTCAGGTGCCCGAAAAGGGGCCAGATACCGGAATAGGGGGTGTCAGCGGCGACCATAGATAGATTCATGCAATGCATGAATCTATCTATAGTGATAGAGCGGTGCCAGGAGAGAGGGGGCGGCACTCCTGTGCCCTTTATGGACGCACCACCACTGATTAAGAGATGTCTAACACCATTCTTCTCAGCACATGCTTTGCCGTGCAGCCTTCACTCTTAAGTGAACCCTTCATGTAGATCTTGACTCTAACTGGATGACATTTAATTTGTTAAAGCACTGTGTATCACAAACATATGAGATATACAGTATATATAAACTTTATATATATATACCAATCAGCCATAACATTATGACCACCCACCTAATATTGAGTAGGTCCCCTTTTGCCACCAAACAGCCCTGACCCATCAAGTCATGGACTCCACTAGACATCTGAAGCCGAGGCGGCTCTAGGCTTTATGAGGCAAATCTTAGACACGAGGCCCCACTCACTTCCGCAATAGGAAAAATAATTAAAGCGATAGAAATTAATTGTATAAATTGCATATATTAGGAGCCTTAAATCATATGAACTATGAATTCACCGTTTCTAAAACTTTCTCTAACCAATGACTCTTTAATCAAATATCATTAAACATAGATATATATTACACACACACAAAGATAGATAAAATTTGTGCGGCTGCTTCTAGCAAGTGTGTAAGTTATAACAAAGGTCAAAAACCATGAAGGTCAGGTTAATATAATCAAGCCAGCAAAGAGTTTCCCCTTACATCAGAGTCTGCAGGATTCCCCCTTACAGTGCAAGGGGAACTGTGATGTAAAGGGGAATGCTGCGGATCATGATGTAAGGGTGAATGCTGCAGACTTTGATGTATGTAAGAAAGGGGGGGGGGGGGGGCTCTGGTGACCAGAGATCACCTTATATCAGAGTGCACAGCATTCCCCTTTACATCAGGGTCCCCAGAGTTCCAACTTGCATTTAAAATGGGAACTCTAATGTGGGGGGAATCACCTTCCGCAGAGTGAATGCACTAAAGTAAGGGGGGGGGGGGTTACTGATCCAAGGGGAACCTTTATATAAGCGGCTCCTTAGCTTACTGTATTCACTCCCCCTCACATCAGTGATCCCCCCTCAGAACGAATGATAGAAGAGATGGTCAGAGACTGCAGACATGACACAAGAGATGGTCAGAGACTATGATACAAGAGATGGTCAGAGACTGCAGACATGGTACAAGAGATGGTCAGAGACTGCAGACATGATACAAGAGATGATCAGAGACTACAGACATAGTACAAGAGATGATCAGAGACTGCAGACATAGTACAAGAGATGATCAGAGACTGCATACATGGTACAAGAGAAGGAAAGAGACTGTACAGACATAATACTAGTGATGGTCAGAGATTGTAAAGATATGATACAGGACATATTCAGAGACTGATACAAGAGATGGTCAGAGACTGGGCGGCCATGATACAAGAGATGGTCAAAGACTGCAGACATGATACAAGAGATGGTCAGAGACTGTGCAGACATGATACAGGAGATGGTCAGAGACTGCAGACATGATAGAAGAGATGGTCAGAGACTGTGCAGACATGATACAAGAGATGCTCAGAGACTCTACAGACATGATACAAGAGATGGTCAGAGACTTTGCAGACATGATACCGGAGATGGTCAGGGACTGTGCAGACATTATACAAGAGATGGTCAGAGACTGTGCAGACATGATACAAGAGATGGTCAGAGACTGCAGACATGATACAAGAGATGGTCAGAGACTGTGCTGACATGATACAGGTGATGGTCAGAGACTGCAGACATGATACAAGAGATGGTCAGACACTGTGCAGACATGATACAGAAGATAGTCAGAGACTGTGCAGACATGATACAAGAAATGGTCAGAGACTACAGACATGATACCAGAGGCGGTCAGAGACTGTGCAGACATGATACAAGAGATGGTCAGAGACTGCAGACATGATACAAGAGATGGTCAGAGACTGTGCAGACATGATACAGAAGATAGTCAGAGACTGTGCAGACATGATACAAGAAATGGTCAGAGACTACAGACATGATACCAGAGGTGGTCAGAGACTGTGCAGACATGATACAAGAGATGGTCAGAGACTGCAGACATGATACAATAGATGGTCAGAGACTGCCGACATGATGCAAGAGATGGTCAGAGACTGTGCAGACATGATACAGGAGATGGTCAGAGACTGTGCAGACATGATACAAGAAATGGTCAGAGACTACAGACATGATACAAGAGATGGACAGAGACTGTGCAGACATGATACAAGAGATGGTCAGAGACTGTGCAGACATGATACAAGAGATGGTCAGAGACTGCAGACATGATACAAGAGATGGTCAGAGACTGCAAACATGATACAAGAGGCAGTCAGAGACTGCAGACATGATACAAGAGATGGTCAGAGACTGTGCTGACATGATACAGGCGATGGTCAGAGACTGCAGACATGATACAAGAGATGGTCAGAGACTGCAGACATGATACAAGAGATGGTCAGAGACTGTGCAGACATGATACAGGAGATGGTCAGAGACTACATACATGATACAAGAGATGGTCAGAGACTGCACAAATGATACAAGAGATGGTCAGAGACTGTGCAGACATACTAGAAGAGATGGTCTTATTATGGTAATGACAAGCAAACTGTCACCTGGTTAACACGTTTGCACATAGTGTCAGAGGCACAGCGGCGGAAGAGGACTGTGTCTGTGTCTGTGTCCTGACTCCCAAAGGAATGGAAGCAAGCATCAGCAGGCAGCCGCCGCTCCATTCGCACATGGAGGTGGTGGCAGAGGGCTGTGTCTGTGTCCCGACTCCCAAACGAATGGAAGCAAGCAAACATTAATTGATGGGCACTGGTAGGCTGCATTGATAGACGCTGGTGAGGCTGCATTTGATGGGCGCTGGTGAGGCTGCATTTGATGGGCGCTGGTGAGGCTGCATTGATGGGTACTGGTAGGCTGCATTGATGGGTGCTGGTAGGCTGCATTGATGGGCAATGGTGAGGCTGCATTTGATGGGCGCTGGTGGGGCTGCATTGATGGGCGCTGGTAGGCTGCATTGATGGGCAATGGTGAGGCTGCATTTGATGGGTGCTGGTGAGGCTGCATTGATGGGCACTGGTAGGCTGTATTGATGGACGCTGGTAGGCTGCACTGATCGGCAATGGTGAGGCTGCATTTGATGGGCGCTGGTGGGGCTGCATTGATGGGCACTAGTAGGCTGCATTGATGGGCAATGGTGAGGCTGCATTGATGGGCACTGGTAGGCTGCATTGATGGATGCTGGTAGGCTGCATTTGATGGGCACTGGTGGGGCTGCATTTAATGGGTGCTGGTAGGCTGCATTGATGGGTAATGGTGAGGCTGCATTGATGGGCAATGGTGAGGCTGCATTGATGGGCACTGGTAGGCTGCATTGATGGGCACTGGTAGGCTGAATTTGATGGGCACTGGTGAGGCTGCATTGATGGGCAATGGTGAGGCTGCATTTGATGGGCGCTGGTGAGGCTGCATTGATGGGCAATGGTGAGGCTGCATTTGATGGGCGCTGGTGGGGCTGCATTTGATGGGTGCTGGTGGGCTGCATTTGATGGGCGCTTCATTAAAAAGGTAGGGTATACATGGGCAGGGCAAAGGAGGTGGAGTCAGGGGTGGAGCCAAGGGGGGTGGAAAATTTTGGTTTTGCCTAGGGTGTCAAAAATCCTTGCACCAGCCCTGATGACAACACTGCTCCTCCAAATATACAGTGCAGTGAGCGTTGTCACCCTAGGACAGGAAGTGACTGGTAAGCTACACTATAATACGTTTTTGTTATGAACTTAGAGACACTTGAATAAGGGAGATGGCTTGTACTGTATCCTGTAAGCAAAGACTCTGTATTCTTATTTGTGTCCATTCTGTCTACTGAGCCCTTCCACATGTATGGAGTGTTTATCAGCAGACCCGCTGATCTTTTTTAATCTTCATGGAGCCTGCTGGGGAATGAATGAGGTTAGCTGGCGATATTTCAGCAGGTGCGAGGTGAGCCCGCGTTTTTATGCTGCACGCTATTTTCTGCTGTATCTGCATGAAACAGAGCAAACTCAGAAATTTATCACAGCGGCTGCAGGTCGTTAGTCGGCAAAGTATTATACGGCTCAGGACTGGCAGCGCCTTCTCGCTCTAATAATAGAGAACACAAATCACAACGAGAGTAATGCCTGAAAGGAAAGGAGCAAAATCAGGACAAGAGGATTTCACGGTATTGAGAACAAGGTAGCTTCTTAACCCGCTGGCTGGTTCTCATGCCAATCCTCTGGCTGCTGTTCTGAGGTTTTATATATTAAAGTGCCCACATGAAATAATGTCGCTTAACAAACTGTATTCGCCTATACAGTAAAACCTTGCATTGCGAGCATAATTTGTTCCCAGAAACATGCTTGTAATCCAAAGCATTCGTATATCAAAGCGAATTTCCCTATAAGAAATAATGGAAACTCAAATTATTCGTTCCACCACCATTTATTCATAAGTCCTTCAGTTTATAGGCCATATAAAAAGATTATAGCAATGTGATAGGTTGTGTAACCATAAAATGTCCATCAACAAATGGAAGCCTCTACAAGGGGATTAGAAGCAAAATCCAGCAGGCGCTCCAGACTATAAAAGAGAAGAGAGGCGCCTCTAATGCCGCGTACACATGGTCGGAATTCTCATCGGAAAAAGCTCTGATGGTTTTCCCGTCGGATTTCCGACGGAATTTTGCTCAAACTGTCTTGCCTACACGCGGTCACACCAAATTCCGACGGTCAGTAACACAGCGGCATAAAACACGTTCGACAGCACTATAAAAGGGAAGTTTAATGCTTCCGAGCATGCGTCAAATTGTTTCCGAGCATGCGTCGGAATTTTACATGTCGGAATTGCATACACACGATCGGAAAATCAGGTTCTCAATCCAAAGTCCGTCGGAAATTCCGACAAAAAAAGACCGATGGGCATACACACGAAAAAATCCGTTGAAAAGCTCCCATCAGACTGTTTCCATTGGAAATTCCGACCGTGTGTACGCGGCATAAGTGTAGCAATATGGTTACATTTAATGAAGGTACAACATTTAGCAACTCACATGGCTGACGATTAAAACAGACACATCTAAGTATGCAGGCATCCGGGGTAATGCCGCATACACACGATCGGTAATTCCGCCAGCAAAAGTCAGATGAGAGCTTTTGGTCGGAAAATGCGACCGTGTGTATGCTCCATCGAACTTTTGCTGGCGGAATTCCAGCCAGCAAAAGGTTGAGAGCAGGTTCTCTATTTTTCGGTCGGAAAAAGTTTTGATCGTCTGTACCAATTCCGACACGCAAAATTCCTACACGTTCTCGGAAACAATTTGACGTATGCTCGGAAGCATTGAACCTAATCTTCTCGGCTCGTCGTAGTGTTGTACGTCACTGCGTTCTTGGCGGTCGAAAGTTCAGAGAACTTTTGTGTGACCGTGTGTATGCAAGCCAAGCTTGAGCGGAATTTCGTCTGAAAAAACATCCAAGATTTTTCAGACGGAAAATCCGCTTGTGTGTACGCGGCATAAAGTTGTCCACATAGACCATCCTCCGCACCGCCGGCTCTTACCGCTGTCAGTCTGCAATCGTGACCGGGAAGACTACCCTGCAGTAGAGCAATTTGAAAGCAAAGCTTGAACGGCTCATGGAGTGCAGCGTGGAAAGGATGACGTTAGTGGTGCAGAGGATGGTCTATGCGGACAACTTTAACCCGGATGCCTGCATACTTAGATGTGCCTGTTTTAATCATTAACCATGTGAGTTGCTAAATGTTGTACCTTCATTAAATGTAACCATATTGCTACACTTAGAGGCGCCTCTCCTCCTTTACACTCAGTTGTGATATGACACTACTTGTATATCAAGACATCGCTTGTAAATCAAGTCAAAATGTATTTAAATATTGTACTTTTCTTGCAAAACGCTCTCAAACCAAGTTACTCTCAAACCAAGGTTTTACTGTACATCTGCTTATTCATGCAAATATTTAATCAGCCAAATGTGTGGCAGGGAACAATGCATACAGCCATGCCCAGAATGGGGGGAAGTGTGATCTCAGTGATCTTGACCTGGCTGGTGCCAGTAAGGACTGGCCACATGGGAGTACATTGTTGGTAGTTGGTAGGTCAGCAGACTCCATAGATGCCAACTGTCTTGGATTAACCAGGACAGTCCAACATCTTGAGCCTCCATCATGATGATGCCAAGTCCTGGGCTGTGTCCAGGGATCACAGCATCACCCTTATTTAAGTTACTAAGCTTGTGCAGTAATGAAAAAAAAAAGTATTAACTGAAGATATTGCATATGTAAGTGGGTGGTTCATGCATAAATAGGGGTGGGGCCACGCCAGAAAGGGTGTGTGGTCTTGGCATGACCATTCGGAAAGTTGACAACGTCAAGGACTGGGAATACTATGTTTGTAAGTATGCGACTCTTATGACTAAGGCCACGTGCCGAAATGTGTAAGGCCTGTATTATTTTATACCACACCTGGATTAATAATTGTATTCATTGCGGAAGATCGAGCTGCCAGCTTTCCTTTATCTACATATGCGACTCATATACCTGGAGCAGTAAGGCACCACCATTGTTTTATTTTCTCTTTCAGAGCTCCGCGGTGCTTGTTGGTGCCGTCAACAAAAAAAGTGAACCGTGAAATAGCAGCACACAAAACAATGTAAGAGGTATATAGTATGGTTAAACCTCCGAGAAGGAAGGAACTCAATCCCCAGACCCCCCCAAGGGGGCAAGGCTCCAGATAGGGGCAGGGCAACCATTGTGTAGCCCTACATAACAGGAGGCCAAGTCTGAGTATGTATAGTGCTCCTATGTACATAATAATTCAGATTTTTTTGGTCACAGTGCAGTGTATTAAAGCCATGACTTCTATGGCTCCTTCCCATAGTCTATTGCATACACTGCACTGATTATGGCTAAAAAGCTAATAAATGGCTCTATAACAGGGTTCCTCAACTAGGGTTCCTCCAAAAGTTGCATGGGGTTCCTTGAGCTATGAGCAATTTATGCCTCTCGTATAATCATATAAATTCCTGCTGACACTGTTAAAGTGGTGTTTCCACCAACAAAAAAAAAAAAAATTGGCTTAAAAATCATAAAAAAAAGTTAAAAAAAAAATAATTGGAAAAAAAAAATGTTTTACTCACCTCTAAATGCCTGTTGCTAGGGGGTCCCTCGTAGTCTGCCACCTTCAGTGCCCAGCAACTGACGTCACTTCCCCTAGGCGCCGCACAGTCATCTGTGACGTGTCCCCGATGAGTGAGCGTTGAATCACGCGCACGGCGCCGCTCGCGCAAGCGCAGTGGGCGCCCGGCTGTGAAGTCACAGCCGGGTGCCCACATCAAGAACGCCGGCGCCGCGATTGGAGTGGGGAACGAGGGGGGGCCTCGTTCCCATTGCATCGCTGGACCTCCGAATATTAAAAGGCAGCAGCTGCAGTATTTGTAGCTGCTGACTTTTAATTTATTTTTTTGTGGGCACTCCACTTTAAGGTAATTCTTCCCAATGACCACAAGTGCAAGGAACATTCCCCCCACTGACCATCACACTAATGCTTCATGTATTGTAGATATACGTACTAATTTTTAGCAAGGGTTCCCTGAGACCAGTGAGTTATTTCAAGGGTTCCTCTGTGTTGAAAAGGTTGAGAAAGATTGCTTTATAATATTAGGCTACATTTGCACCATACAAAACAATGTAGCAGCGCTATAAAAACATAATAAAATAAAATGGATCCAAAGCAGTGAATGTGTATGAACTAAATTGCACAAACAACAAAAGTGATAACAATGGATGAACAGTTCATAAATAACACATAAATGTGGGTTCTTGTGATTTGACACTTCTTGACGACAGTGCACCTCCACCACATAAATTGCATGCTTACCAGAAGGCAAGCTTATAGAAGCCTGTGGCTATATACCCAGCCAGGGCCTTTATCCAAGTTGATTATCCACAGATAGTGATGGGAAGAGGCTTGGACTAAGCACCAAATAGCCTGGGAGACTCGGGCATCAACCACCAAGGGAAGAGGTCAGGCGTTACCCAAAAATACAAAAAAATGCTCCATAGTGTAAAATGTACCAATAGAATTTAATGGGTTTAAAGGATTACACTTACAGAATGGAAGACAAAAATGATCATAAAACACGGCCGGCCAGCAAGTGAACACCCGTCCATTGAGTAAAGCGCGATGAGGTCAGCACGTCAAGCTCCCTATGCGTGTTTCGTCACAATCTGACGTTGTCTCGGGGAACGGGCGACGCACTGAGTTGTGTCATGTAACGGCAGAAGCAAGCCTCGATATGAGTCTTGGGAGGCAGGAACCTAATCATCCCAAAAGGACATAGAGACAATGTGTTGAAGAATAAAAACTTTATTAAAAACTAAAAACAAACCGCAATGTATCTTACGGTATAGGAGGGACAGAGATAACTAAGATGAGAGGAGGGAGAATGGAACAGGGTTGAGTTATGATACTAATCAAATGGCACCAAGAATAAGATTAATTGGACTTATACCTAAAACCAAAAGGGGAATCTATAATACTCGTGATCAATGTAGGAAGATCAGGAGATACATAAGATGACAAATATATTCAAATGAGGCACCAATAACAGACTCACTTAAGCCAAAAAAGCCACTAAAGAGTACATAATGAAGTACCCATTTTCTCAAAACAAGATGACAATGGATGGGTAACCAGAGAGATATAAGGCGTAATCCGTCCATGTCTCAAGTAATGAGAACACAAGACAGATCACGTATAATGTCATGAATATGGTTGGGTTAAGCATGACGCACTAACCAAGTCACCTAGATTGGGCAGACTATAATGACAACCATTATCACAATATGAGTAAATTATATATATGGATAAAAAACGGAACTAGTCACGTATTGTGTCATAAAAACTGTAAAGTTGAGTATAACACATTATCCAAATGACCTAGAATAAACAAACTGAAAATGGCCAAAAATAGGTGGAAGAATACTGTAAGGCCCCTTTCACACTGGGGCGGGGAGCCGCGGTGACGGTAAAGCAGCGCTATATTTAGCGCTGCTTTACCGTCATTTTAACCGCGGTATTCGGCCGCTCGCGGTGTGGTTTTACCCCCGCTAGCGGCCGAAAAAGGGTTAAACACCCCCGCAGAGCGCCGCCGTAGCAGCGCTTTGCGGCGGTATTGCCGCGGTTTTACCGCGGTTTCCCATTCAAATCAATGGGAAGGAGCGGTATAGGAGCGGTGAACACACCGCTCCTATACCGCTCCAAAGATGCTGCTAGCAGGACTTTTTTTGCCGTCCTGCTAGCTCACCGCTCCAGTGTGAAAGCCCGCCGGCTTTCACACTGGAGTTAAACGCCTGAAAAACGCCCCAGTGTGAAAGGGGCCTAAATTAGAAAAATGCTATATATATATATATATATATATATACACACACAATAATGTCTTTTTTAATTGAATAACGCCATAAAACTGTGTTCAGGAGTCGTTTTTCTGACCACAAAAAATGCCAAAGCTGATAAATAGACATGTGCAATTCGTTTAGTTTTTCGTTTTTTTTCGTTATTTTCGTTCATTCGTTATCGTACGAATGAACGAACGATTCGCTAAAAATTTTAACGAATAACGAATCGTTCGAATCGAACGATTCCGAAAACAACGAAAATCCGAAAAAAAAAATAGAAACAACGAATCTACGAAAGAAGAAAATCCGAAAAACGAAAACAGGAACAACGAAAATCAAAATGAACGAAAAAATTTGTACATTCGTAACTTTTTTTTTTTTGTTGAATTGGTAATTTTCCGTGTCCCTTACAATGGTGCTGCTTAACATGCCTCGAATGGATTGAACGAAAAAATTCGTACATTCGTAACTTTTTTTTTTTTTTCGATTCGTAAGTTTCCGTGTCTCTTACAATGGCGCTGCTTAACGTGCTTCGAATGGATTAAACGAAAAAATTCGTACATTCGTAACTTTTTTTTTTTTTTTTCGATTCGTAATTTTCCGTGTCTCTTACAATGGCGCTGCTTAACGTGCTTCGAATGGATTGAACGAAAAAATTCGTACATTCATAACTTTTTTTTTCGATTCGTAACTTTCCGTGTCTCTTAAAATGTAATAATAGCATACACATTACATAAAATTATGAATTATGCTCCGATTACGAATCTACGAATGTTCCGATTGTTACAAATGAACGAATAAATACGAATGCGTCCGAATTTCGAATAAACGAATAAACGAAAATTAAACTAATGGAAAAACGAATCAACAAAAAAATAACGCTAACGAAAATATGAATCGTTACGAATACGAACACCGGCGACTTACGAATTTACGAATCGTTACGAATACAAACACCGACGACGTACGAATTTATGAATCGTTACGAATCAACGGAAACGAAATACGAAGCTACTGGAGTTTTTATAACATTATTTTAACATCCAGTGTGCATGGAGCCTTATTTGTAAAAAAATTTGGAAAACCATTTATCATTTTCCTTCAACTTCACAATTATGTAGCACTTGTATTGGTCTATAACATAAAATCCCAATAAAATACATTTACATTTTTGGTTGTAACATAACAAAATATGGAAAATTTGAAGGGGTATGAATACTTTTTCAAGGCACTGTATATATATATATATATATATATATATATATATATATATATATATATATATATATATATATACAGTCCGTTTAGTCCAAGATTGTTAGCTGTGTAGCTGGGGGACTGTACAAACAGCTGCACATTATCTGTAATCTGAGAAATAAGATCATAGAGGCTCCATACATTGAATGCACCCAGCCTTATCATTCATCCCAGCAGAGGTGGGAGAGACGAAGGCCATACAGAGCTCCAGGTCCTCTGTCACAGTTGAAGCCTTCTTAGTATTACACTCAGCTGGCTAATTCTAGGAGATAAGGAACATGTGTTCGATGGAGGACTGAGTGTCAGCTCTTGTCAGCAGAATGGTGGATTCAGTTACGGAGAGGAAGAGGAAGCCTCGTCCCTTTGCTCCATATCGCTTTTCCTTCCTGAGGGTCCCCTTCTAACACAAGCCTTTGTACGAACCTGGCACCTCATCCACATCTGCAACAGGAGAGCGATGCTCTTCTTGTTGAGGTCCATCTCCAAGGACTCGGGAGCCAATGCTATCCAGGAGAAAATGCAATTGTGTTAACCACTTGCCAACCGGCGCACGCCTATATACATTGGCACAATGGCACGGCTGCGCAAATGGGCGTACCTGTACGTCCCCTTTAAGACACAGCATTGTGGGTGCACGCGCAGCGTACACCGTGACCGTGCCCGCGGGTCCTGCGGACTCGATGTCCGCCGGTGTCCCACGATCATGTCACGGAGCCGCAGAACGGGGAGATGCCTATGTAAACAAGGCATTTCCCCGTTCTGCCTACTGACATGACAGAGATCTACTGCTCCCTGTCATCGGGAGCAGTGATCGCTGTCAAGTAAGTGTTAGCCCCTCCCCCCACCACAGTTTGAATCACTCCCTAGGACACACTTAACCCCTTGATCGCCCCCTAGTGTTTAACCCCTTTCCTGCCAGTGACATTTAGCCCCCGTACACACGGTCGGAAATTGCGACCACAAAATCCGTCTGATTTTTCCCGACGGATTTTGTCCGACACTGGTGTTGCATACATACGGTCGGACAAAGTTGTCGGAAAATCCGATCATTCTGAACGTGGTGACGTTCGTTGCGTACGACGGAACTACGTAGAGGCTATTAGCCAATAGCTTTGGTCTCGTAATTTGATCTGAGCTGGCGTGGCACTTTGTCCGTCGGAATTCTCTACACACGATTGGAAAAAGTCTGATCGGATTTTGTTGTCGGAAAATTTGAGAGCAGAATCAAATTCCGACGGAAAAAGTCCGATGGAGCCCACACACGGGCGGATTTTCCAACAACATGGTCCGATCGGACATTTTCCGTCAGAATTTCCGACCGTGTGTACGGGGCATAACACAGTAAGCAGTGCATTTGTATAGCACTGATCGATGTATAAATGACAATGGTCCCAAAATAGTGTCAGAAGTGCCTGATGTGTCCACCATAATGTCGCAGCCACAATAAAAATCGCAGATCGCCGCCATTACTACTAAAAAAAAAAAATAATAATAATAAAAATGCCATAAATCTATCCCCTAATTTGTAGATGCTATAATTTTTGCGCAAACCAATCTATATACGCTTAGTGCGATTTTTTTTTTACCACAAATATGTAGAAGAATTTATGTCGGCCTAAACTGAGAAAGAAATTCGTTTTTTTTATATATTTTTGGGGGGATATTTATTATAGCAAAAAGTAAAAGAATATTGCTTTTTTTTTTCAAAATTGTCGCTCTTTTTTTGTTTATAGCGCAAAAAATAAAAACCGCAGAGGTGATCAAATACCAACAAAAGAAAGCTCTATATGTGGGGAAAAAAAGGACATCAATTTTGTTTGGTTGCAATGTCGCACAACCGCGCAATTGTCAGTTAAAATGACGCAGGGCTGTATCACAAAAAGTGCTCTGGTCAGGAAGGGGGTAAATTCTTCTGGGGCTGAAGCTGTTAAAGTCCGAAAGCTCATTTCGTCTAATCAGATTTTCCTATAAATTCCTCATAACCTCTTTAGCTTTTCTACCAGGACCAAAACAATTTTTACATGTCCACTATGGGCTGGTTCACTCAGCAATAACAGCGCCATTATTTAGGATAACAAAGAAATACAGTATATTCATTGTTTTTTGGGGACAAACATTACATTTGGCAATAACAACTTCCCAAAAAGAAATATGTTTACTCCTATGTAATCAATACCCGCTTGCTGGCCACCTCACGTAGGAGCTGGCGGCAGAACTTCTCTCCTGCATTGGATCACATATCTAAAACGCAGGGCCAGCGCTAGACTATTTTGCACCCTAGGCAAGACCAGCGACCCCCCCGTCAGCAATGTTATATCTGTGAATAAATATAGGAGATGATATAAACTCCCCTGAATGAACACAAGGCTGTAACAGGCTTACCAGTCCAACTTTACAATCCAGCGAAAGAAACAAAGGGTAGTACCAGCAGTGCCACCACAAGGCCAAATGACCTACCAAACCACCCTATATACTCCCCACCGGAGAGAAGGCACCAACTACACCAGTATCCCATCCGGTGTGCAATGCTCGCCCGGTTCACAGCAGAACCAATGACTGCTGTTGCCATCTTGAAAAAGGGCATGGCGGCGGCATACCGAGCTCCAGACATTGGAGGCAACAGAGAGTGTGGGACAACCTTTCTGAATGACCACAAAGACCCAGGCATCCAAAAAAAAAAAATACGTCAGGGACTACTGTAGGTCAAGGTCAAACAGTATGAACCAGCGGCTGTGGCTGCACCCTAGACAGCAGTGCACCCTAGGCGGCTGCCTAGTTCACCTAGTGGTAGCGCCAGGCCTGCTAAAACATGATCCTGCTCTCCCAGCTGTGCTGTGATTAATAACAGTACAAGCCGCTCAATGGGTGCTGGCCATTGATTGCCGGGCGGGACCCACTGATCGGTGAAGAGGACAGGACAGAGCTCTGTGAATGTAAACAACACAGAGCTCTGTCCCGACAGCGGGGATGTTCCGTTTTTTTTTTCCCTGCGAGGCAGGGAATAAAAACCGGTGCATCCCTTAGTAAAAACAGCACACAGCGAATGCACCAAGCACTGTTAGGCACACAGGTAACTCTTTAGTCTCGTACATGCGATCGGACTTTAAACAAACTTTTCCGTGGATTTCTGTCCAAAGGGCGTTGGCTGTGAACTTGTATTGCATACACACGGCAGGACTTTTTCAGCCAACTTTCACCAAATCACGTGGTTTTTCTGTTCTTTACCGCCACCCTTTGGTCAACTTCTGTATTGTTGTCTGATCTTTTGCATTGGTTCTGAGCATGCGTGTTTGTACTTTGGACTTAAGTCCGATGGCTTTCTGTACACACGATCGGACTTTGCTCCATCAGACTTTTGTTGCCGAAAAGTTTGTCTGTTTGCAGAGCGAACGTTTGTCCGATGAAAAACGAAAACGTTTGTCCGATGAAAAACGAAAACGTTTGTCCGATGGCGCGTACACGCCGTCGGATGTTGCCTTAAAACAGCTCATTTGCATGTTTGTTGTCAAAAAGTCTGATCGTGTGTATTGGCCTTTTAATTACCCCTAGATCTTAACCCCTCCCCAGCCAGTGTGATTAGTACAGTGTCATCGTATATTATTAGCACTGATCACTGTATTAGTGTCACTGGTCCCCACAAAGTGTCAGTTATGCCACGTACACACGAGCAGACTTTTCGACGGACTAGGTCCGATGGTCTTCCCGATGGACTTTCGGCGGAGTTTCCGACAGACTTTCCGAACGAACAAACTATGCCACACACAATCACACCAAAGTCCGACGGATTCAAACGTGATAACGTACAACCGGTCTAGAATAAGGAAGTTCATCGCCAGTAGCCAATATCTGCCCTAGCGACGGTTTTCGCCCGTCGGACTAGCATACAGACGAACGGATTTTTACTAGTATAAATAAATAAATAAAAATTCCAGTACACTTTATATCCCATACTTTGTAGACACTGTAACTTTCACACAAACCAATCAATTTGCACTTATTGGGAATTTTTTTTTAACCAAAAATAGGTAGCAGAATACATTTTGGCCTAAATTTATGAAGAAATTCGATTTTTTTTTTTATAACATTTTTATTGGATATGTTTTATAGCAGAAAGTAAAAAATATTGTTTTTTTTTTTCAAAATGGTTTTTCGCTTATTTAATAAAAATGAATAATAAAAAAGAAAAAAAAAAAAAACAGTGATGATTAAATACCACCAAATGAAAGCTCTATTTGTGTGAAAAAAATGATATAAATTTGATCTGGGTACAATTGTCAGCTAAAGTATAGCCGTGTCAAATAGCAAAAAATGGCGCAGTCATGAAAGAGGTAAGTATGTATTTTTTTTTCTATTTTGATCAGTGTTCATTTTACTGTACATGAATGACATATATTTTATCCTATTTAAAAAGACACAAAAAATTGGACTAGCCTGCTGCATCGTTTTTTTTAATTTGATTTTTGGGGTGTCTTTGAATTCTGCTCTCTGTAGGGTGATAATTTTCATTTCCATCAAACGACGTGGCATCCTTTCATTCCTAACACATTACCCAGTCCATATCAGTATAGATATCCAGTACTATATTTTTCCCCATTGAGATCTGATGTGTTTTCAAAGTGTTCCTCTAATTTTTTTGAGCAGTGTACATTATTCGTTTACTTGAAGCTTTTTGTACATTTTCACATAAATGCCTATATATGTTTTTTAACCGCTTCCGGACCGCCCACTGTAGATATACGTCTACAGAATGGCACGGCTAGGCAAAAGCACATATATATACGTCCCCTTTAATTGCCTAGCCGTGGGGTCGCACGCGCGCCGGCGGCGGCACGCTCGCGACCCGTCGGGAGCTCCGTGACCACGGCCGCGGGACAAGCGGACCCTTTCGCCGCTGGTGTCCCACGATCGGGTCACAGAGCTGAAGAATGGGGAGAGGTCTGTGTAAACAAACCTCTCCCCGCGCTTCCTACTCTGCCTGTCACTGATCTGCTGTTCCCTGTCATTGGGAACAGCCGATCAGTGACGTCAGACGTCAGCCACGCCCCCTACTGTGAAAAAACACACAACACGTCACACTAACTCCTCCCCGCCCCCTAGTGGTTAACTCCTTCACTGCCACTGTCATTTACATAGGAATCAGTGCATTTAAATAGCACTGATTTCTGTATAAATGACAAATGTCCCAAAAATGTGTCAAAAATGTCCGATGTGTCCGCCATAATGTCGCAGTCACAATAAAAATCGCTGATCGCCGCCATTACTAGTAAAAAAAAAAAAATATTAATAAAAATGTAATAAAACTATCCCCTATTTTGTAAATGCTATAACTTTTGTGCAAACCAATCAATAATCGCTAATTGCGATTTTTTTTTTACCAAAAATATGTAGAAGAATACGTATCGGCCTAAACTGAGGGAAAAAAAATTTTTATATATTTTTTTTGGGGATATTTATTATAGCAAAAGTTTAAAAAATTTGCATTTTTTTCTAAATTGTCGCTCTATTTTTGTTTATAGCGCAAAAAATAAAAACCGCAGGGGCGATCAAATACCACCAAAAGAAATCTCTATTTGTGGGAAAAAAAGGATGCCAGTTTTGTTTGGGAGCCACGTCGCACGACCGCGCAATTGTCAATTAAAGCGACGCAGTGCCGAATCGCAAAAAGGGGCCTGGTCCTTTGGCTGCCAATTGGTCCGGGGCTGAAGTGGTTAAAGATAAAAGGTTTCAAGAAGCTTAGCAAGAAAACAGACACATTGTTTATCTGATAAAAGTTTATTCGCTTGCTGCAACTCTGTACAGTACTCATTTACTTTATGCCTTTTTTCAAAATACCAATAAAAACGATTGAACCAGAAAAGTTTATTCGCATTATTTTATCATTTATCACTTATTGTTGGGATATTTGTATGGTATGGAAATATGCCCCAAACTAATTTACACTGATATTGCTTTGATAGATGTGGGGACACATAAAGTGATGGCAGTTTTTTCCTGAAACGATTTTTGGATTGATTGGGTGATAGCGCATACGTCATTTCACTCTATAGTTATTTTTTATTTTGCACATTTTGTTTTTATTCAAATAAAAAATAAAAAATAAGATAAAAAAAAACTTCTGTGTGCAGCAGCCGCCCCAGCCCCCCTAATACTTACCTGATGTCCTAGGGTGCCCGGCCACTGGTGTTCCTACTCTCTTCTCTCTGCAGCAAGTAACTAAGTCTCAGCATCAGCAGGCAACCGCTGCTCTGTTCGCACATTGTGTCAGAGGCGCACAGCAGCGGAGGACTGTGTCTGTGTCCTGACTCCCGAATAAATGGAAGCAAGCAAACATTCATTGAATGGCACTGGTAGGCTGCATTGAGGCGCACTGATAGGCTGCATTTGATGGGCACTGGTGAGGCTACATTTGATGGGCACTGGTGAGGCTGCATTTGATGGGCGCTGGTGAGGCTGCATTTGATGGGTGCTGGTGAGGCTACATTTGATGGGCGCTGGTGAGGCTACATTTGATGGGCGCTGGTGAGGCTGCATTGATGGGTGCTGGTAAAGTTGCATTGATGGGTGCTGGTGAGGCTGCATTGATGGACGCTGGTGAGGCTGCTTATGATGGGCGCTGGTGAGGCTACATTTGATGGGCGCTGGCGAGTCTGCATTTAATGGGCGCTGGTGAGGCTGCATTTGATGGGTGCTGGTGAGACTGCATTTGATGGGTGCTGGTGAGGCTGCATTGATGGGTGCTGGTGAGGCTCCATTTGATGGGCGCTGGTGAGGCGGCATTTGAGGGGTGCTGGTGAGGCTGCATTTGATGGGCGCTGGTGAGGCTGCATTTGATAGGTGCTGGTCCGATGGCTTTCTGTACATACGATCGGACTTTGCTCCATCAGACTTTTGTTGCCGAAAAGTTTGTCTGTGTGCAGAGCGAACTTTTGTCCGATGAAAAACGAAAAAGTTTGTCCGATGGCGCGTACACGCAGTCGGATGTTGCCTTAAAACAGCTAATTTGCATGTTTGTTGTCAAAAAGTCTGATCGTGTGTATGGGCCTTTTGATTATTCCTAGATCTTAACCCCTCCCCAGCCAGTGTGATTAGTACAGTGTCATCGTATATTATTAGCACTGATCACTGTATTAGTGTCACTGGTTCCCACAAAGTGTCAGTTATGCCACGTACACACGAGCGGACTTTTCGACGGACTAGGTCCGACGGTCTTCCTGACGGACTTTCGGCTGAGTTTCCGACGGACTTTCCGAACAAAAGGACTTTGCCACACACAAGCACACCAAAGTCCGACGGATTCCAAAGTGATGACGTACGACCGGTCTAGAATAAGGAAGTTCATCGCCAGTAGCCAATAGCTGCCCTAGCGTCGGTTTTCGTCCGTCGGACTATCATAGAGACGAACTGATTTTTCGACCGGACTCGAGTCCGTCGGAAAGATTTGAAACATGTTTTAAATCTAAAGTCCGTCTGATTTTTCGACAGCAAAGGTCCGATGAAGCCCACACACGGTCGAATTGTCCGGCAGATTCGTTCCGTCGGACCTAGTCCGTCAAAAAGTCTGCTCGTGTGTACGCGGCATTAGTGTCAGATTGCCCGTCATACTTTCACAGTCCCACTATAACTCCCTGATCAACTCTATTACTAGTATAAATAAATAAATAAAAATTCCAGTACACTTTATATCCCATACTTTGTAGACACTCTAACTTTCACACAAACCAATCAATATACACTTATTGGGGATTTTTTTTTAACCAAAAACAGGTAGCAGAATACATTTTGGCCTAAATTTATGAAGAAATTCAATTTGTTTTTTTTATAACATTTTTTTATTGGATATGTTTTATAGCAGAAAGTAAAATATATTGGGGTTTTTTTTCAAAATGTTTTCGCTTATATAATAAAAATTTATAATAAAAAAGAAAAAAAAAAAAACAGTGATGATTAAATACCACCAAATGAAAGCTCTATTTGTGTGAAAAAAATGATATAAATTTCATCTGGGTACAATTGTCAGCTAAAGTATAGCCGTGTCAAATAGCAAAAAATGGCCCAGTCATAAAAGAGGTAAGTGGATACAGAAAAGATGTATTTATTTTTTTCTATTTTGATCGGAGTTAATTTTACTGTACATGAATGACATATATTTTATCCTATTTAAAAAGACACAAAAAATTGGACTAGCCTGCTGCATCGTTTTTTCATTTTGATTTTTGGGGTGTCTTTGAATTCTGCTCTCTGTAGGGTGATAATTTTCATTTCCATCAAACGACGTGGCATCCTTTCATTCCTAACACATTACCCAGTCCATATCAGTATAGATATCCAGTACTATATTTTTCCCCATTGAGATCTGATGTGTTTTCAAAATGTTCCTCAAATTTTTTTGAGCAGTGTACATTATTCGTTTACTTGAAGCTTTTTGTACATTTTCACATAAATGCCTATATATGTTATTTAACCGCTTCCGGACCGCCCACTGTAGATATACGTCTACAGAATGGCACGGCTAGGCAAAAGCACGTATATATACGTCCCCTTTAATTGCCTAGCCGTGGGGTCGCACGCGCGCCGGCGGCGGCACGCTCGCGACCCGTCGGGAGCTCCGTGACCGATGCCGCGGGACCAGCGGACCCGATCGCCGCTTGTGTCCCGCGATCGGGTCACAGAGCTGAAGAACGGGGAGAGGTCTGTGTAAACAAACCTCTCCCCGCGCTTCCTACTCTGCCTGTCACTGATCTGCTGTTCCCTGTCATCGGGAACAGCCGATCAGTGACGTCAGACGTCAGCCACGCCCCCTACTGTGAAAAAACACACAACACGTCACACTAACTCCTCCCCGCCCCCTAGTGGTTAACTCCTTCACTGCCACTGTCATTTACATAGGAATCAGTGCATTTAAATAGCACTGATTTCTGTATAATAGACAAATGTCCCAAAAATGTGTCAAAAATGTCCGATGTGTCCGCCATAATGTCGCAGTCACAATAAAAATCGCTGATCGCCGCCATTACTAGTAAAAAAAAAGAAATATTAATAAAAATGCTATAAAACTATCCCCTATTTTGTAAACGCTATAACTTTTGTGCAAACCAATCAATAATCGCTAATTGCGATTTTTTTTTACCAAAAATATGTAGAAGAATACGTATCGGCCTAAACTGAGGGAAAAAATGTTTTTTTATATATTTTTTGGGGATATTTATTATAGCAAAAATTTAAAAAAATGTTTCAAAATTGTCGCTCTATTTTTGTTTATAGCGCAAAAAAATAAAAACCGCAGGGGCGATCAAATACCACCAAAAGAAAGCTCTATTTGTGGGAAAAAAAGGACGCCAATTTTGTTTGGGAGCCACGTCGCACGACCGCGCAATTGTCAGTTAAAGCGACGCAGTGCCGAATCGCAAAAAGGGGCCTGGTCCTTTGGCTGCCAATTGGTCCGGGGCTGAAGTGGTTAAAGATAAAAGGTTTCAAGAAGCTTAGCAAAAAAACAGACACATTGTTTATCTGATAAAAGTTTATTCGCTTGCTGCAACTCTGTACAGTACTCATTTACTTTATGCCTTTTTTCAAAATACCAATAAAAACGATTGAACCAGAAAAGTTTATTTGCATTATTTTATCATTTATCACTTATTGTTGGGATATTTGTATGGTATGGAAATATGCCCCAAACTAATTTACACTGATATTGCTTTGATAGATGTGGAGACACATAAAGTGATGGCAGTTTTTTCCAGAAACGATTTTTGGATTGATTGGGTGATAGCGCATACGTCATTTCACTCTATAGTTATTTTTTATTTTGCACATTTTGTTTTTATTCAAATAAAAAATAAGATAAAAAAAACCTTCTGTGTGCAGCAGCCGCCCCAGCCCCCCTAATACTTACCTGATGTCCTAGGGTGCCCGGCCAAACATTCATTGAATGGCACTGGTAGGCTGCATTGAGGCGCACTGATAGGCTGCATTTGAGGGGCACTGGTGAGGCTGCATTTGATGGGCGCTGGTGAGGCTGCATTTGATGGGTGCTGGTGAGGCTACATTTGATGGGCGCTGGTGAGGCTGCATTTGATGGGCGCTGGTGAGGCTGCATTGATGGGTGCTGGTAAAGTTGCATTGATGGGTGCTGGTAGGTTGCATTGATGGGCGCTGGTGAGGTTGCATTGATGGGTGCTGGTAAGCTGCATTGATGGGCACTGGTGAGGCTGCATTGATGGGCGCTGGTATGCTGCATTAATGGGCGCTGCTGAGGCTGCTTTTAATGGGCGCTGGTGAGGCTGCATTGATGGACGCTGGTGAGGCTGCTTATGATGGGCGCTGGTGAGGCTACATTTGATGGGCGCTGGCGAGTCTGCATTTAATGGGTGCTGGTGAGACTGCATTTGATGGGCGCTGGTGAGGCTGCATTGATGGACGCTGGTGAGGCTGCATTGATGGATGCTGGTGAGGCTGCATTTGATGGGCGCTGGTGAGGCTATATTTGATGGGGGCTGGTGAGGCTGCATTTAATGGGGCGCTGGTGAGGCTACATTGATGGACGCTGGTGAGGCTGCCATGATGGACACTGGTGAGGCTGCATTTGATGGGCGCTGGTGAGGCTACATTGATGGACGCTGGTGAGGCTGCATTGATGGACGCTGGTGAGGCTGCATTTAATGGACGCTGGTGAGGCTGCATTGATGGATGCTGGTGAGGCTGCATTTGATGGACGCTGGTGAGGCTGCATTGATGGACGCTGGTGAGGCTGCATTTAATGGACGCTGGTGAGGCTGCATTGATGGATGCTGGTGAGGCTGCATTTGATGGACGCTGGTGAGGCTGCATTTGATGGGCGCTGGTGAGGCTGCATTTGATAGGTGCTGGTAAAGCTGCATTTGATGGGCGCTGGTGAGGCTGCATTTGATGGGCGCTGGTGGGGCTGCATTTGATGGGCACTGGTGAGACTCCATTTGATGGGTACTGGGGGGCTGCATATGATGGGCGCTACATTAAAACGGGTGGGGTATACATGGGCAGGGGAAAGGGGGTGGGGTCAGGGGTGGAGCCAAGGGGGCGGCGAAATTAGGTTTTGCCTAGGGTGTCAAAAGTCCTTGCACCAGCCCTGATCCAATTCTCACATATGTGAACCCGGCCTAATGTGTTTCTCCTGCGAACAGTTTGCACTAGGCACATGTGACAAAATGAACGAAAAACAGATTAATCTATGTCCACTGAATGATTTATTGATTTATTCATTACTCACAACCGTGTGTTCATTTTTCGATAACACGATCAAATGGATTTTTTCAACAGGTGTATGGCTAGCATTAGATTGTAAGCTCCTTGGGGGTAGGGACTTATGTGAATGTACAATATATGGAAATTGTTGGTGCTATACTGTGTAAACCTTCAATAAATACTACTAGTTATAGTATGACCTGAATATACAAGAACCTTCACAGACACACAAGCAGCAGCCTGCGGACCTGCATTACCAGCAGTACTGATGAAGAGGTTCTGCAGCAGCTGTAGTCTTTGTTGCAGCAGACCGCTGACCTCTCCTATGACCACTGACCGGCCCTTTATTTTTTAGCAGTGTATAACGATTAGGCGGCAGGTCCCCTCCATCTCGGTGTTGTATCATTCGGTTATTATTCCAGAATGGACTCATCTGCCGCTCAGGAGACAAATGAGAGACTCTCATTAGGCGCAGACAGGGACGCCGGCCATTCATCGCCTGTTCCTACTGCTCTTTACATAACATGATTTGTTGTTGTAATAAGAGGTGAGGTGACCATTCCGCTCCGTCAGACTCCCCCACCGCCAATAAACTTTATGTGACCTCCATACATCATACATGGAAAACTTAGAAGGTGCCTGGGGAGCGTTCAGCTGCAACATTAAAGGGGAACTCTACTCAAAGATGACCAATTTCATTCCACTAAGCTCTGTTCTCACCTAAACTTACCTAGTATGTTAGGTTCTGCGTTTTCATTATTGGTTGGTTCAAGTGTTAAACCGCGTACACACGATCGGATGTGTGATAACAGGCTGTTGGCAGAAAATCCGACCGTTTGTACGCTCCATTGTACAATTGTTGTCGGATTTTCCGCAGACAAACGTGTGTGTTGATTTTCCGAACGTGTGTACACAAGTCCGTCGCACAAGAGTCCAAAGTACAAAAACGCATGCTCGGAAGCAAGGACGAGCCAGAAGCGGTCTGTCTTGTAAACAAGCGCTCGGAGAATTAACATTCGTAATGCGGCTAATTATGAAATCTCCAAATGCAGCACATATTCTCTTTTTCTTTAATGGGATAATAATGAAGCTGCTTTGCTGGTGATACTGATGGAGTTATTGCAAACAAATTTTCAAAGGCTTTTTTTTTCTAGTGATATCAAGAATAATATTATTATGCGTTTTTATTTTTTTATTTGGACAAATTACCACAACACTATTATCCGTAGTTTTTAAAGTGGTGTTTCCCCTAAAAAAATACAATTGCTAAAAATTCCTAAAAAAATAAATTGAAAAAAAAATGTTTTTACATACCTCTAAATGCCTGTTGCTAGGGGGTCCCTCGTAGTCTAGTTAACTGCCAATTGCGCAGTTGTGCGACGCTGTACCCAAATAAAATTGATGTCCCTTTTTTACCGCAAATAGAGCTTTCTTTTGGTGGTATTTGATCACCTCTGTGGTTTTTCTTTTTCACGCTATAAACAAAAAAGGACCAACACTTTTGAAAAAAAAAAACAATATTTTTTACTTTCTGCTATAAAACATACACAATAAAAAAATGTTTTAAATCGAATTTCTTCATCAATTTAGGCCAATATATATTATATACTTTTGGTAAAAAAAATCACAATAAGCGTATATTGATTGGTTTGCACAAAAGTTATAGAGTCTACAAAATAGGGGATAGATTTATTGAATTTTTATTTATTTATTTTTTTTACTTGTGTAGCGGCGACACTTTTGTAAGGTGTCCGCTATGTGTAAATTTAGTTATTTTTCTCTCAGAACAGTAAGAAGGTTCTGAGGGTTAATTGTGTAGGTTTAACTTTGGCATCAGTTTGGCTGGGCTATGTAGGGGTTCTGCCTGATCATGTGTGCAGTTAGGTGCACATGACAGGCCCAGAACCAGGCCTGGTTGGACACTTTGGTATCAGCATTCCCCGGAGCCAATCAGCAGGTGCGTCTGGCCCCGCTAAGGGGTCTGGGGAATGGTACTTAAGATGCTGGAGTCACGCAGCATCTTGGGGGTCGTTCGGCCATAGCTGCTGGTTCCAGGATCTGGACCGGGGTAGCCCGCGAGGGGTCCCGGTCACGGAGCGAAGGCCGCCCGCAACATGGTCGGATTGACTAGCCCCACAGACCTGCTTGGTCTGGGGCAAGGATCCGTCTGTTCCCGAGTCTCGGAAGCCGGCTGGTCTGAGGGAGGATTCAAGGTGTCCGGGTGTGCTCTCAACTTAGAGGGCATCGCAGCTCGTGTAAGCGACTGGTGGAGGACTCTTCGGAGGAGGGCCAACAAGCTGGCATCCCAAGAAGTTCCTGGTTGCTGGGTTGTCAAGGACACTGACGAATCCACGCTTTCCCGGTACTGCCAAGGAGACAGAGA
Source organism: Lithobates sylvaticus (assembly GCA_028564925.1). Taxonomy (NCBI): domain Eukaryota; kingdom Metazoa; phylum Chordata; class Amphibia; order Anura; family Ranidae; genus Lithobates; species Lithobates sylvaticus. The sequence continues at coordinate 255,818,757 of CM053031.1, read as the reverse complement.
ACGTTGCAGGTACTGAGAAAAGGTTCCTGTTCACTTTGATCGCAACTTTTCTTCAAGGTCAGAGATTTTGCAAGTTCCGAATTCAAGTGCTGACTGCCATAATCTCTGGCTAGAGATTTGTTCAGCTTTGAAGCGCCCAGCTGCGAGTGGCTACTCTCTGGGTTTGCGTTATAGATTTCCTAATAGTCAGCAGTTCAAGGTGCCTGAGTTTCTTCACCCTTGCCCTCTGTTCCCATATGAGACTGTGTCTGTTGGATGTTACCCCTGCAAATAAAAACCTTTCTAAAGGACTTTTATGGTGTCAGCGTCCAAAGTCGTGGGGTATTAACCCTGGGAACCCCTAGACCTAGAAGAACAAGCCAAGCGGAGGTAACTGGTAAGCCCAAAAGTTAAGGCAGCCCTATCAAGGGTTGTGGCCGCTACACTAGTAATGGCGCCAATCATCAATTTTTAGTGGGACTACAACATTGCGGCGGACAAATCTGGCACTAAGTGACACTTTTTGGGGACCAGTGACACCAATACAGTGATCAGTGCTAAAAACACTGGCATGGAAGGGGTTAACATCAGAGGCAATCAAAGGGTTAAATGTGCTCCTAGGGAGTGATTTCTAACTGTGTGGGGGAGGTGCTTTGACTGGGGGAAGACCGAGATCCATGTTTCCTGCTTAGCAGGAACACAAGATCTCCATCTTCCCCTCTTCACAGAACAGTGGTCTGCCTTGTTTACATAGGCAGATCGCCGTTCTGCCTCTCCTGAGAACGATCACCAGGTGCCTGCGAACATTGCGTCCGCTGGACCCGCTGATTGGCTCCCGCTGTGTCCAATCACATGATTTTGCACAGGAGGGCCGCCCTGCCGCAGTATATTTGCATGGGGTGGTCCTTAACAAGTTAAAGGAGAATTGTAAAAAAAAGATGATTGGTTAAACACACAAGTGCTTTTTTGCCACTATTATTCCTTTATATTGGCTTTTGAAATTTACAAATGCAGAAATTTTGAAAATTGATAAAAGGTTTAGCGCTGGGAAACACTTTTTGATGGATAAGTAGTGCATTTAACCACTTCAGCCCCGGACCAATTTGCAGCCAAAGGATCAGGCCCCTTTTTGCGATTCGGCACTGCGTCGCTTTAACTGACAATTGCGCGGTCGTGCGACGTGGCTCCCAAACAAAATTGGCATCCTTTTTTTCCCACAAATAGAGCTTTCTTTGGGTGGTATTTGATCGCCCCTGCGGTTTGGATTTTTTGCGCTATAAACAAAAATAGAGCGACAATTTTGAAAAAAATTCTATATTTTTTACGTTTGCTATAATAAATATCCCCAAAAAATATATAAAAAAACATTTTTTTTCCTCAGTTTAGGCCGATACGTATTCTTCTACATATTTTTGGTAAAAAAAAATCGCAATTAATTATTATTGATTGGTTTGCGCAAAAGCTATAGCGTTTACAATATAGGGGATAGTTTTATAGCATTTTTATTAATATTTTTTTTTTTACTAGTAATGGAGGCGATCAGCGATTTTTATTGTGACTGCGACATTATGGCGGACACATCGGACATTTTTGACACATTTTTGGGACCATTGTAATTTATACAGCAATCAGTGCTATTTAAATGCACTGATTCCTATGTAAATGACAGTGGCAGTGAAGGAGTTAACCACTAGGGGGCGGGGAGGAGTTAGTGTGACGTGTTGTGTTTTTTTTTACAGTAGGGGGTGTGGCTGACGTCTGACATCACTGATCGGCTTTCCCAATGACAGGGAACAGCAGATCAGTGACAGGCAGTGTAGGAAGCGAGGGGAGAGGTTTGTTTACACAGACTTCTCCCCATTCTTCAGCTCTGTGACCCGATCGCGGACACCAGTGGCGATCGGGTCCGCTGGTCCCGCGGCCGTGGTCACGGAGCTCCCGACCTCACGGCTAGGCAATTAAAGGGCGCGTATATATACGTGCTTTTGCCTAGCCGTGCCATTCTGCCGACGTATATTTACATGCGCCGGTCGGAAAGCGGTTAATATGTAACTACCATATATAGGTCAGACCAAAATGAGGGACAAAGCCGTCAGTAGCAGATCCTTTAAGTCCTGTAAGTTGTGAGGTGGTCACTTCCCAGCCTTTAGGATAAGATCAAGCTTAGTATTTGTGCTTATCAGTGTCCAGTAGGGGTGTATAATACCCCTTCTGCTATGATGGGGGTCCTGAGGGATCTTCCCCTGGGAACAGAAACTGGGACACTCACTGGGTAAGGTGGAGCACAGGAGTAATTCTCTGATGAAAGATCCTGAGGGGCCTACTGCCTCTTCTTGATTTGACTGTGCAACCTTGTCTGGTCAGGGGCTGGGAAACCAAAGGGCCCATGGTGTCAAGCACCCCTTAGGAGTGGTGCGTAGGGGTGCCAGAGTGTCACCATGGGTTTGGGACCACAATGTGTGAAACAGCACTGGGTCACTTCATCACCAGACGCTTTTTGCACTGCGCCTCTTGGGCCACGACTTTTGGCTGAGACCGGGGCAATTTTTGTTTATCAGGTTGCAAGGCTTAGCCAATGCAGCTCCCCTGGCACTTTTTTATTTTCGATTCTATAACTTCGCGTATAGGCAAGTACATAGACCACTACTTGCAACCACTGGTGGTGGGTACCCCCTCATACCTTAGGGACACCAAACATGTCCTTAATTTATTAGACGGGATAGAGTGGAAGTCGACATATATGCTAATCACTGCTGATGTTGCTTCACTCTACACAGCCATTTCTCACAATTTAGGTCATGAAGCTGTAAGACACTTCCTCTATCGGGACTCGAGTATCTCCATCACGCAGTCTAACTTCGTGATGGAGCTACTCGATTTCTCGATGGGGCACAATCACTTTTGGTATGGTGGCAAGCATTACTTGCAGATTAAGGGAGTGGCCATGGGGGCGAAGTTCGCCCCCAGTATGGCCAATCTCTTCATGGCCAAATGGGAAGAGGAGGTGGTCCTGCAAGATAGGTCTCCCCACTTGGTTCTATGGAGACGTTTCATTGATGACATCCTGTGCATCTGGGATGGTGATGCCGAGTCGGTAACCACCTTTTTGTCCTTTCTTAATAATAACGATAGGGGCATTGCACTCAGTTACGAAAGTAGTCCCACCCAGATACACTTCTTGGACCTAAATATTAGTATCGTGGATGGAAGGATCACCACTTCCACCTTCTTTAAATCTACCGACAGAAATGGGTATATCCCTTTGGACTCATGTCATCACAAATCTTGGCTCTCAGCGGTCCCTAAGGGACAATTCTTACGTTTAAGACGGAACTGTTCAAGTATTGAGGAGTTTCATAAAGAGGCTTTGGTTTTAAAATTCAGGTTCCTAAATAAGGGCTACAATGGTGAGACTATTGATTGTTTTATTACTGAGGTGGGATTGAGAGATCGCCAAGATCTCTTGCAGGATAAACCCCCACAGGTTGAAAACCGCGAGGACTTTGGCCTAGCCTTTCTTACGACATATTCCAGCCAGCATTGGGCCATCAAACGGATTATAAAGAGGCACTGGCCGGTGCTAAAAAACGATCGTATTCTAGGGCCCCTACTGTCGGAGAACCCACGGGTACTATTTAGAGGTTCATCTAATCTTAGACACTCCATCGCCCCTAATGTGCCTGATCCTCCGACCCGCCCCATTTTTTTTGGGGACCTAAAGGGTTTCTTCCCTTGTCGGAAATGCAAGGTATGTGGGATCAATGCTTTAAGGGATAGGCGACTCACAGAGTTTACATCAACAGGAACCGGAGTCACATACCCCATTAAGTCCTTCATCACCTGCACCACAAAATGTGTGGTATACCTTTTGAGATGTCCTTGTGGATTGGAGTATGTGGGCCGAACGGTTCGTAAGTTACAGTTAGATTGGGAGAACACATTGCTAATATCCGCAGGGGTTTTGATAAACATAATGTCTCTAAACATTATGATCTTGTGCATAACCGAGACCCTAGTGGCACCACGTTCATTGCCTTAGAAAAATATATCCCCCATTGGCGAGGGAGCAATGGTAAGAGGGTGATTTCTCGCTCCGAGACTAATTGGATATTTAGGTTGGGGTGTCATATTCCGAATGGCCTCAATGTTGAGTGGGACATCAACTGTTTCATTAATAACTGTTGATATCCCCCTCATCACCCTTTTTTCCTTATCTCTCCCTGTCCATCGTGAGTTTTTTTCTTTTCTTTATATGGCCCTTAGGGGACTTGCTTTTATCTTATATTTGCTGTGATAAGAGGCTGCAAATATTATTTATTTTAAATATGCTACTATTCTGCTTGTTTATATATTTTTGTACAAAAAAAGTGATGAGATGATAGTATGTTGACATTTGGGATTCGAGGAGTTTCAATGGCATACTGTCAACATTATACCCCCTATTGATTAATATTACACTCCCTGTCCACCTATTGGTTCTGTAATCCATTGGTTTGAATACTGTAAGGGATGGAATATTGAGATGAATTGAGTGTCTACTGTACAATACCAAGGCTATCAGGATACCCACTTTTTTCCTGTAAAGGAGATATGTGTGAATCCAGGTGGCCGTATGGGTAGCAGTGATATGTGGATACACTCTGCTCATTTTTTAAGGGGATCTTTTAATTCTATTGTATTGAAGTTTAAATACTTACTCTCTAGACTTTTTCTTATAAAGAACACTTTTGAATTTACTGCTTTAAATGGCATGCATGTAACTTTTTAATTGTTTTACTTTTATTTTCTATTGAATATATATGTTTAGCCTTTGCATGCTATAGTAAGCAGTATTTTAGCAATATTGAGGTACTATTACTATTTGACCACAAGATGGCTCTAATTTAACCAGAGTAATCTGCAAGCCGCCCTGTGATCTAAATTTGTAATAATCTTTTACCGCTGGGGGAGCATCAGGCTTCCGTCGGCGAGTACTTCCTGTTGTGCTCCTTAGTGTCTATGGCAACCTCCAATAGCGCAGCGCCTCGTCGAACGCTGATCGCTATATAAGGCGCATGCGCGTGCGTGCGTGCGTACCCCTGATGACGTCAGTTGTGACGAAACGCCGTAGGGTTCGTTACGTACGCCCGTACTGCGCATGCGCGAGTATTATCCATAGACCAAACGGAGCCGCCATTACCTTGCAAGGTCTTTTTATTTGTTTTTGCTATTGTGGTTAAATAAACAAACCCATTGGAAACGCCTACACTATTGTAGTCCCCTTTTGTTTCCATCTATATTATCCATCCGATTGCTGCACTGTCAGTGACATACGAGGAGTCTCGGGGAGTAGCTGCCATCCAGGGGAACATTCGTTGCTGCTGGACATCTATCGGGACGTTGGAAATCCCTAAACAGCACCAAGGCTGTTCATCCAAAGCTCAGTTCGACCCCCCTGAATAAGGGCGGTCACTGGCTTTTTGGTAAGCCTCCCCTTCTTCTGTTTTATCTCTATGGTGATGGGCTGCACTACTATCAACATTACCTTTTTTGGATTGACTTCACAGAAGTTTTTTTGAATTTATCTGTTCAATTTATTTGATCATTTTGGACTTTTATGGAATTTGAGTTTATACATGAACTTTGTTGGAATATTCACTATATTCATTCACCTTTTACTAATTGGTTATGAACTTTGTTTGAACACTCACTCATTTTTTCACTAATCACTTTGGGCTACCTGTAATAACTGGATATGTAATTTGTTTCAACACTCATTATTTTCCACTAATTAATTTGGGTTATTTTAATTAACTGGTAATTCACAGTTTTTCACGATCCAGCGCTGCATTTTTTTGTTTATATTTATTTAGTTTGTGCCCTGTACCGGGGTTATTAGTGTTCAGCTGCAGGACTCACTTTCACGGTCTCTTTTTTCAGATTCATTTATTTTTTATTAACATATTTTGTCACTAAGATTCTATTTCACCTAGCGCAATTTCTTTCTTTATGTCTACTTTTTTATTTTGCTTTTCTTTTTTTTTTTTCTCTACATGTGTGCGTCACCCTGCACTTATGTGTTCTGTTTTTCCTCTTCACTCACAAGCTAGGGTGTGCATAGCTCCCACCTTTTTGGGATGGGGACAATGGACACCTATTAGCAAAAGTATGTAGGCATAGGACACACCCCCATGTCACACCCCTTTTTAAAAGAGAATTCTACAAAAAAAATATTATTTAAACCCACACATGCTTTTATTACCACTACTATTCTGTTATACAGGGTTTGGAAATTTACAAATGCAGCAGAAATTAGAATTTGGATGAAAAGTTTAGCACTGGGAAAAAATTAATGGTAGATAAATAGTAGAGCTGTTACTGATTAAAATTTTCATGTTCGATTAATCGATTTTTTTTTAAATCGATTAATCGGCTAATTTTGATTAATTATAATGCATATAAAGATCCAACTACTTTCAGCTGATCTCCTTGCATTGCAACTCTGCATTAGTCAGTGGTAAATGTGGTATACACTATATACAATCACCTGACACTAGTTAGTTTCCACAATCCATGACTTAACTTCACAGTTCACACAAATACATTTTAAATTCAAACTGTAGCACTGATGTAAGTAATTTTTTTTCCACAGTAGCGTGACAATCCCTCCACCTCCAGTATAACTAATCACTCTCACCTTATGGCATGGACCCCTGTGCAAACAGGTGGTCATGCAAGCGGGTATCAAAAGGGTTAACATGGACCATAAACTTCTCTCACGTCTCCTTAGATTTCAGCAAGGACGCCAGGTCATGGGTACCCTGACTGGTATGCAGCTACACAGCCCCATGATACACAACAATCTGCAATACACTGTGTGTTCTAAAACCTTTCTATCAGAACCAGCTTTTTGAGCTCCCCATGTGTATCAATATGGCGCCCATGACCCTTTCGCCGGTTCCCGGTTTTCCTTCCTTGGAACACTTTTGGTAGGTCCTGACCATCCCACAAGACCTCCAGTTTTGGAGATGCTCTGACACAGTCCTCTAGCCATTACAATTTGGCCCTTGTCAAAGTTGCCTAAATAATTCAATTTTAGTCTCATCTGACCACCTTAAACGCACCTTGAAGATTATGAGGTCACATGGAAAAAGGTGTTATGGTCAGATGAGACAAAAATGTTATTATTTTACCTCAACACCAAACAACATGTCTAGCAGAAATCCAATACAGCTCACCATCCAAATAACAACATTCCTACAGTAAAGAATGGAGGTGGTAATATCCTGTTATGGGGGTATTTCTCTGCAGCAGGGACTGGAGCACTTGTCAGGGTAGAAGGAAAAATGGATGGGGCAAAATACTGTCAAATTCTTGAGGAAAATCTGCTGCCCTCTGCCAGAAAGTTGTCAATGGGAAGAAGGTTTAAGGTTTACCTTCCAACATGACAATGACCCAAGGCACACAGCAAAAATGACCGCTCAGTGGTTCAACGAGAAAAAGGTGAATGTCCTTGCATGGCCTAGTCACAGCCCAGACTTAAACCCCATTAAAAATCTGTGGAATGACTTGAAGACTGCAGTCCACAAACGGTCACCATCAAATTTAACTGAACCTGTTACCTGAGCAGGTCTGCAAAGAAGAGTGGGCAAATATTGCAGTACAGAAATACAAAGTTAGTAGAGACATAGCCCAACAGACTCAGCCTAGGTTCACACTGAGTGCGGGAATGAAATTGTGAGAGTTCAGCTGAACTCGCACGATTTCATTCCCACATGTCAGTCCCAACTTCGGGGACAATTTCAGAGACGTCAATGGAAATCACACCCGGAAATCATCAAAACATCAAAAGTAGTACAGAATTTACTTTTGGAAATCGGTGCAGCGCCGCAAATGTGGCGTTGCACCGATCAGGACCGTGCCATTGCCGGCAATTGCCGCCGATTTGGCATGACATGTCAAATCGCATGCTAAATCATACCAATGTGAACCAGGGCTAAAGGCTGTAATTAACCACTTGCCGACCAGCAGCCGTCATTATACTGCGGCAGGCCGGCGCGATCCCGCAAACCATCGTAGCTGTACGTCGGCTCCTTTAAGCGTGATAACGCGCCCGCTGCATTGCAGGGGAGCCGATGCTCGTGGCCGGCGGTCGCGGGCACGAGAGGCAGAACAAGGAGTGAGGAGAGGAGAGGCAGATAGCTAGGAACCACGATCTGTCATCTCCTATAGTCAGTCCCCTCCCCCCACAGTTAGAACACACAGTCAGGGAACACAGTTAACCCCTTGATTGCCCCCCTAGTGTTAACCCCTTCCTTGCCCGTGACATTTACACAGTAATCAGTGCATTTTTATATCACTGATCGCTGTATAATTGTCAATGGTTTAAAAAATGTGTCAAAAGTGTCCGATGTGTCTGCCATAATGTCGCAGTCCCAATAAAAATCGCAGATCGTCACCATTACTAGTAAAAAAAAAAAATTATAATAATAAAAAATCTATCCCCTATTTTGTAGACACTATAACTTTTGCGCAAACCAATCAATATACGCTTATTGCGATTTTTTTTACCAAAAATATGTAGAAAAATATATATCAGCCTAAACTGAGGAAAAATCATAGCAAAATGTAGAAAATATTGTGTTTTTTTTTCCAAATTTTTTTGTTTATAGCGCAAAAAATAAAAGCCGCAGAGGTAATCAAATACCCCCAAAAGAAAGCTCTATTTGTGGGGGAAAAAAAGACATCAATTTTGTTTGGGTGCAACGTTGCACGACCGCGCAATTGTCAGTTAACTACTTTCAGACCGGACCATTTTGCTGGCTGGCTTAAGACCAGACCACTTTTCGGCATTGCGTCACTTTAACTGACAATTGCGCGGTCATGCGGCGTGGCTCCCAATCAAAATTGACGTCCTTTTTTTCACACAAATAGTGCTTTCTTTTGGTGGTATTTGATCGCCCCTGCGGTTATTATTATTTTACTTTTTGCTATAATAAATATCCCCAAAAATGTATAAAAAAAAAATGTTTTCCCTCAGTTTAGGCCGATACGTATTCTTCTAAATATTTTTGAAGTTATAGCGTTCACAAAATAGGGGATAGTTCTATAGCATTTTTATTAATATTTTTTTTTTTTACTAGTAATGGCGGCGATCAGCAATTTTATTGTGACTGCGACATTATGGCGGACACATCAGACATTTTTGACACATTTTTGGGACCATTGTCATTTATACAGCAATCAGTGCTATTTAAATGCACTGATTCCTGTGTAAATGACACTGGCTGTGAAGGGATTAACCACTAGGTGGCAGTGTAGGGGTTAAGTGTTCCTAGGGGCGTGTTACTAACTGTGGGGGGGGGGGCGTGGCTGTGATTTAGTGAACACTGATCTCTGCTCCAATCACAGGGAGCAGAGATCAGTGTCACTAGTTGCTAGGCAGAACGAGGAGATGCTGTTTACTTCCGCATCTCCCCGTTCAGCCATCCTGTGAGACGATCGCGGGTATCCCCGCAGGGATCGAGGCCGGCGGTGCGCACGCGATGGCACGGCGGCAATCTTAAAGGGGACGTACCTGTATGCCCTTTTGCCTGCCCGTGCCATTCTGCCCGTCAGTCGGGAAGTGGTTAAAGCAACGCAGTGCCGAATTGCCAGAAATGGCCTGGTCATTGAGCAGCCAAATCTTCTGGGGCTGAAGTGGTTAAAGCAAAAGATGGTTCAAAAAATATTGACAATAGGGGGGGGGGGGGTGATCCTTTTTCCAACTCAGTGATTGTCTTTGAATTTTTTTTTTTTTATTCTTTTTTTTATGACATGTTGGGGTTATATCGCTCACTTGGATGTTATAAGTTGCACTAGTAAATACAGCTAGACAAAACAAAAAACGTGTCTTCATTTCAGGCTGCAAAACAACTAAATAAATGTAATTATTTTAAGGGGGGAGGTGATTCTTTTCTATACTCACTGTATATGTATATATATATATATATATATATATATATATAATATATAAAGGAGGAGGTTTATATTGAGAAGTCACAATGCTGCCTAGAGGCACTGTGAAAGCGCTACTCAATCTGGCTGCTGAAGGATTTAAAGAAAGCAAATATAATATAGGCAAAAGAATTTATGGTAAGCCGGACACCAGTACAATAGAAGGGGACATTTCCAGACACAATAATTCCAGAGATCTCGAAAGGAGAAAACTGTCCTTGGATCCTGGAGACATTTATCTACTGCTGAGCTACTCTCTTGAGAAAGTCACTATAGACTTCTTCAGGGATACATATGTCCCTTTTCTTTATAGCAGTCTGGCTGCTAATTGAATCATTGCCTTGAGCCCACTTGTGCCTTAACCGGCCGTGTTGTGCGCGTTCGCCTTCTGCTTGGCTGCTCATAATTTATACGCCTGAATCCGGCAGGCAATAAGCGGTGTTATATCGGTCATAATAGAGAGCAGCAGGCATTGTCCTCTCTGGGGCAGATTCGTCTTCGGAGAAGAGCCCGATCAGGTCTGTCCATGTTGTCATAGTGTCTCTGGGGTGAGGGGGCAGCTGCTCTCCTTTCCCCTGACCTTCTGCTCTTCTGTCCCAGGCTGTCTCATCCCTGCGATTAATCCTCCATGCTGGGCACCTGTCCGCTCCAAACATAGAGGTACGGAGAGAAAAAAAAAACATCTTCTGGTCAAGCAAGAGCGCACCATTATTTCTAAAATTGGCCAATCACTAAAATTGAAGTGTTTAAAGCTGAAGTTTATTCTGCTTAAATTTTGCCTTACCTGACCCCCCCCCCCCCCCCCCAATATCAACATGCTAATAAAAAGTTTTAAAAATATATATTTTTTAGACACACTGATGTCATCATCGGGTCTCTGCGCTTCTCTATACAATGCACACAGATCATGGCTGGTGGGAGTTGCTGGCGGGGTGCTGTACATAGCTTCCTGAAAACATCACAGCACCCCTGCCTCAATACTACCTCTATACTCAAGAGCCATCAGCCGTGATGCAAGCAGTATGATGTGATCTATCTGACTTGCTGCAACTTCTAATGCACATTTTGAGAAGCACAGTGTGCAGTAAAATCAGAGAAAGCTATTTCAGTACAGGAAAGGAACCTGTACAATTGCGCAAGACTGAACAAAAGGCTGGAGTGTAGCGTTAAACCTTTTACTGACCTACATGGAAATTTGCACATTTGTTATGCATGGATTTAAAGTGAAGCCAGTCTCTGACAGCCTTCAGTAACAGTTCCATGGTCTCTGATAATGTTTTGCAGCATATCCTTAGTCTCATATTGCCCTCTGTAGCATGTCCACAGTCTCCAAACCTTCTTGAAGCATGGCACCAGTTGTTGATGGTCTCCTGAAGCATGCCTCCAGTGTCTGATGGACTCCTGAAGCATGCCTCCAGTGTCTGATGGTCTCCTGAAGCATTTCCCCAGTCTCTAACGATCTCCTGACATATGTTCCCAGTCTCTGATGGTCTCCTGAAGTATATAACTGGTCACTGAGGGTCTACTGAAGCATGCACTCAGTCTCTGATGGTCCCCTGAAGCATGTCCCCAGTCTCTGATGGTTTCCCGAAGCATATCCCCAGTCTCTGATGGGCTTCTGAAGCATGTCCCCAGTCTCTGATGACCTCCTGAAGCATGTCCCCAGTCTCTGATGACCTCCTGAAGCATACCCCCAGTTTCAGATGGTCTCCTGAAGCCTTTCCCCATTCTCTGATGGTCTCCTGAAGCATGCCCCAGTCTCTGAGGGTCTCCTGAAGTATGTCCCCAGTCTCTGATGGTTTCCTGAAGCATGTCCCCAGTTTCTAATGGTCTCCTGAAGCATGCCTCCAGTGTCTGAGGGTCTCCTGAAGTATGTCCCCAGTCTCTGATGGTCTCATGAAGCACATCCCCAGTCTCTGATGGTTTCCTGAAGCATGTCCCCAGTTTCTGATGGTCTCCTGAAGCATGCCTCCAGTGTCTGATGGTCTCCTAAAGCATGTCTGCAGTCTCTGATGGTCTCATGAAGTATGTCTCTAGTCTATGATGGTCTCCTGAAGCATGTGCTCAGTTTCTGATGGTCTCCTCTCCTGAAGCACGTCCCCAGTCCTGAAGCATGCCCCCATCTCTGATTATCTCCTGAATAATGCACCCATCTCTGATGGTCTCCTGAAGCATGTCCATAGTTTTTAAAAGGTCTGATGGAAAAAATAAAAAAAATTGGGATTTTAAAGGTGCCAAAACCAACACTTCACAAAACCATTTTATATATAATAAAATTAACAATTTTATTGTGTTTACAAAATGTTAAAAACAACATAATAAAGGTATAATTCTTAAAACCATCGCTGAATATTTGTGCAGCTTGGGTACTGATGCAGTAACTTCAGCTCTACATGTTTCACCAAAATATGGCTTCTTCAGGAGTCTTATGAATACTGTAAGAGCCACTATGAATAAAACATACAATTCATGAGTAGAAAGTATAACACAAAATGGTCCCATGAAGCACGTCCCCAGTCTCTGATGGTTTCCCGAAGCATGTCTCCAGTCTCTGATGGGCTCCTGAAGCATGTCCCCAGTCTCTGATGACCTCCTGAAGCATGCCCCCAGTCTCTAATGACCTCCTGAAGCATAGCCCCAGTTTCAGATGGTCTCCTGAAGCCTTTCCCCATTCTCTGAGGGTCTCCTGAAGCATGTCCCCAGTCTCTGAGGGTCTCCTGAAGTATGTCCCCAGTCTCTGATGGTCTCATGAAGCACATCCCTAGTCTCTGATGGTTTCCTGAAGCATGTCCCCAGTTTCTGATGGTCTCCTGAAGCATGCCTCCAGTGTCTGATGGTCTCCTGAAGCATGTCCCCAGTTTCTGATGGTCTCCTGAAGCATGTCCCCAGTTTCTGATGGTCTCCTGAAGCATGTCCCCAGTCCTGAAATATATCCCCAGTCTCTTATGGTCTCCTGATGAATCATGCACCTGTCTCTGGTGGTCTCCTGAAGCATGCCTCAATGTCTAAATGGTCTCCTGAAGCATGTCCCCCATCTCTGATGGTCTCTTGAAGCATGGTGCTGTCTCTGGTGGTCTCCTGAAGCTTTCTGCTGTCTCTGATGGTCTCCTGAAGCATGTCCCCAGTCTCTGATGGTCTCCTGAAGCATGTCCCCAGTCTCTGATGGTCTTCTGAAGCATGTCCCCAGTCTCTGATGGTCTTCTGAAGCATGTCGACAGTCTCCAACCAGTCCTATGCCATGTAATCAGTTAGCGGGTAAGAAACGTTGCAACAGATTAACAAAAAGGATTTATTTAAAGCCCAACTGAATTTTAAATTGAAACCAGCTTAATACATAGCAAGTGCATCAAAACTAAAGGTTTGCAATGTCTTAATTGTTTTGCCACCTGTTCTTCCCCACTTTCATTCAATTTTTATTTGTTGTATTGAACTACATGAGGTTACCATTTTTCTCTAGTATGCAGAAATCTAGTGGCAGTTTCTGGCCACTACAGCTTGTTTACTAATTGATTTTGGTATCCTCATCTGTCCTGCCCTCCTGTTTAGGGCTATTTAGGACCCTCCCTACTTATGCCATGTTCCCTCAGTCAGTTATATATATACAGATACAGGGTTGGAAAAATCATTGTCTTCTTTCATTTCAAAAAACTGGAAAAAAACATCCTCTGTACTGCAATTATTCAATTTAACTTATATCTTATAGACGAGTTAAAGCGTTTGTTAACCTAAAAAAAATAAAAATAAAGATCCTGTTCCTTTAAAGCATGTTATACAGCAAAGTGCTTGTCCTGAGTAATTTGGTCCCCACTATCACCTGAAATACCTGGCTGATCCTGCCTGGTTCTGCCCTCCCCTTTGATCACGGTTTATCATGGCTGCTGAGCCCTGACACTGTGGTCAGTTTACGTGCCTCCGTAATCCACAGCTCTCCTCCTTCCCCTCCATGCCTGTCAGCTCTGTGTCCGTGCCCACCCCCTCCCCTCCTGCTGCTCAATTTAGGGTTAAAATTACACCATCCTCTCCATGTATTCATGTAATGTTCCCTGTGACTGTGCCTTATAAAAAAAAATGCAGCTATATACCTGTTTACAGAGTGCAGCTTGGCGCTCACGTGACCCACCGCCTCTCTCCTCTCTCATATCACAGCTACAGCGACCGGGGCAGCCTCTCTCCTCCTCCCCTCCTGACTGATGCCAGCGGGGGATCCTTAGCCCCTCCCACTAAAGCTGTCAGGCTGAGAGAGGCAGCGGGTCACATGAGCGCTGATCTGCGCTCTGTAAACAGGTATACAGCTGCATTTTTTATAAGTCACAAGGGGGACGTTACATTAATACACAGAGAGGATGGTGTATTTTTAACTTAGTGGGTTAACAACCACTTTAAGCTGCTTGTGGATGGTACCAAGTCAGGAGGTGACCATACCGGCCAGACAGGGTTGAGTTACTTAAACTGGTGCACTCAGAATCTGGTGCAGCTGTACGTGATAGCCAATCAGCTTCTAAATTCAGTTTGTTCAATTAAGCTTTGCAAATAAAACCTGGAAGCTGATTGGTTTCTATGCAGATTTTCCACTCTCTTAGTAAATAATCCCTACTGTGTCGAATGAGGTATGTCAATACCTAAAGCAGCATTTGAAACAAATCACAGCAACATCCTGAGTAGAAAAGCCTGTGTCCTACCAATATTCTTCAGAGAAGGATTCTTGCTCTCTGTCAGGAAGCAGGGGTCTTTATGCAGGGGTCCGACACCCCATTCTGCAGGGTTCGGAGCTTGAACTCCCCAATTAACAAGGAGCATGAGTTCGTTGATTGGAGGGCTAAATCAGCAGGGTGTGTGTCAGACCTCTATAGGGAGACCACCACTTCCACACAGTGAGCAAGGATCCTTCTCTATGGCATGCTGGCAGGGGACAGGCTTTTTTATGAGGCTATGGCTGCTTTGTAAAGAAAATGAGCTGTAAGGTATTAGGCATTTTCTGTTTTGATGCAAATATTTAATAGATAAATGTACCTCTTCCCTATATACTTTGTCGTAAAAGGTGTCCCTCGTTTCCATCTCAAAAGGTTGGGAGGTATGGCGTTTTTAAAGCCATTGGTTGCCAACCTTAATATTAAAGCGGAGTTCCACCCAATTTTAAGAGGTGGTCATAAACGAAAGACCACCTCTCCACCGCTTGTTTTTGGATATTGAAAAACATTTTTTTACTTTCTAACTTACCTTTTTTGGAAGTACTAAGAGTACTTCCGATCCAGCCGGGCCGCGGCTGATGACGTCACATCCTCTTCTGCGGCGAGCCCCCTGTTGTCTTATGGGACATGTGTGTGTCCCAGAAGACAAGTTGGCCATTCACAAAGTGCCACGGGACTCACGCATGCGCAGTCGGAAACCGGCAGTGAAGCCGCAAGGCTCCTCTGCCGGTTTCCCTTAGTTGGAATGGCGGCACCTTCACCCGATCCGATGGAAAGATCGGCCTCGAGGGGCGACATTGCGGGCTCCCTGGACAGTTAGGTGTTCTTATTAAAAGTCAGCAGCTACAGTGTTTGCAGCTGCTGACTTTAAAAAAGAATAAAAAATGTTGTCTGGAACACTGCTTTAAGTAGCTGCTGTTGGAACGCTGCAGGCAGAAAGAAGAGGCCAAAGGTCTGCAGAGACAAGCGCAGCCAATAAAACATGGTGATTGCCTATACAGATTATTAATAGAAAGGTTCATAATTCATGAGCATTTCATATATGGACTTCTCTGGTAGCTTGGCATTGCAATGCCTGAGCTCTGATATACTGACCTTATTAAATATCCAGCAATGAATCCTCAGTGTTTGTGCTAAAGAATTATTGTCCAGGATTCAGGCCTTATTTTATGATAATGGGGTTCCTGGGCAGTTATGTTACATGCTAGATAGCCTGCCAACAATTTGTTATACTGCAGTATGATAACACTATTTATTAGTAATGAGCAAAAGTGGAGTTAACGATGAAGGAGGTTCAGTGCATCCAGTAGGAAGTTTGCCTTCCCAGCATGTAGCTCTATACCCTATTGAGGTCCATATGAGCCCAATCTTGCTTTTTCCTAGCCTACTTTGCAAGTTTTTAGTGAACAAAATGACAAGTAGCTGCGCAGTGGCACTAGGGTTGTCACCTGTCCGGGATTCACCCGGACAGTCCGGGTTTTAGATCCTGTGTCCAGGTTTCACATCAATGAAACCCGGAAACATCAATGGAAACCCTGCAGCACCAGTCCTCCTATCCCCCTCTCCCCTCCTGCCAGCTTCCAGTGCTTTTAATTATATTGGTGGGGAGAGGCGCTTTAACTGGGGTACAGACTGGCCTGGGGAAAGATTATACTGGGGGACAGACTAATCAAGGAGGTATTATATTGGATGACAGACTGACCTGGGGTGGGGGGATGTACTGGGGGACAGACTGAACTACGCTCCTTAAGCTTCTCCCATTAATAACACAATTTGGCCACACCCACTGTTCATCATGGACGCTACATGCACTGTAATACTACTCTTATTGGGGCACTCAAAGGTGTCCCAGGTCTTTCACAATCCTATAGTGTAAACTGCAAAAAATAATTGCTGTGTTCTACTAAAGTGTTCGGGTTTGGCTTGATGAAAAGGTGGCAACCCTACTAGGCACTGCAATTCAGAAAGGCTCTAATCAGGTGCTTCAAAAAAAACTCCCCGCCGCTCGGCATCCTAAAAAGGGGCCGGATGCCTGAATAGGGGTGGCCGCATCGGCCATGGATAGATTCATGCTATGCATGAATCTATTCATTAACCATATGGGGGGCCGCGCCCGTGCGCCCTTAATAGACGGGCCGCCCCTGGGTCCGGTGCATCCCCGTTCACCGTTTCAGGACCTGGCTGAATTCGGACCTGAAAGGGACCAAAAGACGCACAAGACTCCAAAGGACTCCTGTGCGAACCCAGCCTCAAAAGTGGCATTAAAAATAAAAATAAATAAAAATGGTGTGAGTTGCCAGGTAGGGAGTGCAGTCTGTGCCCCCCCAACCCCATTTCCTTTCTGAATTACACCAGGCCACATTCCTTTCAACATCGGGAGAGTGCTTTGGGGAGCGGGAGGGGGGTTCTTCTCCTTGAAAGACACCTTGTCCTCATGTTGAGGGGACAAGGGCCTCATTCCAACACTCTGTCCCCCGAAAGATGTGGGGTTTGTGGGAGTGGCTTATAGGAATCTGGGGATACCTAGATATCCAAACCCTCCCCCAGATTGTGCGCAAAGTCTCTATGATCGTTCGGAGGCCGGGCACAATGTTATGATGTCACGCCCAGCCTCTGCATTTCAAAAAATGACGCCACCTCAGCTGGGAAGCCGGGATCGTTTTTTTTTTTTTTATTTCAGGTCCCCCAGCCTAGAAGGGAGATCTGGGGACCTATTGACCCCAGATCTCACCGTAAAGAGGACCTGTCATGCTCTATTCCTTTTACAAGGAATGTTTACATTTCTTGTAATAGAAATGAAAGTGATCAAAAAAAAAATGTAAAAAAAAAGCATCAAACTAGAAAAATAAAAGTAAAAATAATAATAATTAGCAGAAGCGAATGCATACGTAAGTTGTGCCCACATATGTAAACGGCGTTCAAACCACACATGTGAGGTATCGCTACGAACATTAGAGTGAGAGCAATAATTCTAGCATTCTCTGTAATACAAAACATTTTAAAGCGTCGCCTATGGGGATCCCCCCGCCGCCCTCCGGTGCTTCTACCGACTCACCGCTACGATTGAAGCCAGGATCGTTTTTTTTATTTCAGGCTTCCCAGCCTAGAGGTGAGATATGGGGTCTTATTGACCCCATATCTCACTGTAAAGAGGACCTGTCATGCCATATTCCTATTACAAGGGATGTTTACATTCCTTGTAATAGGAATAAAAGTGTTAAAAAAATGTATTTTTGGGAAAAAGGTGTCAAACTAAAATAAATAAAGTAAAATGAACAATAAAAATGTTTTTATTTTTTATTAAAGCACCCGCCCACATATAAAAACGGTGTTCAAACCACACATGTGAGGTATCGCTGCGAACGTTAGAGCGAGAGCAATAATTTTGGCTCTAGACCTCCTCTGTAACTCAAAACATGTAACCAGTAAAACATTTTAAATCGTCGCCTATGGGGATTTTTAAGTAGCGAAGTTTGGCGCAATTCCACGAGCGTGTGCAATTTTACATGTTAGGTATCTATTACATGTTTGGTATCTATTTACTCGGCGTAACCTTATCTTTCACATTATGCAAAAACATTGGGCTAACTTTACTGTTTTGTTTTTTTTTTAAGCACAAAACTGTTCTTTTCCCCAAAAAAACTTGTTCGAAAAATTGCTGGGCAAATACAATGCGAGATAAAAAGTTGCAACAATCGCCATTGTATTCTCTAGGGTCTTTGCTAAAAAAACATATATAATGTTTTGGGGTTCTATGTAATTTTCTAGCAAATAAATGATGATTTTTACATGTAGGAGAGAAATTACAGAATTGGCCTGGGTGCTCCAGAACGCCTGAAGGTGCTCCCTGCATGTTGGGCCTCTGTATGTGATCACGCTGTGTAAAAGTCTTACACATGTGGTATCGCTATACTCGGGAGTAATAGCAGAATGTGTTTTGGGGTGTAATTTGTGGTATGCATATGCTGTGTGTGAGAAATAACCTGCTAATATGACAATTTTGTAAAAAAAAAAAAAAGAAAAAAAAAATCTTGATTTTGCTAAGAATTGTGGGAAAAAACAACAGCTTCAAAAACCTCACCATGCATCTTTCTAAATACCTTGGAATGTCTTCTTTCCAAAAAGGGGTCATTTGGGGGGTATTTGTACTTTTCTGGCATGTTCGGGTCTCAAGAAATTAGATAGGTCGTCAGTACTTCAGGTGCGATCAATTTTCAGATATTGGCACCATAGCTTGTGGACTCTATAACTTTCACAAAGACCAAATAATATACCCCAATTTGTACTTATCTTTACCAAAGATATGTAGCAGTATAAATTTTGGCCACATTTTTTTAACAAAAATTACTAATTTGCTCAATTTTATAACAGAAACGAAGAAAAGTTTATTTTTTTACAGAATTTTCAGTCTTTTTTTTTTCTTTTATAGTGCAAAAAATAAAAAACCCAACAGTGATTAAATACCACCAAAAGAAAGCTCTATTTGTGTGAAAAAAAGGACACACATTTCATATGGGTACAGTGTTGTATGACTGTATGACTGAGTAATTGTTATTCAAAATGTGAAAGCACCGAAAGCTGAAAATTGGTCTGGTTAGGAAGGGGGTTTAAGTGCTCAGTGATTTTTACATGTAGGAGAGAAATGACAGAATTGGCCTGGGTGCTCCAGAATGCCTGAAGGTGCTCCCTGCATGTTGGGCCTCTGTATGTGGTCACACTGTGTAAAAGTCTTACACATGTGGTATTGCCATACTCGGGAGTAATAGCAGAATGTGTTTTGGGGTGTAATTTGTGGTATGCATATGCTGTGTGTGAGAAATAACCTGCTAATATGACAATTTTGTGAAAAAAAAAATGAAAAAAAATCTTGATTTTGCAAAGAATTGTGGGAAAAAAACAGCTTCAAAAAAAAAAAAAACCCAACGGTGATTAAATACCACCAAAAGAAAGCTCTATTTGTGTGAAAATCAGGACACAAATTTCATATGGGTACAGTGTTGTATTACTGAGTAATTGTCATTTAAAATGTGAGCGCGCCGAAAGCTGAAAATTGGTCTGATTAGGAAGGGGGTTTAAAGGCCCAGTGGTCAAGTGGTTAAAAAAAAAATTGGTGTTCTGTTTTAATGTTTTATAATTAGGGTTTAGATCTACTTTACTAGCAAGAGCCAGGATGAGATCGGCAAGCCAAGGTGATAATGGTAATACATGCCTTACCTATATGGTGCCAACTTGGACCAATTTCTCACCTTGGCTTATGATAGTTATAGCCCTGCCATGGCCCCTGATACTAATCAATCATATGATCTGGGAAGTGACATAAACAAAAAGTTTATTACCCTTTGTGTCTGGTGTGTAGACATATCATAACTCTCTTGGTCCCCGGCATATCTCTGACCGGAGGAAAGGTTAACGCAGGAGTTACACTCTTCCCCTCGTATTGTGTCCGTTCCGGGGCAACAAATGGAAGACTATGGAGAAATGAACTCTATATATTACCACCTCTCCAGTCCCCACAGTCCTATAGAAGTACAGTAGATGATACATACTTACAGCCGCAAGAAATTATTAGAGAACAAATCTTACCAAGACCTTTGTCTGTAGCGCAGGCATCTTCCCAGAAAGGAGGGAACGAGTTTACAAGTCTGGAGAACTCTCTGAGATAATGTGAGCCCAGATTTGAGGGACAGTCTCGGAAGTTAGCCATAGACATAAGAGCATAGTCTATTCTTGAATGATCACTTGTATTGGTGCATTAAATGTGAATGTAAATCTATCGCTCACCCCCGTAGGAGATCGTAGTTTCAGTCACTAGGCTCTTTCCCAGTAGCTGATCTCACAGCTAGCACACATCAGTCACTCTCTTCGCTCAGTAATGAGTTTAGGGGTTATGCTTTTCTGACGCTTTATTGGAAAAAACTTGATCTTGGATAGGTATAGGGCAGTGAAGGCGTACCTTGGCACTCCAGATGTTTTGGAACTACATTTCCCATGTTGCTCGTGCACTCTGCAATGTAGTTGAGCATCATGGGAAATGTAGTTCCAAAACATCTGGGGTGTCAAGATTCGCCATCACTGGTATAGGGTAACTGTGGGATACTCCAGCAACTTTAGGCCCTTGCACATGGGGCGGACTCCGCCAGGAGTCTGCATGTTCAGTGGGGAATCTGTCCACTGATCCCCGCTAAGCAGACAGAATGGTTGGTCTGTTTGTGCTCTGCTTATGTGCTTATGTGTCCGTGTAACACCCGACTGCCATCTGATCCGCTAGATGGAAGGGGAACATCTGTCTGTTTTTAGCGGATCAGATCAGACTGGATGCCGGCGAGTGTAAATGGACACGTGTCCATTTACATCTACCAGTCCATAGGGGATAATGGAGGATCCGATCAGGTCCACTTGAAAAACTGAAAGGCGGGGCCGAACCTAAAGTCTCATGTTTTTTTTTTTTTATAAATAACAAACATGTTATACTCACCTGCTCTGTGTAATGGTTTTGCACAGAGCAGCCAGCACTCCTGGCCCCTCCCTCCTGCTGAGGGATCCCACAGCAAGCAGCTTGCTATGGGGCACCTTAGCAAAGCCGCTGCTTTGTGTGTCCATTCAGACAGGGAGCTGCGTTTCAGCCCCGCCCCCTCTCTCTCCTCATTGGCTTAGTGACTTTGATTGACAACAGGAGCCAATGGCGCTCTACTGTGTGTCTCAGCCAATCAGGAGGGAGAGTCCCGGACAGTCGAGTCTATAGTGCAACATCGCTGGATAGAGATGGGGCTCAGGTAAATATTCGGGGGCTGCTGCACACTGAAGGTTTTTTATCTTAATGCATAGAATGCATTAAGATAAAAAAAACTTCTGCCTTTAGAACCACTTTAAGCAGTAACTTGAGGAAGCTAATCTTCCATCTAATAATCTGAGCACAGTCCTTGCTTGCAGCAAATATTGGACTGAGCTCTACCAGGACACCGTAAACAATGTCCTCTTTGAGCAACGCTGACAGCTAGCATAGCTGGGACCTCCATGAGCAAAATGGGCGTGGTTTAAATGGAAAATTGGGTGTGACTTAAAGGGGGCGTGGCTCAAAGAGGTGTGGTTAGAGCCTGAGAGAAGGAGGGATGGGGGAGAAAGTAAGGGAGAGAGAAAGAAAGAAAAGAAAGAAAGAAAGAAAGAAAGAACGAACGAACGAACGAAAGAAAGATATAGGGAGGGAAGGAGGGACAGCAGGCCAGATCCTACACCACAATAGAAATATGTGTACTCCAGAAAGTTGGCACTTCAATCATCACGGCACCATGGTTGGTATGGTGTCAGGATGACTGAAGCATTATTTTTTATTATTACATTGTAATCTAAAATTAAATCGTTCAACTCACAATAATGCAGAATCAGTGGGAGCATGTCACTTGCCACCGTCACCTGCCACCAGATGCCATCAGGTGCCACCAGTAGAGTCCCTCATTATACCATGCATTTCCAGTAGAGTCCCTCCTTACATCAGGTGTCCCCAGCAGAGTCTCTCCTTACATCAGGTGCCCTCAGCAGAGTCTCTTCTTACATCAGGTGCCCCCAGCAGAGTCTCTCCTTACATCAGGTGCCCCAGCAGAGTCTCTCCTTACATCAGGTGCCCGCAAGCAGAGTCTATCCTTACATCAGGTGCCCCAAGCAGAGTCTCTCCTTATATCAGGCGCCCCCAGCAGAGTCCCTCCTTACATCAGGTGACACCACCGGAGTCCCTCCTTACATCAGGTGCCACCAGCGGAGTCCCTCCTTACATCAGGTTCCCCCAGCAGAGTCCCTCCTTACATCAGGTGCCACCAGCAGAGTCCCTCCTTACATCAGTTTCCCCCAGCAGAGTCTCTCCTTACATCAGGTGCCCCCAGCAAGGTCTCTCCTTACATCAGGTGTCCCCAGCGGAGTCCCTCCTTACATCAGGTGTCCCCAGCGGAGGTACTCCTTACATTAGGTGTCCCCAGCAGAATCCCTACTTACATCAGGTGCCCCCAGCGGGGTCTCTCCTTACATCAGGTGCCCCCAGCGGAGTCCCACCTTACATCAGGTGTCCCCAGCCAGTGGAGGCCTTCCCTACATCAGGAGTCCCCTCGGGTTCGGGCGCAGGTGATCTGGGTATAGCTGAATAGCTCCCCACTGTGTAAGCCGCAAATCACAGCAGCACACTGTCACACAGACCTCCTGCTAGCAGAGTCAAACCGGTGTCCCAAGAGAGCGAGAGCGCTAAATACATTCCAGGTGCATCAAACAAAGGTTTACGGAGTCTTTGTTTTCTTTAGAAAATGGAAAAGCCTGTCCCCTGTCAACTTGCTGTAACTTTCTCTTTCTGTGGAGGCAGTGGTCCCTCTGCAGAGGTTTAAATCCCAAACATTATTTTCATCAGGTGAAAGTAAAGGGAAAAAAGTCTCATAAAAAAGAAAGCTAATGCAGCCACCACACCCAAGGACTGGTAAGCTGCAATTTATTACATTTATTATCCTTGATTTCCTTTAAAAAAAAAAAAATGCCAGTTGTCTGGCTGTTTCTGGCTCCAGTACCTTGTATGACTTCAGTGGTCACTGACACAGATCAAAAATACAGCAAGCAAGTTCAAGTAAAAGCTCCCAATCTGCATACCTGCTCATGATCATTGACAGTACTGATTAGTAATGGCAGCCTGCATATGTCCAGTGGTGGTCAGAATGCCACCTTTACAGATAGTTGTAAAGATCATTGGTGCCATGCCGGTGATTCTACCATGTGGTGTTGGCCCTGGAATTATGTGGGCATCATGAAATGGGAGGTCAATGAGCAACAGCTCTAGCAATCTCTGGAGGAACCCTGGAGTTCCACAGAACCCTGGTTAAGAATGGCTGGTATAGAGGCTTTAAAACTATATATGTATATATACAATCATCCAGCCACTTTATTAGGTACACCTGCTCAATTGCTTTTAACACAAATTGCTCATCAGCCAATCACATGGCAGATGTGGTGAAGACAACTTGCTGAAGTTCAAACCGAGCATCAGAATGGGGAAGAGAGGGTATTTCAGTGACTTTAAACCTTTCATGGTTGTTGGTGTCAGGCAGGCTGGTCTGAGTATTTCAAAAACTGCTGATCTACTATATTATTGACACACAACCATCTCTCTGGTTTACAGAAAATGGCTCAAAAAAGAGAAAATATCCAGTGAGTGGCAGTGGTGTGGAGAAAAATGCCTTGTTGGGGACAGAGGAGAAAGGGCAGACTGGTTCCAGATGATAGAAAGGTAACAGTAACTCAAATAACCACTCGTTACAACCAAGATATGCAGAATACCATCTCTGAACCCACAACACATCGAACCTTGAAGTAAATAGGCTACAGCAGCAGAAAACCACACCGGTGCCACTCCTGTTAGCTAAGAACAGGAAACTGAGGGTACAATTCGCACAGGGTCACTGAAATTGGACAATAGAAGATTGAAAAACGTTGCCTGGTCTGATGAATCTTGATTTCAGCTGCGACATTCAGATGGTAGGGTCAGAATTTGGCATACACAAAATGAAAGCATGGATCCATCCTGCCTTGTATCACCAGTTGCTGGTGGTGTAATGGTGTGGGGGATATTTTGTTGGCACACTTTGGGCCCCTTTGTACCAATTGAGCATCATTTAAATGCTACGGCCTACCTGAGTATTGTTGCTGACCCTGTCCATCCCTTTATGACTACAGTGTACATATCTTCTGATGGATCCTTCCAGCAGGATAATGCACCATGTCACAAAGCTCCAATCATCTCACCACTGGTTTCTTGAACATGACAATGAAGGCCCCTTGACCCGCCCCGCCCTAAGGAAAGGGAGCCTTGACTGCTGGATGCTTGGCAACCAAGTGGGGCGTCAACCTAATCAGGGAGTCGGAGGGGCTCCGTGGGGATTGGCTACAATGGCACGAGGTGACTGGGCGGAGCCAGAACTCTTGAAAAGGCTACGTCCCACTACTTTCAAGAGAAGTTGAGGTCACAAGAGTTGACCACCCACCCGCCCCTTGTGTGTTCGTCACAGCTTCCTTGGCAGTTTTACCTTGCCAGCAATTGGTATTACTTTATGGGCTATGCCCTTAAGTTAATTTTAGGGTCAGTTTAATGCCTGTCTCGCAGTGATGGTGGAGACAGGCCTCTTATGCCACGTACACACGATCAGAATTCTCGTCGGAAAAAGCTCTGACTTCTCAACGGAATTCCGCTGAAACTGTCTTGCCTACACACGGTCACAACAAATTCCGACAGTCAAGAACGCGGTGACGTACAACACTACGACGAGCCGAGAAAAAATTACGTTTAATGCTTCCGAGCATGCGTCAAATTGTTTCCGAGCATGCGTAGGAATTTTGCGTGTCGGAATTGCTACAGACGATCAAGATTTTCGATAGAAACCTTTTCCGTCGGAAAAATTGAGAACATGATCTCAAATTTTTGCTGGCGGGAATTCGGCCAGCAAAATTCCGATGGAGCCTACACACGGTCGCATTTTCTGATGAAAATCTCTCATCTGTCTTTTGCTGGCCGAAATTCCGATCGTGTGTACGCGTTTGGTTATAGATGCTCATGGTGTAACCGTGACCGGCATGGTATTTGTATTTTGAAGGTTGTTAATACTCAGATGTTCAATAAAGCTGTAGCCTTGCCCTACTTCCAACTTAAAGTGGCCTATGTGTCTTTTTGGGGGGCAAGTGTTCTGTTGTGGTTTAAATAAGTGGGGGATAAGACAAGACTAAGCTTCTCGGCAGTCATGAGGTCACTGTACTCCAATGGCCTCCACAGTCACCAGATCTCATCCAATAGAGCACCTTTGGGATGTTGTGGAACAGGAGATTCGGATCATGGATGTGCAGCCGACAAATCTGCAACTGCGTGATGCTATCATGTCACGATGGACCAAAATCTCTGAGGAATGTTTCCAACACCTTGTTGAATCTATGCCACGAAGAATAAAGGCAGTTCTGAAGACAAAAGGGGATCCAACCCGGTACTAGCAAGGTGTACCTAGTAAAGTGGCCGGGGGGTGTATATATCCAAATGGTATTACTACCTGTATACTGTAATGTACTCAGACAACTCTGGGCCCAATAGGAGTTGCATGATTTGCTATGGCCAACGATATGTTTTTGCTGGTGGATTGATTCCAATTAAAACTGGCACTGGTGTGTGTGTGTGACTGTAGGGAGGAATATTCGATTTTAAGCTTCTTTAGGGAGGTGTACTGGTCAGAGTGGTTTATTACACTCAAAGTTGGCAAACCTGCCAACTCCATACCACTGCTCCCCCACCCCGTCCCCCCACTACTAGGATTACAGCCAAACACTGCTGAACTAATGGGGCCCACTCAGTGCTCCCTCCCTCATCTTACAGACCAGACACCCCTAATTGCAAGCCTGATTTCAACCTTCAAGTGCAAAGTAGTATCCCATTATTATCCCATTATTAAATGTAACAACTATCTGAATTGAAAAATGACGGCTACCAGGCAGAATCTTGTCTTAGCAGCCATAACGTTTAGCATTTCAGATCCCGCTGAGAAAATAACACTCTCCAATACAGCTCCATTACCGCATCTCAGAAAATGCACATTACGCCGAATGAGCGGCCTGGGAAAAGGGATGTATTCGGCGTGGTACGAGTCGGACAGGCTTGACAGAATAACATTCCAAAAACCGTACCATCCATTTGTTGTAATGGAATTATAAGAATAATTCTTCCCATGCTCAGAATTCAACTTCACTCAATGTTTCTCTAAACTAATAACAGAAAAATGAGGTCCTCAGACAAAGAAGCTTGTATTTTTTTTTCTTTTTTTGTTATTTGACATTAATTTGAGCTTCTTTCGCCCCGGGCGCATCCAGTCTGGGTCTGTAAGGTAAAGGTCACTGGTTAAAAGTTCAGTATGTGATCAGCATCCAATGAATTCTGACTGGTGTGTGATGGGGAGACCTCTAGTGGAGGTAACTGGCGTTACAGACAGTATTTGCTGACCGTCCTGCACTGTGTTCCAGTGGTGGGTACAAGGACTTTCATATATGAACCTGTATTTGGGCTATAATATGATTGAGGTGCTGTTCAGGCCAAAGCAGAAAATCTGCACATTGCTTTCAGCTATTACTGTACTGCATGGAGAAATTGTTTAGCTTTTCCTTGTAGGATTGCGACACCTGATTGATACCTTTACTTGTGGTCAACTTTATGGTGCAACCAATATCTAACTGTTGTGGTGACTGCATACCCAAAAGTAATATTTTACTTAAAAGAGAAGTATGGTATTTTTTTTAAATCATACTTACCTAGGTGGATGCAGCAGTGATGTGATGCTGCATCTGTCTCGCGCCGTCTCTAAGGGTGAGAACTGAGCGTTCAATCAATGCTGATTGCTCAGTTCTCCCTGCCGCTCTGAGCAGAGAGCCATGACTCTCAGTCACCACTGTCTGCTCTGTTCCTCCAGCACTCACTGGAGCACTGGCCTGTGGAGGGGGCGGGGGCAGCTAGCTCAGGCTCTCAACACTGTGAGTGCTGAGACCTGAGTTTGATGTCTTGAGACCTGAGACCAGAGTCCTGAGAACTAAGTCCTATGTTCTGAGACCTGAGTCCTGTGTCCTGAGTTCTAAGTCCTGAGACCCGAGTCCTATGTCCTGAGACCTGAGTCCTATGTCCTGAGACCTGAGTTCTATGTCCTGAGACCCGAGTCCTATGTCCTGAGACCTGAGTCCTATGTCCTGAGACCTGAGTTCTATGTCCTGAGACCTGAGTTCTATGTCCTGAGACCTGAGTCCTATGTCCTGAGTTCTAAGTCCTGAGACCTGAGTCCTATGTCCTGAGTTCTAAGTCCTGAGACCCGAGTCCTATGTCCTGAGACCTGAGTCCTATGTCCTGAGTTCTAAGTCCTGAGACCTGAGTCCTATGTCCTGAGTTCTAAGTCCTGAGACCTGAGTCCTATGTCCTGAGTTCTAAGTCCTGAGACCTGAGTCCTATGTCCTGAGTCCTGAGTTCTAAGTCCTTAGACCTGAGTCCTATGTCCTGAGTTCTAAGTCCTGAGACCTGAGTCCTATGTCCTGAGTTCTAAGTCCTGAGACCTGAGTCCTATGTCCTGAGTTCTAAGTCCTGAGACCTGAGTCCTATGTCCTGAGACCTGAGTTCTAAGTCCTGAGACCTGAGTCTTATGTCCTGGGTTCTAAGTCCTGAGACCTGAGTCCTATGTCCTGCGTTCTAAGTCCTGAGACCTGAGTTCTAAGTCCTGAGACCTAAGTCCTATGTCCTGAGTTCTAAGTCCTGAGACCTAAGTCCTATGTCCTGAGACCTGAGTCCTATGTCCTGAGTCCTAAGTTCTGAGCCACACCAGAATAACCCCAACCCACCTCTTCTCAGGGTCAGACTGGCTGCCAGTCCATGAAAGTGCTCTCAACAAATAAGAGCAGTACCACACTACATAATTTGTTCCCTCCACTCAACTCTTCATGGAGCTGCTGTGACTCTCCTTGATTTGTGATATACAGGTGAGCCAAAAGACTGTACCAATGAGCTGCATCCTCTATGGCCCAGATGCACATAATGGAGGAATGCCTACCCCTCCAACCCACAGAGACACCAAAACTCCAGATCCATGAAACCCAGTGTCACAGGCTATACCCCTAAACAGGCCCAAAGATAACACTGCAATATAGTGCACCCCAAAGACTGCTTACCCCAGCCTCCAAGCTCCCTCTTTCAGCCCACTGACACCAATGCAGCAGTATTTTTACTCTTTTACACTTGTACTGCTTTAAGCCCCTCCCTCTTTTAGAACAATTCGGCCACTTTGAGCCTGACTGTTGGTCATACCCTCTACTCTGCCCACTGTTCCACCACCATTGACGGGTACAACTCATGCAAATAGGCTGCCAATGGGTACTCAATCGATAAAGGTTGGGAACTGCTGTACTAGGCTATGACAATCTTTATATACAAGATCTATTTATTTATGTGTGTGTCAGAATTGGTAACACTCGGGATTCCTCTTCATCCCATTTCCAAAGATGTTTTTTTCACCGTGCTCCAGACATCCCGTGTGAATTGTAATTGAATGTTACGTGGAGTAAAGTGGCCGATAACATCTCACTTCCTCTCTGTGTCATGCAAGGGCTCTTTGTTAAACTGGGTGGCTCATATTTGGTAATCCGGAACATCTTTCTCCTATATTTCACATTTCATTTTCCAGTTGGGAAAAAAGGCAATATAAACAAATGATGACATATGTTTAAAAAAGGTGACAAGTATATAAAACTTCAGAGTAACAAGTCAAATCAATCCATGAACTGCCAAGCCTCCTCGGGAAACGTTACAGCTGTTGGTGAAAATGAGATCAATTCGGTTTCAATCTAAGTTTTATGGAATCTTTATAGATTTATATAATTTTTATCAAATCTTTTGAGTCAGCAGGAGTTCCACTGTTCTTCAGGGTGTGTCTGCAGCTTTTGGTCACATGATGCTGTGCAATCTGCTTCTGTGTTCAGAAACAGGATTGGCCTGGATGCGCCACACTTGGGTTCAGGGCCATTTAGAAATAAGGCCACCGGCAACCAGCTGCTCCAGATGAAGGTTGGAATCAAAATTAGGAGTGGTTAGTGGATTGATTGTGTTCCTGAAGTCAATTAACCACTTAAGCCTAAGGACCAGAGGTCTTTTTACAATTTCGCACTGCGCTGCTTTAACTGGTAATTACGCAGTCATGCAATGTTGTACCCAAACGAAATTTGCGTCATTTTCTTCCCACAAATAGAGCTTTCTTTTGGTGGTATTTGATTGCCTCTGCGATTTTTATTTTTTTTTGCGATATAAATGGAAAAAGACCGAAAATTTTGAAAAAAAAAGATATTTTCTACTTTTTGTTATAAGAAAAATCAAATAAACTGAATTTTAGTCAAACATTTGGGCCAAAATGTATTCAGAAACGTATCTTTAGTAAAAAAAAAAAAAAAAAATGCCAATAAGCATATATTTATTGGTTAGCGCAAAAGTTATAGCGTCTACAAACTAGAGTACATTTTCTGGAATTTACACAGCTTTTAATTTATGACTGCCTATCTCATTTCTTGAGGTGCTAAAATGGCAGAGTAGTATAAAACCCCCCCAAATGACCCAATTTTGGAAATTAGACACACCAAGCTATTTTTGGAGAGGTCTGTTGAGCCCATCAAATTTTTTTTTTGTCCCAAGTGATTTGATTTCACTCCTCACTACCTATCACAGTTTCGAAGGCCATAAAATGCCAAAATAGCACAACCCCCCCCCCCCCCCCCCCCCCCCCCCCCCCCCCCCCCATCAAAGGAACCCATTTCAGAAAGTAGACACACCAAGATATTTTCGGAGAGGTCTGTTGAGCCCATCAAATTTTTTTTTTTGTCCCAAGTGATTGAATAAAGACAAAGAAAAAATAAAAAAAATGTTTACAAAAAGTTGTCACTAAATGATATATTGCTCACACATACCATGGTTATATGTGGAATTGCTCCCCAAAATACATTTTGCTGCTTCTCCTGAGTACGGAGATACCACATGTGTGGGACTTTTTGGAAGCCTAGCCGCGTACGGCACCCCGAAAACCAATCACCGCCTTCAGGATTTCTAAGGGTGCACATTTTTGATTTCACTCCTCACTACCTATCACAGTTTCGAAGGCCATAAAATGCCAAAATAGCACAAAACCCCCCCCAAATGACCCCATTTTGGAAAGTAGACACCCCAAGCTATTTGTTGAGAGGCATGGTGAGTATTTTACAGCTCTCATTTGTTTTTGAAAATGAAGAAAGTAAAGAAAAAAAAATGTTTTTTTCTTTTTTCAATTTTCAAAACGTTGTGCCATCTGGGCATTCCGTGGGCTCCGAAACTGTGATTGGCAGTGAGGAGTGAAATAAAAGAATTACACCCTTAGAAAGCCTGAAGGTGGTGATTGGTTTTTGGGGTCCCGTACGCAGCTAGGCTCCCAAAAAGTCCCACACATGTGGTATCCCCGTACTCAGGAGAAGCAACAGAATGTATTTTGGGGTGTAATTCCACATATGCCCATGACATGTTTGATCAATATATCATTTAGTGACAACTTTTTGTAAATTTTTTATTTTTTTTGTCATTATTTAATCTCTTGGGACAAAAAAAAAAAAATATTCAATGGGCTCAACATTGCTCTCAGCAAATAGCTTGGGGTGTCTACTTTCCAAAATGGGGTCATTTGGGTGGGGGGGGGGGGGGGGTTTGAACTGTCCTGGCATTTTATGCACAACATTTAGAAGCCTATGTCACACATCACCCACTCTTCTAACCACTTGAAGATAAAGCCCTTTCTGACACTTTTTGTTTACATCAAAACATATTTTTTTTTTTGCAAGAAAATTACGTTGAACCCCCAAACACTATATATTTTGTTAAAGCAAAAGCCCTACAGATTAAAATGGTGGGTGTTGCATTTTTTTTCCACGCATCGATTTTTCAAACGCATTTTTTTGGGAAAAAATACACTTTTTTTTTATTTTAATGCACTAAAACACACTATATTGCTCACATTTTTGATGAAATAAAAGATCTTAGGCCGAGTACATTGATACCAAACACAACATGCTTTAAAATTGCGCACAAAGGCGCAGTGGCGACAAACTACATACATTTTTAAAAGCCTTTAAAAGCCTTTACAGGTTACCACATTAGATTCACGGAGGAGGTCTACTGCTAAAATTACTGCCCTCGATCTGACCTTCGTGGTGATACCTCACATGCATGGTGCAATTGCTGTTTACATATGACGCTAGACCGACACTTGCGTTTGTCTTTGCGCAAAAGAGAAGGGGGGGACAGGGGTGCTTTTTTTTATTTTTTATTATTATTTATTTAGCTTTTTTATTTTATTTTTAAACGGTTCCTTCCATTTTCTTTTTGTTATCATTTGTATTGTTATCTCAGGGAATGTAAATATCCCCTATGATAGCAATAGGTAGTGACAGGTACTCTTTTTTTGAAAAAATTGGGGTCTATTAGACCCTAGATCTTTCCTCTGCCCTCAAAGCATCTGACCACACCAAGATCGGTGTGATAAAATGCTTTCCCAATTTTCCAATGGCGCTGTTCCCTCCCACTGCTTGTAAAAGCAATCTAGAGGCTAATTAGCCGCTAGAATTGCTTTTACATGAAAGCCGATCACTAACTGAAAAGAATGATACCAAGATGATACCTAAACCTGCAGGCATCATTCTGGTATAACCATTCAAAGTCCAGCAACATACTGGACATATATTGTAATCTTTTTTTTTCATGCAGCCTCTTGGCTGAATGAAAAAAAAGAGATTGATCGGTGGGTATGCCCACCATTAGAATACCTCCCTTCATCCACCCACTTCTAATGATGGGCATACATGCACCATTTATACATGCCGAAGCATGGGGGCATCCTCCCGCATAAAAGTTATGCTGCGTACACACGGTTGGACTTTTCCACGGGCAAGCCTCCGTCGGAATTTCGACCGTATGTACGCGGCATTAGGAGCCAATCGCTCCTCCGCCCCTGCTGCCCCCATGCTTCGGCATATATGCTCTTTTTTTTAACTGTGGGGGTGAAATCACCTCCTACAGCGTTGGAGTCACGGCTTTATGTATCGTGGGAGCAAACGCTGTTGCTGTCAAGATAAATAAATCCACGCTGCAACTGAATGGCGTACCTGCTAAGAAAATTATGGTTAACATTAAAAGAAAGTAACATTACAGTATAACAGTAAGACCTTACCATACCATACCTGCAAAGCAAATACCAAAAAAAAAAAAACAGTAAAAAATAAAAAAATTTTTAACCTCTTCCCGACCGCCTCCTGTAGATATACGTCTACAGAATGGCACGGCTAGGCAAAAGCACGTATATATACGTCCCCTTTAATTGCCTAGCCGTGGGGTCGCGCGCCCCAAAACGTTGGTTGAAATGGTTTATGAGGGGCCGAATTTTGTAGAGCCGATCGTATTCAGGGTCTCCATGAGGACGACAAAGTTCATTGTTGTTAAAGTGCATGAACCGCAAGATCTGCTCGTATCGTTTCCTGGACATGGAGGCAGAGAACACGGGCATATGGTCGACTGGGTGGGTGGACCAATAAGTCCGCAGAGTCGGGAATTTATGTATGCCCATGTTGAGGGAAAGGCCCAGAAAGGTCTTAAATTCGGAAACCGTAATTGGTTTCCAATCTCTGGCAAGGGAAGGCAACTGGGTATTAGCGGCAATGTGTTGACCAGCATATATATATTACTTTGGTCCACAATAGATCTATAGAGATCTTCCGTGAAAAACAGCGAAAAAAAATCAAGTGGCTTAAAATCAGCTGTTTCCACCTGAATACCAGGTTGGCCAGTGAATGGGGGAAGTACGGGTTCTGCAGGAGTGGTGGGAACCCAATCAGGATTGGCGAATTCTGCAGGAAGGACACTATGGGCTCGACGGGCCTGCCTTTGTCTTCTTGGTGGCAGCGGGACATTACTTGTGCTTGCCACCTCGCCAGCTTGAACTGCACTTATGGGACTCGCCACGTCAACACGTGATACTGCAGTGCTGGATGTACGTCCAGGGTGTACTAGGCCGCTGGTGCTTGCCAGTTCACCAGAAGGAATAGCGGCGCTAGTACTGCTCTGCTCCATACGAGGGACCTGCAGTTCTTGCATCTCAACAACAGCAGAAGATCGGGATCGGGTACGCCTGACCTTAGCAGGGACCACACCTCTGTCGCCAGAGCTATCTGTCATGGAGCCGCTGTCGTCTACAGGATGGTATTCCGAGCCTGAATCTGACAGATGATTGACCTCCTCTTCACTATCTGTCATGCTCAGAAACGTGTAGGCCTCTTCATTAGTGTACTTTCGATTTGCCATTTTGGGCTCTAAAATTAGTAGTACACTAGTGAGACTCACAGGTAAAAAAGCTCCTGACTGTTAGCGACTGTATCAAAACGCTACCAAAAAAACTGTTAATGATCGCAGGGATCAGGCCT
Organism: Lithobates sylvaticus; assembly: GCA_028564925.1. NCBI lineage: Eukaryota > Metazoa > Chordata > Amphibia > Anura > Ranidae > Lithobates > Lithobates sylvaticus. The sequence continues at coordinate 255,785,107 of CM053031.1, read as the reverse complement.
GACTCTGCGAACGCTGCAGTTATGTGTTTAGTGTTTTGTAAGTGACAGTGATCGATCGATACTGCACTTGGGTGGGCTGGGCTGGGCTGGGCGGAGGGGGAAAATGCAGGTGCTAGCAGGTATCTGGGCTGATCCCGCTAACAATGCGTTTTTTGGAACCCTAAACTGCTGGGATGCTAGTATAGATCTGATCAGATCAGATATTGATCTGTTCAGATACTATACCACTAAGGGAGGTGTATGCTTTATCTGACCCTAAAACCTAATTGATATCACCCGCCAGGTGATCAGGGGGTTAAACCTTTATTGGGTAATACATGGCGGGTGCCCTGACAGTATAAAAAACAAACTAACTAACCAGCGTCACCCGTAACAGTTATACGGTGATCACTGGTGAAAGGTTTAACTAGGGGCAATCAGGAGGTTAAAACCTTTATTAGGTAATATATGGGGGTACCTGACGCTATATAAAAACCTGACGGGGAACCTAAATAACTAAACAACTAACTGGCTAACCAGAGTCACCAGTGACACTTATACGGTGATCACTGGTGAAAGAGTTAACTCTAGGGGCAATCAGGGGGTTAAAACCTTTATTTAGTTTGTATATGGGGGTACCTAACCTTTAAACCTATTTATAAACCTATTTATAAACCTATATAAACCTGGCGATTAACCTAAAAAAATAACTGGCTACCTAGCGGCACCAGTGACACTAATGCAGCGATCAGAAAAACGATCGCTTAGTGACACTGGCAAAAGGGGGTGAAAGGGATAACCTGGGGGGCAATCAAGGGGTTAAACCTTTATTAGGGGGCTACCTTGGACCTAAAGGGGACTAAAGCTAACTGCCCTGACACTTTTTACAGTCACAACTGACACTAAATGCAGTGATCAGTAAATAAATGACCACTGCAATCAGTGACACTGTGACTGGGGGGGCAGGGGGTGATCTGGGGGGTGATCGGGGGGTGACTGGGGGGTGAAAAGTGTGCCTATGTGTACCTGGTGTCAGTGTACTGTTGATGCACTTACTTGGATGTCTACACTCCTCGGCGTCCCGGTCAGAAAGACCGACACGAGGAGTGTGACGTCACTTCCTCCTGCCTGTGTTTACAGTTCACAGGCAGGGGAAGCTTCTCATTCGCCAGGAGCGATCGCGAGGGGGTGGCCAGAAATCATTGGCCGCCCCCTCATCTCGGATCGCTCCTGAAGCGAAGCCGACCGTTTCCGCCAGCGGGGGGTGTCCGATTGGACACCCCACCCACTGGAAGGCAGGCACGTACAGGTACGGGATTGTGCCTGTACGTGCCATTCTGCCGACGTAAATGTACATGAGGTGGTCGGCAAGTGGTTAAAGATGGGGGAGACCATTCAAACAGAGCCAACATGAGAAATAGACTGAAGGTCTGCTTTAAGACATCAAGCCACCTGCTTCCAATATGGCTGCCGTGCTCTCCGAGTACTAGATATGAAGTCACCCAGAAGTCTTGCCCTACGCATTTCGTCATTAATTTGCAATGTCTTTGGGAGCAGATCTTGGTGAAGCGTGTGTAGTCCACAATGTTGTATTTTTTTTTGTTTTGTTTTTATAAAAATGATTACGGGAGTAATCCAACACGTTGTGGGAGTGGCAAGGGTCCCCTTTATTCAAGGCTTGAAAAATTGAAATCTAGATTGGGCTGGAAGATCAAAGAAATGCAAAACTGATTATAATACTTACGGAATGCTTTTTCTAGCATCCTTCGGCTGCCAAACTCATAGTAAGTCCATTGAGTTCAACCAACAGAATGCTGGGAGAGGCATTCCAAGAGCATTATAATCCAATTTCAATTTCTTAGATCTTCCAGCCCAAACCTTAAAAGGACCCTTGCAACCCCCTGAAACGTGCTGAATTTTCTATTCTATTATTAATTTAATATAAAAAAAAAAACATTCTAGATTCAATGACTTTTGGTGTGGCACTTTTACTGCTTCTCACATATTTGGACTCTTCTTTTTGGGGATACTCTGGTACTTGTGAGTAGCCTCACCAAAGCAAGTCTGCTTGACCAATGAGATGGTCATTTACAATACTGGATAATAATAATAATAATAGGAGATCTACTGTGTCTTAGGCATGTACCAAGCAATAAAACCTGACAGGGGTTCTAACCCTTGACTTCCCCGTCCTAAATCTCTAATTTGCCAAAAGAGAAGTAATGCTGTACAGTACAGTGTGACAAAGTTACCCCTTCATACTTGATAAGACCAGTCTCTTTTGTTCATGAGCATAGGTTCATTGTACAAAATGTCAGAGACAGGTACACTTTAATATGGCTGCATTGTTGCTCTTCTCATCTATCATCATCAGATAGGCGATGATGCAGTTTTAAGTAACCTGGCGCCACCAGTAATGTAAAAAACAAATGAGGCACATATGTTGGGGGCTCTAAACCTTCCACCCTTTAAAACCCGGCTTCCTCTGGATTGGGGGGGGGGGGGGAGTGAAGGAATTAAGATAAATAGTTTTCCCACAACCATCAGGGACCTGCATGTCTAATTTCATCCAGACGTTAAAGTTTCCCTTCCCTGGCAGGTGCGCCCCCACTGATGTCATAATAGCTGGATAATGTGAGCTTTACGTTAATGAAGCTCTGTCTATTTTTTGATGTGTCAGTAAAGATCTATGTGGGATCCAGAGGAATGCATTGCTTGCATGCAACACAGACCCATTGTGACTTTGAAAATATATTGGTATTGTATATTAAAACTAACATTAAAATGTACACTATATTGTCGGAAGTTTTGGGACGCCTGCCTTTACACACACATGAACTTTAATGGCATCCCAGTCTTTGTCCGTAGGGTTCAATATTGAGTTGGACCTTCCTTTGCAGCTATAACAGCTTCAACTCTTCTGGGAAGTCTGTCCACAAGGTTTAGGAGTGTGTCTATGGGAATTTTTGACCTTTCGTTCTAGAAGCACATTTGTGAGGTCAGGCATCGATGTGGACGAGAAGGCCTGGCTCACAGTCTTTGTTCTAATTTTCTTAAGGTGTTCTATCGGATTGGGGTCAGGACTCTGTGCAGGCCAGTCAAGTTCCTCCACCCCAAACTCGCTCATCCATGTCTTTATGGCCCTTGCTTTGTGCACTGGTGCGCAGTCAAGTTGGAACAGGAAAGGGCCATCCCCAAACTGTTCCCACAAAGTTGGGAGCATGAAATTGTCCAATATGTCTTGGTATGCTGATGCCTTAAAGTGGAGGGCCACCCTGAAAAAAAAAAACTTCATAAAAATGTTAATAAAAATTTAAAAGGGGAAAAAAATAAAAAGATTTTTTTTTTACTTACCAGAAATGGCTGTTGCTAGGCAGATCGTCCTAATCTGCCTCTTCCTATTCCGCGGAGTTGTTCGGTCTTCTGCTCCTAGCGCCGTCTTCTAGTCTTCTAGTCTACAACACAGCGCGTTCCCCATTCACAAAGCGCTGCGCGACTCGCGCATGCGCAGTAGGAAACGGGCAGCTGCCTGTTTCCCTTAGTTGGAATGGCGGCGCCGGGAACTGAGACCCGAGGGACAGTCGGTCTCGGGTGGCCGACATCGCAGGCACCCAGGACAGGTAAGTGTGCTTATTAAAAGTCAGCAGCTACAGTGTTTGTAGCTGCTGACTTTTAAAAAAAAAAATTCCCGGCTGGCCCTCCCCTTTAAGGCCCCTTTCACACTGCCGGCGCCCGGGTGCCAGCGGTAAAGCGGCGCTATTTTTAGCGCCGCTTTACCATTGTTGTAGCAGAGCTATTTGCCCGCTAGCGGGGCGGTTTTAACCCCCCGCTAGCGGCCGAAAAGGGGTTAAATCTGTCCACAAAACACCACCGGAGTGACGTTTTGCTGGCGGTATCGCAGCGCTGCCCCATTGATTTCACCACTCCTTCACCGCTCCAAAGAAGCTGCTGGCAGGACTTTTTGAGACGCCCTGCCAGCGCACCGCTCCAGTGTGAAAGCCCTCGGGCATTCACACTGGAGTGAATGGAGCAGCTTTTTTAAGGCGCTATACAGTCGCTATTTTTAGCGCCGTAGCGCCTGAAAAACGCCCCAGTGTGAAAGGGGTCTAATGCCGCGTACATACGGTCGGAATTTCCGATGGAAACAGTCCGATGGGAGCTTTTCAGCGGATTTTCCGACCGTGTGTACGCCCATCGGTCTTTTTCTGTCGGAATTTCGGAATTTTATAGTGCTGTTAATCGTGTTTTATGCCACTGTGTTACTGACCGTCGGAATTTGGTGTGAGGCAAGACAGTTCGAGCGAAATTCCGTCGGAATTCCGACGGGAAAACCATCAGAGCTTTTTCCAACGAGAATTCCGACCGTGTGTACGCGGCATAAGAGTTCCCTTCACTGGAACTAATGGGCCAAGCCCAACCCCTAAAAAACAACCTCACACCATAATCCCCCCAAACGATTTGGACCAGTGCACAAAGCAAGGTCCATAAAGACATGGATGAGTGAGTTTGGGGTGGAGGAACTTGACTGGCCTGCACAGAGTCCTGACCTCAACCCAATAGAACTAGAGTGGAGTCTGAGAGCTAGGCCTTCTCGTCCAACATCGGTGCCTGACCTCACAAAATGCGCTTCTGGAAGAATGGTCAAACGTTCCCATAGACACACTCCTAAACCTTGTGGACAGCCTTCCCAGAAGAGTTGAAGCTGTTATAGCTGCAAAGTGTGGGCCAACTCAATATTGAACCCTACAGACTAAGACTGGGATACCATTAAAGTTCATGTGTGTGTGTAAAGGCAGGTGTCCCAATAATTTTGACAATGTAGTGTATATCTCCTGCTGACCTGCCAGAAATCCAGCAAGCTCCTAAGCGTCTTAATACTTTTGACAATATAGTGTAGGTTATTGTTTGTATTTTTTTTTTTTTTACAATGGTAAGCATTTGAAATGGCTACATACAACCAATTAGAAGGGATAAACTTTGTCACATGCTTTATCAATGGAGACCACAAGCAGCCTGGCCTGATGGCCTTTTTAGGTACATGGTCTACTGTTGTCACCATCAGCAAACCTGCCCTAAAAAATGACAAGCCGCTATCAGTGGAGTGTATGGAGACAGAAAGTGGCAGCAAAAAAGCTGCAAGTGGTTAGCAGCACTGAGATGTAACAATAAAAACAAAACAAAAACAAAAAAACAAGTATTTTGTTATTTTATAATACATTTTTATTAATTTATTTTATTTTTTATTATTATGACAATTTTTTTATAATACAAAGTGCTTCAGCAAACAATTTGTTTTTTAGAGAGGTTTTTACATCAACTTTAATGTCCTCACTTATATCATGTTACAAACTGTTACACAAACCACGGGGCCCCGTGTGTATCACAATGCTACCAACATTTCAATAAATGTATAGGCTCACAGCTGTCACCACTAAATGAGCTTAAAGAGGAGGGCCGGGCAAAAAAAAAAAAAAAAGTTAAAAGTCAGCAGCTACAAATACTGCAGCTGCTGACTTTTAATAATCGGACACTTACCTGTCCCGGGGTCCAGCGATGCGGGGGAACGAGACCCCCCCCTCGTTCCCCGCTCCGCTCACGACGCCGGCATTCTTAATGTGGGAACCCGGCTGGGCTTCACAGCCGGGCACCCACTGCGCATGCGCGAGCGGCGCCGTGCGCCGTGATTCGACGCTCACTCATCTGGGACACATGACATGTCCCAGATGACTGTGCGTTGCCTACAGGAAGTGACTTTTAGCCCGGGCAATGAAGGTGGCAGACTTCGAGGGACCCCCTAGCAACAGGCATTTAGAGGTGAGTAAAAAATTTTTTTTTTTTTCCAATTATTTTTTTTTAATTTTTTTATGATTTTTAAGCCCCTTTTTGTTTTTTTGGTTGCAACCCCACTTTAAATAACTAATGATATCAAACATAGACAGAACTAGAAAAATGATATAAATTAAATATTTATTACTCTAAAAAAGTCTGAGCACAAATGTTAGTATATTATTTTGCCATTGTGTTTTTATTTATTTATACATCTATTTATTATTTTTTATTTATTATTTTTTTGTCTGTGGTTTTTTCTTTTTCATATAAAGAAAAGGGAGCAAAAATGGCAACTTAAAAATATTTAAGGAGACAATACACCAATATTGATACATATAAAAAAATATAATACCAATAATAATAATAATAATATTAAAATATTAATATAAAAATTCATTAAAAAATAGGGAAAATGGAGGTTCACTACAGAGCAGTGAATGAAAAATTATTAAAAAAGAGTAGGAGTACAAATGTTAATATATTTCTTCTCCCTTGTGTATCTATTTATTTATTTTTTTTATTCTCAAAATATATTTGCGTTTTTCCCTATTTGGTGTATTTTATTGGTAAATGTTTAAAAATAAATAAATAAAATATGCAGAAAAATAAGGAGAATTGAAGTTCACTGGACCTTTGAAGGACCATGCAAATACAGTCTATTTAAAAAAACGCTTACTCCTCCAGACTGACACCCACCTAGCAAAGCATTTTCATATTTCCTCCCAAGAGCAAGCCCACTGCTTATATCATGGCTGAGCATAGGTGTGCTCAGCCTATTGCATTAGGGCAGCTGGGCAGGGGTGCCCAACCAAGGGGTGCCCTCTGATGTGGCCCACCACCTTCTACCGAAGAGTCCTCCCCTGGTTGCTTCCTCAGTTGCTAGGCCTCTCCACAGACGAGACGGCACCGGACCACCTTTGAATCTTCCTTCTAGTTACTTTGCCACGGGCTAGCCAGCCCTGAGACTCGGAATTGGATGGACCAAACAGACAGAAGATGGCTTCTGGACCGGAACCCCAAAGCACGTGATCATATCCATTACGGCACTGCGGTACCAAAAACTATAATAGGCCTCAAGCTGACATGCTGGCTCAGAGGCAAAACACTGACCGCAGTTCACCTGATAACCAACTTCAGCTAAACTACTGCCGGGCGCACTGATAAGAAACCCTGCACCAATACTATAGGGCACAAGGGCGATCCGGGCAGTGAAAACACCTGCACCGTCTTTCCCTTGCCCCGCTGATTTGTTTTCGATCTGCGCACCAGTATGGACATCCTGTCCCCCTCACACACCACTTCAGCCACTCCTAACCCACCGTGTGCTTTCTTCGAGGGACTCACTAATTCACTAATCCTAAATGCCCCAAAAAATGCCAATGCAAACGCTGCTTTAAACAATGCCACCTCGTACTCTGACGAACATGTAACCGATAATTGCCCCAATAACCTACCCAAGAGCTCAAACGAAACCGGGAACCTCAAGTCCCTGCTTGGTTGAGACCGCCTGTAAACCCTTCATTGCTTGTCTTACCCAAAAATCTTTTGTCATATCCGGGAAACCCTTGAACTTGAACCAAAACGCCAACCCAGACAATTTCTTATCCAGACCCGACGCTGACACCCCTGCCTCCAAATTCCTTGAAACAAAATACAAGACTAGTAAACAGAGGTCCTGTTCTTCCTGTTCTTCCGTGACCTGTTGCACAAGGGCTACCCATTCGACCCACACCCTGTTATACGCTGACCACGTTGTTTCGCTCACCGACCGTCTGATCCATCCTGCTACTCGTCCAAGACAATCCTCCAAAGCCACTCTGGACATGGGACCCGTGCTGTTCCACCCCCGGTGCCAACTCCCGAAACCTGTCCCACTGAAAGCGAGACAAAGCATCAGCGATGACGTTCTCCACTCCCGCGAGGTGCACAGCATAGATGAACATGTTCAACGGCAGACAGCGTAGTACTAGGTGCCTGAGCAACCTAACTATGCCGCTGATACCTTGTTGATCACCTGTACCACCCCCAAGTTATCCCCATGGAACCTAACTTTCAAATTCCTGAACGCCTCCCCCCACAGTTCCACCGATAGGACCACCGCAAATAGCTCCAACAGTAACGTGTTCTTCACGAGGCCTGCCTCTTTCCATGATTCCGGCCAAGGACCTGCGCTCCATTTACCCTGGAAAGAGGTACCGAAGCCCGCTGCCCCCGCTGCATCAGTGTATAGTTCCAGGTCAAAGTTGCTAACAGGGCCCGACATCCACAGCGACCTGCCGTTGAAGTTAGCCAGGAACGTGTGCCATGTCGCCAGATCCTCTCTATGAGCTCTCACCAAGCGCACAAAGTGCTTGGGGGATATGACCCCGCGGTACTCGCCGACAGCCGTCGGCAAAATACCATCCCCATCGACAAGATGCGATACGCAAAGTTCAACTTACCCAACAGAGATTGTAATGGTCTAAGTTGCACCTTGCGTAATCCCATGATCCCCTGAATCTCTGTCTGCAGCGCAGTCAATTTCTCCTCCGGCAGCCTACATTCCATCTTCTCCGAGTCCAACACAATGCCCAAAAAACTCAACACCGTCGTCGGACCCTCCGTCTTATCTGGGGCTAGGGGAACTCCAAACTTCTCAGCGATGTGTTCCAACGTAGCCAGCAAAACCGCGCAGACTTCCGAAGCAGGCGGGCCCACGCAGAGGAAATCGTCCAAATAGTGTATTATTGAACTCAGTCCCGCGACATCCCGAACCACCCACTCAATGAATGAACTAAACCGTTCAAACAATGCACAGTATATGGAACATCCCACGTAAAAATCTTCTTGCCAGTGACAGCCTAGCAAACGAAAGCTATCAGGAGGTACCACCCCCAAAGGTAACACCACCAAGTCCGGTATTGGCATCATGGGGAAGGGGCCCCCCATGCGTCCCAGCGCCACCTCCTTTTTTAGCTTTTCCAACACCACCCCAGCGTGTTGTAACGCTGATCGCAGATTGCGTGCCAACGGGGGAGCGTTGACCAGCTGCACCGGAATCCTAAACCCCTCTGAAAACCCCGGGCCAGCAATTGCGCCGTCTCCCTGTCTGGGTACCTATCGAGGAAAGGCCGCATCCTTTCCACCTTCATTGGCGTTGTCCCCTTTTCCCACAGCATCTCCTGTCCTACCTTTCCCCTGCTCGAAGCAGCAGGACATAGGGTGTCCTCCGCCACAGCCAGAGCATTAGTGCTTGTACTTGCACGACCCCCCAAACTTGCAGGAGCCCTCGTAGAATTGCCAACTGTGAACTTTGGGGACAATAGCTCCACGGGATTAAGTGCATAAACCGTCAGTTGTAAAATAAAAGACATTTATTTGAAAGAAAAATCAAAATAAGGCTTTCTTCAGCGCACAGGTAAAGTACAAAAACAAAGTCCGCTTATCTTCAGCATAACAAAAAAACAGCTTATCTTCAGCACAAAAACAAAGTTAAGGAAAACACATACAGTTTTTGCAGCAGGTTCTTTTAGCAGCCTCCAGACATCCACACAGCTCAGCTAACAGGTGTAATCACCTACTCCTCCTCACACCAACAACTCTTCCCTACTTCCTGTTTTATGAGCTGTCTTCCTGGAGGCCCTTAACCCCCTGTGCGCTGAATCATTGTGGTCAGGGAGGGAGGCTCTTTTCCCACCCGAATATCTCTTCAGAGCCTCCCAAATTCCGGGTCCCAAATAACTATTATTAACTTAGAGAGGACTGCGAGTCAGTCCTCTCCTGCTCGGCTACTCCCGGAACCCCTCACCCATTTTGGGTGACCCCCTGAGCAACGCTGCGAATCCTTTTAAAGGGACCACAGCCCAAATACTGGTGCTATATAGCACCCGTCCAGGACCCAACCTTGGCGTCCTGTACATATCCCCCCCTCTGCCTCAACGCGGAGATGTTGGAGGCACCACTCGACATCATACAATGGACCCGGGAGAGGGCATCGGCGTTCTGATGCTGTCTCCCTGGTCTGTGCTCTACCACAAAATTGAACTCCTGGAGAGAAAGGAACCACCTTGTCACCCTGGCATTGGTGTTTTTGTTTTGTCTCATCCAGGTCAGTGGGGCATGGTCGGACACTAGGCGGAACCTTCTACCTAGGAGGAAATAGCGTAAAGAGTCTAAAGCCCACTTGATGGCAAGACACTCCCGCTCCACCACCGCATAGTTTTTCTCCGCTGCCGTCAGTTTCCTACTTAGAAAAACTATGGGGTGCTCTTCCCATGATCACTTGAGACAGGACTGCTCCTAGCCCTTCACTTGAAGCATCTGTCTGTACTACAAAATCCTTAGAAAAATCTGGAGCCACAAGCACCGGATCCCGGCACAATGCCGTCTTAAGCTTCTGGAAAGCTTTTTCGGCATCGTCATTCCACTGTACCATCACTGACTTTCTGCCTTTGGTCAAGTCCGTCAATGGTGCAGCAATGGTGGCAAAGTTGGGGACAAACCTCCGGTAGTAGCCAACTATGCCCAAAAACGCTCTGACCTGCTTCTTGGATAGGGGGCGGGGCCAGTTCTGTATGGCTTCTACCTTACTCATTTGGGGCTTCACCAGTCCTCTACCCACAATGTACCCTAGGTACTTGGCTTCCTCTACTCCAATCGCGCACTTCTCCGGATTGATGGTGAATCCTGCTCTTCTCAAGGAGTCTACGACTGCCTGAACTCGGGGAAGATGGGACTCCCAATCAGTGCTAAAAATGACTATGTCATCTAGGTAAACCGAAGTATACCGTTGATGTGGACGCAAAGTTTTGTCCATGGCCCTTTGGAATGTAGCGGGGGCAGAGTGTAGACCAAATGGCATTCTTTTGTACTGGAAGTGGCCTTCCGGGGTAGAGAAAGCTGTTTTCTCCCTGGCTTTCTTGGTCAGGGGAATCTGCCAATACCCTTTTGTGAGGTCTAGCGTGGTTATATACCTGGCTGGACCTAACCTCTCAATTAGCTCATCTACCCGTGGCATTGGATAAGCATCAAACTTGGAGATTTCATTAAGTTTTCTGAAGTCGTTGCAGAAGCGGAGGGTGCCGTTGGGTTTGGGTACCAACACGATTGGACTCGACCACTCGCTCTGCGACTCTTCAATGACTCCAAGCTCGAGCATTCTCTTGACCTCTTCAGACACTGCCACTCTATGAGCTTCTGGGATACGGTAAGGCCTTAACCGGATTTTTATACAGGGTTCCGTCACAATGTCATGCTCGATGACGTTGGTGAGACCCGGCAACCCTGAAAACATGTCCCTATTTCTTTGCAGAAACTCTTTTGCTTGCTGGGTTTGGGGCCTAGTTAGGGTAGCAGCCACCTGCACCAGGTCGATTCCTGCATGGTCCCCTGACTGTACCTCTACCACAGCGGATACCTGTTCTCTGTCTCTCCAGGGTTTCAACAGATTTACGTGATAGATCTGGTATGGTTTTCTTTTCCCTGGCTGGTGTACCTTGTAGTTCACCTCACCCACTTTTTCTATTACCTCAAACGGGCCTTGCCACCTGGCCAAGAACTTGCTCTCCACTGTGGGTATTAGGACAGCCACCCGGTCTCCTACTTGAAACTGTCTAATTTTAGCCGATCTGTTATACACCCTTCTTTGGGCATCCTGAGCCTTCTGCATGTGCTCCCTCACCAGCGGCATAACCTTAGCCACCCTCTCTCGCATTTGAGAGATATGCTCTACCACGGTCTTGTGTGGTGAGGATTCACTTTCCCATGTTTCTTTGACTAGGTCAAGCAACCCCCGGGGCCTTCGTCCATACACTAACTCAAACGGTGAGAAGCCCGTGGACGCTTGTGGAACCTCCCGGATGGCAAACAAGAGGGCAGGGAGTAACATATCCCAATCCTTCCCGTCTTTCTGGACCACTCTTTTTAACATGGACTTTAGAGTTTTATTAAACCTCTCAACTAGGCCATCGGTCTGCGGGTGATAGACGGACGTCCGCAACTGCTTGATCTGAAATAGTCTGCACAAGTCCGCCATCACCTTTGACATAAAAGGGGTGCCCTGGTCCGTAAGTATCTCCCTGGGGAATCCAGTTCGTGAAAACATTTGGAATAACTCCTTGGCAATGGCCTTAGAGGAGGCTTTCCTCAAAGGAACTGCTTCTGGATACCTGGTTGCGTAGTCTAGGATGACTAATATATATTGGTGCCCCCTTGCCGACTTTACCAGGGGTCCCACGAGATCCATGGCGATCCGCTCAAACGGAACCTCAATAAACGGCAAGGGTACCAGAGGGCTTCTATAGTGTGGCCCTGGGGCAGTTAACTGGCAAATGGGACAAGATGCACAATATCTTTTAACCTCGGCCTTCACCCCTGGCCAGTAAAACCGGTCGGTTATCCTGGCCTCCGTTTTCTCTGCCCCCAAGTGTCCTCCCAGTGCGTCATTGTGGGCTAGGTCAAGCAGCATCCGCCTATATGGTTGGGGAACCAGTAACTGCTCTACAGTTTCCTCTCGGCTTTCAGCCACTCGATAAATCAAATCCCCCTTTAATGCAAAATGAGGAAACCTTTGATCTGCCCCTGGTATTTGTGGTACCCCATCAACAACAGAAACCTGCTCTCGAGCATTGACCAAGGTAGGATCCTGCAACTGGGCGGTGCCAAACGCACCCCTGGGTATGTCCAGGTCTGGATGCACTGACCTTGAGGATGTTTCCCCTTCACCCTCCTCAACTGGGAACTGCAACGGGGAGAGCTCCTCATCATCCTCCCCCAGCATAACCTGTAATGGGAAGGCTTCCCCCCCCTCAGAAGTCAACTCGGTATTGAGGCCTGAAACAGAAACATTGTCATTCAAATTAACATTCTCTGCAATATCCTTGGGGGTTTCAGACCTAGACCCCTCAGACTCCATCTCTTCCAGGCCCAGTGTCCCCAGTTCTCCTGGCAGCCCCATCTGTGCCTGGTTCCACAGTTCGAGGAATAGCGGACAGTCCCGCCCACTATAATATCATGGATTAAACTATGTACTACCCCAACCTCCTGTGTCACTGAGGTACGTCCATAAGAAACCGTCACAGGAACCAGGGGGTACTCCCTGGTATCCCCATGGATACACACTACGCGCAGAGTTTTATTTACGGGGCCAAGTCTCCCAATCACCCTGGCATGTACCAGTGTTACCATGCTCCCGGAGTCTAGTAGGGCCCTGGCAGGAAGGTGGTTCACCCACACTTCACACTCGAACCGTCCTTCAGCCAGATCAAGATGAGTGGTACACGCTCTTTGCACATAGAAGGAGCTTCTCCGACCAGTCCCGCAATCCATCGGCTCCTCCTGAAGTGGGCATTGTGCCCGGGTATGCCCCCAGGACCGATATCGCCAACACTGTAGGCCTCCCATCCTAGGGACAGGAACCAACCTTCGAGGTTCTGCAGAAGATGGTGCAGGGTTGCGGGTTCCAATGTCTAGCAGGGCTTCTCTCCTAGGTGCTGTGGCTGGTCTTGTTGCCCTTGGTGTGGGTTCCCGACGTTTGGCAGGCCCAAGCAGGTCCTCTACCACGGTGTATCTTTCAACCAACTCAACCAGCTGGTCAGCGGTTGCAGGGTCTCCATGGCTTACCCAGCGCTGTAGGTCATCTGGCAGGGACCGCAGGTACCAGTCCATCACCACCCGTTCCACCATTTGTGGGCCTGACAGTTTTTCTGGCTGTAGCCATTTTTTAACCAGCTGTATCAGTTCATGCATTTGGGACCTGGGTGGTCGGTCAGGTTTGTACCGCCAGCGATGCACCCTCTGAGCCCGGACAGCCATGGTCACTCCTAGGCGGGCCAGGATCTCTGTCTTCAGAAGCTCATAGTTGCTGATATGTTCAGTTGGGAGGTCAAAGTAGGCCTTTTGCGGGTCACCGGTGAGAAAAGGAGAGATAATGCCGGCCCATTGGTCACGGGGCCACCCCTCTCTCTCCGCTATCCTCTCAAAGGTGGTGAGAAAGGCCTCTACGTCATCGCTGGGTGTCAGTTTTTGTAAGAAATGGCTGGCTCTCACAGACACTTGGTTGCCAACGGCAACGACCGATTGTTCTCGTCCCTGAGCCAGCCGCTGCACTGCCTCCTGTAAGGCAGTCACCTGGGTTTGAGTGGACTCCTGCTGAGCAGTAAACTGGGCGGCTAGCAACCGTGTGTTTTCCTGCTGTGCAGCTATAGCCTGTGCCAGGGCCTGCTGCTGCTGAGCCATCGCTTCCTCATGGCGACGGTTTGCATCTGCTGAAGCTTGCTGCTGGGTCACGGTGGCTTGCGCCAAAGCCCTGATGACCTCCTCCATGCCTTTACCTGCTGTTTGCAGCGTCTGAGCTGACTTCACCCACGACATGCCATTTGTACACTGTCTCTTTAAATGTCAGTTTAGTTTTAAACGGTTTTTGCGGCTGCAAATGCACTTTTGCCCACATTCTCCACCAGTTGTGAACTTTGGGGACAATAGCTCCACGGGATTAAGTGCATAAACCGTCAGTTGTAAAATAAAAGACATTTATTTGAAAGAAAAATCAAAATAAGGCTTTCTTCAGCGCACAGGTAAAGTACAAAAACAAAGTCCGCTTATCTTCAGCATAACAAAAAAACAGCTTATCTTCAGCACAAAAACAAAGTTAAGGAAAACACATACAGTTTGCAGCAGCAGGTTCTTTTAGCAGCCTCCAGACATCCACACAGCTCAGCTAACAGGTGTAATCACCTACTCCTCCTCACACCAACAACTCTTCCCTACTTCCTGTTTTATGAGCTGTCTTCCTGGAGGCCCTTAACCCCCTGTGCGCTGAATCATTGTGGTCAGGGAGGGAGGCTCTTTTCCCACCCGAATATCTCTTCAGAGCCTCCCAAATTCCGGGTCCCAAATAACTATTATTAACTTAGAGAGGACTGCGAGTCAGTCCTCTCCTGCTCGGCTACTCCCGGAACCCCTCACCCATTTTGGGTGACCCCCTGAGCAACGCTGCGAATCCTTTTAAAGGGACCACAGCCCAAATACTGGTGCTATATAGCACCCGTCCAGGACCCAACCTTGGCGTCCTGTACACAACACACCCCTTTTTTTCTTGTGGCCGATTGTCCGGGGTTAGTGGACCCACCGCCCCCCCCCCCCCCTTGAAAAAACTGACTGGCCGGCCTAGCCAAGGTCATAAGGCGCATCCATAAGCTAATGTCCTTATTATCCCACCTCAAGGACGGTCAAATTGACCTCCGCTGTCTAAACTGTTCGTCGTAGCGTAGCCATGACGTTCCCCCGTAGACTCTGTAGGCCTCTCCCACGGCGTCCAAATAGCAGAACAGCGCCGAGCAATGTTCTGGGTTCTTCTCACCTATCATGCTAGCCAATATCGCAAACGCCTGCAGCCAATTTGTGAAAGTCCTAGGGATGAGCCTATACCTCCTTTTCTCTTCATCCTCCTTCTTGTGGTCTTCCGGCCTCACTCTATCCAAATTGAACTTTTCCAGCGGTAGAAGAACGAAAATCTCCACGTATTCCCCTTTCCAGATCTTCTCCCTGACCTCCGGTTTTAGATGAGCCCCGAGGGGCCCCTCGAAGCACACATAAACCTCGCATTTTGCTGCGTCTGCCAACCTCACCAAGTCTTGTTTTTTAGTTGTATCAGTGGTAGCCTCCTCCGCTGGCTTTTGCACCGCCTCCTTGTCTGCCACCCCCGCTACCTCCGTCGCGGGCGCCGCTGGCTCCTTAGCCCCTACCGCCTGTCCCCCGGACCCACACGTTACCCCCTTGGTCCCCCCGAACACCCATCCCCGGGGCCACCCATGCTGACGCTGGGGCCTGAACCCCGCCTTTACCCAGTTCAAACCGTTGCACCAGCTCCTTTAAGCTCGATAAGAACCCTTGCAGCCCTGTTTCTGGCGTTGTGCGGTCCGAGACCAACGCGGCCGGAGGGGAAGGCACGGTCGTGGCTGACCGCCCCGCTTGAACCTGACCTACCCCCACATTACCCACAACAGTACATGGTATAGAAGAAACAACAGTTGCAGACTTACCGCGATGCCTGGATGGGGTCCCACCAGCCGAAAGCCCAGACTCTACTGCTGCCGGACGTCCTTGCTGCCCATCGTCCTCAGACTGCGACAGCTCATCTTCGGATCGCTCGTCCACCAACTCCGCCTTGCTAGCCAACTGCCCTCCAGCGGATGCGTCACTGGATGCCGGGGATCCGCGGTCCTCCCTGTTCCTCCTCAACACCCCAGACCCGCCCGCTGACTTCCTCTTTGCTTTGCCATGACCTGCTTGCCCCATCTCACAGTGCCGCCCCAGGCCACTGCTGGCTGCCTTCATCTGTCCTCTATCTGCTGCATCCCTCTGTCCCTTGGCCGCTGCATCCTGCTGTCCATCCATCCCAGTAAGGCTGCAGGCTGTATGTGATAGAAGCCCAGCAGCCATGTTGAATGAATGAATGAATGAATGAATGAATGATTTGTATAGCGCTGCAACTGCGAACTGAATCGCCTCGAGGCGCTTGACTGCTCATGTTGGGATGCCATGTTTAGAAGAGGTGGGTCTTGAGTTTTTTCCTGAAGGCCTGATGGTTTTCTTCCATGCGGATGTTGTTTGGTTCACGGACGCCTCCCGCCCAAGCCCCGCCACTGCCGACTCAAGGCCTGGAGCAGGGGCCTCTCTTACAGTCCCAGTCCTCCTTCTCTGCCCAGCATCCGCTGTGGACCTGCCGGCGCTGCCCCCTACAGACCCCCTGCCCGACTGGCGCTGGATGCGGCCCCCCCACCGCAGGCCCCGCCGGGCGCTTCGCGGGCAGGCCTGAACTAGCCCAGCCAGTCCTGACATGCTGCCTTTGTGTCCCAGGGGGAGGGGGGTCTGGCGAAAAAACAAGCCGACGGCCACGATCGCCGCACTCGCGCTGTCTCCCGACCTGTCGGTTTGCGACGCTGCCAGCCTACCTTCCAGCCATCCAGGGCCCTTGGACCCGCCTCGGCCCTCAGCTTAGCAAAAAGTTCCTCCACAGCAGCCATGCTTCCTCCCAAGCTCGCTCCTCCTAGCAGACTAAGCTGGGGGGGAACCACCCCCTCTGTGCACAATAACTCTGTTAGCACTCAAAAAAGGCTCCACAACTAAATTCCTTAAAAATTGGAATGAATGGATTCGACACCCTAGGGCATCAAATTTTCTGAAAAATCCTAAGAACTATTAAATGTGTTCCTGAAAGACGATTTTCTGAAAGATAGTCTGATTTATAAGATAACTTCCATACAACCCCCCCCCCCCCCCTCTCCCTCCTTCCTTTCCTCCCTCCTTCTGTCCTTCCCCTACTTGTATTGACTACATTAAACCATAATCCCATGTTTGCAGTATGATCCCGTTAGGGGTAAACAGGGAATTATTATTTATTTTTTATTTTTTGTTTTTCTTGTTCCTACGTGTTTATCCACTTGTACAGTATTTAAACTGTCAATGTTTTATAACAATAACAATCTATGTTAAAGAATTTGTTTGAAACTTATCCAGTCACCCTGGAGATGAAGATGCTCGAATATGTACCTGTATTATTCTTGTTTATATTTTGAAAATTTAATAAAAATCTTAAAACTTAAAAAAAAAAGATGGTCTGGTTCACGTGTTATGCGAATTAGATGCAGTTCAGAACTCATCCAATTCGCATATATGTGAACCAAGTCTGAAAGTTTCTGTTCTATAATTACAACTATTTGTATTGCAGAGTTTCATCCTCATACTAAAATTGTATTTTTCTTATAGGTTTTATCCTCCCCACATTACCACCGATGAGTCCGCGGACCATCCGGCCAGTCAGACGCCACCGACTGGCCAATGAAGACCGACAGAGAATCTTGCTCGGGCTTTAGAGGATGGTTCGCCATCATCCGTTCCGGAGACCATAAAGTCCTTCAGTACGTCTCCAACATATAAAAGGTAAGTACCCTCTGCTGCAGTTTTAAGCAAAAAAAAATTGAGAGGGAGAGCTACATGCGCCCTAAGAAGACAAGTGTTAATAACATGTACAGCAATGCAAACAGGAGTACAATTGAACAAAGGAATAAAAATAGATACTCAAAAATATCAAAATGCAGCCTGGGTACTGTCAGAGATAGACTGTGGTCAGACCGCATGAGTTTCTTTGATGCATCCCAACATGTTTCAGAATTATATTACTTCTTCAGGGGGAATAGTGAATACTATGTCCTATCTAAAATACAAATATGATTAATCATCAATTGGTATAGTACAACTGAATATATTCAAACATTTTTATATATATATATATATATATATATATATATATATATATACAATATATCAGGTATTAAAGGGCACTAGAGGCTGTTGTAGATACTTACAATAGTCAATGTACAGTACAAAAACTTACAAACATGGATCTGTCAGAGCATCCTCAGTAGATGGGACTGAAAAGTGCACCACCTAACGAACAGGTAAATGAGCAACCAGGGTAGACCACCATGTAGCCACAAGGACCACCCACAAAAGTGGTGGTAGTATGTAGGATAAATGTAGTATAAATTTGGTCATGATTACAGGAGTACAGTATACAACATAAAGAACATAAGGGGTTGGCTGTGCATGATAAGTAGTTATATTAAGTAAATTCACCAAAAAAAGGAGAAGTATAGTCGTTATGACGTCACACCCGGTACCCGGAGTAAACAAAGCCGCGATCGCGGCTGTCAGCATGAGATCGTTGAATTTTTTTTTAACGATCTCATGCTTTCCAGCCTGGAGGAAGGATGTGGGGTTGTTATGGACACTAACGAATCCACAGTTTCGCAGTACTGCCAAGGAGACAGAGAAAGTTCCAGGTACTGTGAGAAAGGTTCCTATTCACTTTCGCTTGAAAGTTTATTCTGTGTCAGAGACTTTACAAGTTTCCGGATGAAAGTGTTGGCTGCCATAATCTCTGGCTAGAGATTTGTCCAGCATTGAAGTACCCAGCTGCGAGTGGCTACTCTCTGGGTTTTCTTAGAGACATTCTAATTGTCAGCAGTTCAAGGTGCCTGAGTTTCTTCACCCTTGCCCTCTATTCCCATTCGAGACTATGTTTGTTGGATGTTACCCCTGCAAATAAAAACATTCTAAAAGGACTTTTGTGGTGTCAGCGTCCGAAGTTGTTGGGTACTAACCCTGGGAACCCCTAGACCTGGAAGGACAAGCCAAGCGGAGGTAACCGGTAAGCCCAAAAGTCAAGGCCGCCCCATCGAGGGTTATGGCTGCTACACTTGTAAACAACACATCTAAAAAAAGAGGCCGGTCCTTAAGTGGTTAATCGTATTACTGTCTTTTGTAAAACTAATAAAAACAATTGAAGCAGAACAAGACCATCCTTTTTTATTGTCTGAGTATAGATCTAGGTTTGTCCCAAGCATGTTTGAAGCCATTTACTGTTGACGGTCTCACTACCTCTGCTGGTAGTTTTTTCCAAGCATCAACTACCCTTTCAGTAAAATAATAGTTTCTAAGATAATTTTTTTGAACTTTCCTCCAGATAGTTTAAGGTCATGTCCCCGTGTTCTTGATTTTGGTTTTAGATTAAAAAAAAACTGCCCTTCTGAACCTTGTTCACCCCCTTGATGTATTTCAGTGGTTCTCAACCCTGTCCTCAAGTTCCCCAACAGGCCATGTTTGCAGGATTTCCTTTATCTTGCACAGGTGCTTTAAATCAGAGTCAATGGCTTGGTATTTTGGACAGCTATTTTATCTAAGAGAAATTTCCAAAACATGGCCTGCTGGGGGTACTTGAGGACAGGGTTGAGAACCACTGATGTATTTAATAGTTTAAGGCCGGCTTCACATATGTGCGGGTTTTCCTGCATCCAATTTGCATGCCATGCCAGGGCGGCCGGGGAGTGGATTTCAAAAGGGTCCTATGCGTGTGTCCGGTTCAGGCGCAAATTTAAGCAAAAATTTGCACCTAAATCGGTGAACAGGCACGAACCCGCAGCCGCACATATGTGAATCCGGCCTCAATCAGGTCTCTCCTTTTCCCCAGACTGTACATATTAACCACTTCCAGACCAGCTGCCGCAGTTTTACTGCACCAGGTTGGCTCCCCTGCGCGAAACCACGTAACTGTATTAACTGTATGTGGGCTTGCGGGGTCCGGATAGCAGGCGTGCGCGAGCTGCACAGCGGGTGTGCCGATGCTCCTGGCCGACGGTCGTGATGACCGCCGGCCACAAGCGATCGTGTGCTGGAGACACAGAACAGGGACGAGTCTGTGTAAACACACTTCCCTGTTCTGTTCTGACAGGAGTGACAGATTGTGTGTTCCTATTAGCTAGGAACCACGATCTGTCACTTCCTGTAGTTAGTCCCTCCCCCTTCACTTAGAATCACCTCCCAGGGAACACAGTTAATCCCTTCACCGCCCCCTAGTGTTAACCCCTTTACTGCCAGTGCCCGTGCGATCGTGTGTACGGGGCATAACACGTACCTCTATTCTCCATAGCAGGGGGAGGTGTTCTGTAGTACTCAAAAGATTGCTGGGAACAATGTAAGTGACATGCGTCCAATACAAGCCGAGAGCCCAGGAAGTTTTCCACTGAAAAGATTTGCAGCGGGATCAACAGGTCATTATTTTCCCTTTCAAAAAAATTTACCGAAACAAAACCCTTCCATGGTATATTTAATGAACAAGTAAATATTAAATAAGAGAAATTCCTTGTTAGATTTTACACTTTATCCTTAGATGATTGGTGCACAATTCTAGCCGACTAAAAATCCGCCCTACTGAGAGTTTTAACATGCAGTTGTCACTTCAAGTGTTCTTTGCTGAATTTCTTTTGCATATTTAGTTTCCATTGCCCAGGTCTGACCATGGCACTTTATAAATGACCTGTTCACTACATATTTGAGGGGCTGCAATGTGAGATATCTGTGATTTGAGCCCCCAGGGCTCCGTATGCTGTGTGAGCCGGCTCCATTGAGAGCGGTCAGGCCAATTGGATGCAGGGAAACCCACATCATTTAGCATATATCATCAGTGCCCTGATTACAATTATGTGCCAGCAATGCCACTGCCAGCAGTACCAACCTGTATCATCAATCAGTGGCCATCAGTGCAGATATATATATATATATATACAGTGGTGTGAAAAAGTGTTTGCCCCCTTCCTCATTTCCTGTTCCTTTGCATGGTTTGTCACACTTAAGTGTTTCGGAACATCAAACCAATTTAAACAATAGTCAAGGACAACACAAGTAAACACAAAATGCAATTTGTAAATGAAGGTGTATTATTATTAAAGGTGAAAAAAAATCCAAACCATCATGGCCCTGTGTGAAAAAGTGATTGCCCCCCTTGTTAAAACATACTATAACTGTGGTTGTCCACACCTGAGTTCAATTTCTCTAGCCACACCCAGGCCTGATTATTGCCACACCTGTTCACAATCAAGGCATCACTTAAATAGGAGCTGCTTGACACAGTAAGGTCCACCAGAAGATCCTTAAAAGCTACACATCATGCCGAGACCCAAAGAAATTCAGGAACAATTGAGAAAGAAAGTAATTGAGATCTATCAGTCTGGAAAGGGTTATAAAGCCATTTCCAAAGCTTTGGGAATCCAGCGAACCACAGTGAGAGCCATTATCCACAAATGGCGAAGACATGGAACAGTGGTGAACCTTCCCAGGAGTGTCCGGCCGCCCAAAATTACCCCAAGAGCGCAGCGACGACTCATCCAAGAGGTCACAAAAGACCCCACAACAACGTCCAAGGAACTGCAGGCCTCACTTGCCTCAGTTAAGGTCAGCGTTCATGCCTCCACCATCAGGAAAAGACTGGGCAAAAATGGCCTGCATGGCAGAGTTCCAAGGAGAAAACCACTGCTGAGCAAAAAGAACATCAAAGCTCGTCTCAATTTCTCCACAACACATCTTGATGATCCCCAAGACTTTTGGGACAACATTCTGTGGACCGATGAGACAAAAGTGGAACTCTTTGGAAGGTGTGTGTCCAAGTATATCTGGCGTAGAAGGAACACTGCATTTCAGAAAAAGAACATTATACCAACAGTAAAATATGGTGGTGGTAGTGTGATGGTCTGGGGCTGTTTTGCTGCTTCAGGACCTGGAAGACTTGCCGTGATAAAAGGAACTATGAATTCTGCTGTCTACCAAGAGATCCTGAAGGAGAATGTCCGACCATCTGTTCGTGTACTCAAGCTGAAACGAACTTGGGTTCTGCAGCAGGACAATGATCCTAAACACACCAGCAAGTCCACCACCGAATGGCTGAAGAAAAACAAAATGAAGACTTTGGAGTGGCCTAGCCAAAGTCCTGACCTGAATCCTATTGAGATGTTGTGGTATGACCTTAAAAAGGCCGTTCATGCTCGAAAACCCTCTAATGTAACTGAATTAGGACAATTCTGCAAAGATGAGTGGGCCAAAATTCCTCCAGGACGCTGTAAAAGCCTCATTGCACGTTATCGCAAACGCTTGGTTGCAGTTGTTGCTGCTAAGGGTGTCCCAACCAGTTATTAGGTTTAGGGGGCAATCACTTTTTCACACAGGGCCATGATGGTTTGGATTTTTTTTCACCTTTAATAATAAACACCTTCATTTACAAATTGCATTTTGTGTTTACTTGTGTTGTCCTTGACTATTGTTTAAATTGGTTTGATGTTCCGAAACACTTAAGTGTGACAAACATGCAAAGGAACAGGAAATGAGGAAGGGGGCAAACACTTTTTCACACCACTGTATATATATATATATATTTATTTTTTTATTTATATATTTTTTATATATATAGAACAGGCTATCTCTCTGTACTCCCAGTCAGTCCCCTCCCCCCACAGTTAGAAACACCTCCCTAGGATACATTTAACCCCTTGATTGTCCCCTAGTGTTAACCCCGTCCCTGCCAGTTTAATTTATACAGTAATCAGTGCATTTTTATAACACTGATCGCTGTATAAATGTCGCTGGTCCGAAAAAAAGTGTCAAGTTTCCAATCTATCCGCCGCAATGTTGCAGTCCCGCTAAAAATCGCTGATCACTGCCGTTATTAGTGAAAAAAAAACGAATTATAATAAAAATGAAAAAATGCCATAAATCTATCCCCCATTTTGTAGACGGTATAGCTTTTGCGCAAACCAATCTATATACGCTTATTGCGATTTTTTTTTTTTCCTTACCAAAAATATGTAGCAGAATACGTATTGGCCTGAATTTATGAAGAAATTTTGTTTTGTTTTACATTTTTTTTGGCGGATATTTGTTGTAGCAAAAAAAAATTTTTTTCAAAATTGTCTGCCTTTTTTTTTTATAGCGCAAAAAATAAAAACCGCAGAGGTGATCAAATACCACTAAAGGAAAGTTCTATTTGTGGGGGGGAGGGGGAAGGACATCAACTTTGTTTGGGTCCAACGTTGCACGACCGCGCAATTGTCATTTAAAGGGGGGAAATCCCCACGGGGCTGACGTGGTTAACCAGTTCCAGACAACCCTATAGCATATTTACTGCTACAGGGTGGTCCTCCTGTGCAGAATCGTGTGTATATATGCAGGATTCCGCACTTCTGCCTGCAGGGGATGCATGCGGGCCACTTCTGCTGTGTTTAATCACATCAGAACTGGACCTGGGGGCACCGCACACTGGATGTCCGCCTGCACCCGGCGATCTAGTGTAAAATGCACAAAACGGAGACCTGCGTTCTGACAGGGAGAAGAGGGTGGGTTTTGGGTCCCTGCGAAGCAGGGAATAAAATTCACCTCTTCCCTTAGTAAATGCAGCACACACGTTACAAAAACACTGGCTAGGCACAGAGTTGACCCTTTGATCACTGATCACTGTATTAGTGTCACTGGTCCCAAAAAAGTGTCAGTTAGTGTCTGATTGACCGCCGCAATATTGTTTTTTTTTTTTCGCCCTTTTTTTTTTTTTTTTTTTTCCCCCTGGAGTTGGGGGGATCGGGGTCCTGAGGTCGGGCATCAAAAAAAAAATTTCACAAAGCCCATGAATACATGTATACTTCGCTTTCCCATTTGGTGAGGTATGGCGGCATCTCCGGTCTATCTCTTTCTAATAACAGTTTATATATTCTAGATATTCTTTTTTTTGAACATTCAGCCATAAAGATTTTCTCTAATTTTGTTAAATCCTTAGCCTCCCTTAATGGGCCAGGAAGAGAGCCCACAAAATGGGTCAGCTGGCGATGCCGCCATCCATCAATGGAGAAAGCCTCATTATTCTGTAACTCGTGCAATGTCATAACCTTCCCCTTACTAATAACTTCCCCTAATCTCGTGCAATCCCTTCTGATCCAATCACCTCCTATTTCCTTTAACCCTGGCGGGAAAAAAGGATTTTTTTTTAAGTGCTATAAGTGGCGAATTATAATTTTTGTTGAATATTTTATATATATTTTGTCCCAAATTTTCAAAGTCGTGATTGTGATTATATGTGTTTTTTCTCCCAGTGTCCGGCTTTTCGGAGGATTCCACACCATCTTCCCCAACCTAGCTTCACTCAGTGCTTCCTCTAAGCTAACCCATCTTTTAGTGTTACCTGTTTTACCCCATTCTGCGATTCTTAATAGTGCTATGGCATGGTAGTAACTTTCTATGTCCGGGACCGCCAGACCACCCTGGCTTTTATCTTGTTTTAGAATTTGGAGGGAGATTCTATGTTTTTTGTAATTCCATATGAAATTCATTATAATAGATCTTAGTTTGCCGAGGTACTGTTTTGGGAGAGGGAGGGGGAGCATCTGGAATTTATATGTGATGACTGGAAGGATCATCATTTTTACAGCATTAATCCTGCCTATCCAAGATAAAATTTTTCCCTTCAGCTCTTGACATTTTTTTTTTATATCTTCTAGGAGTGGGATATAGTTTATTTTGTATAATTTCCTCGGGTTATTGGCCAGTTCTATTCCTAGGTATTTTATCCTTTTTTTCCAGACGAAACTAACTGTTTTCTGTAAGGTCTGTTTCTCTATTTTATTGAGGTTAATATTAAGGATAAATGTTTTTGAGGCATTGATTCTAAAATTTGTTAGTTCCCCATATTCCATTAAAATTTTAAGCAACATGGGGACCGACTTCTGGGGTGAGCTTATGTAAAAGAGGACGTCGTCGGCGAAGGCCGCAAGTTTGTGCTCTTCCCTGCCGACTCTACAGCCTTCCACCTCTGGGTTTCTGCGGATTGTGGCTAGCAGCGGTTCCAGGGATAGAATAAAAAGGAGAGGGGAGAGTGGACAGCCCTGCCTAGTACCATTGAACAGTTCGAACTCTGCGGAGGTCGTTCCATTGACCTTGATGTTGGTTTTCGGATGATTATATAGTGTTTTAATTTTTTGGATAAATCTGGGTCCGAAACCCATCCTCTGTAGAGTGTTGAACATGAACCCCCAGTCTACTCTGTCGAACGCTTTTTCAGCGTCAATCGAGAGGAGTAGACTGGGGGTTCCTGAATCTCCCATCCTCTGTATGGCTAGCAATGTCCGAATCCCATTGTCCCTCCCCTCTCTGCCCGGGACAAACCCGACCTGGTCCGGATGGATCAATGTGCCCAAATGCCCCTTTATTCGATCCGCCAGTATCTTTGCGTATAATTTTGTGTCGAAATTTAATAAGGAGATAGGTCTGTAGTTCGAGCACACCGATCCATCCTTCCCATCCTTCCTCAAAAGAGTGATCGTCGCTTTTAGGGCCTCTTCGCTCATGTTATAGTCTATCCCTAGTCCATTCATATATCGCAGCAATCTCGGTACCAGAATCTCTTTGTACGTTTTATAATATGAGGCCGTAAAGCCATCCGGGCCCGGGCTCTTCCCTGTTGGCGAGTTCTTAATGGCTGCTAAAATCTCCTCCTCGGATATTGGCCTCTCAAGCTCATCTCTCTCCTCTCCCCCTAGGGCTGTCAGTCCTGCCCTCTCTAGGAGCTCGGAGGTTTTCTGGCTAATTCCAATGCTGTCGTTGTTTCCCCTTAGTTTTCACCTCGTAGAGTTCTTTGTAATAGTCTCTAAATGTCGAGGCTATTTCACTAGGGGTATACTTCATCTCCCCGTTTTTTGTTTGGATTTTTTTCAATAAAATTTCTGTTTTCTTTTTTGAAGTTTCCTTGCTAAATATTTCCCTGGCTTGTTGCCCCAGATATATTGTTCCCTGGCCAATTTATTGAACTTCTGTCTGACTTCCTGTTCAGCTAGATCTTTTAATTCCTCTCTCTTATCTGTAAGCTCAATATATGTGCCCTGGCTGAGTACCCCCCCAGATTTGTGCTTTTGCTCCAGGGTTTTAATCTCTGCTATTAGAGCCTGCGTTTTTCTCACCCTCTCCTTTTTCTTCCATGAAGCTTTAGCTATCAGAAGCCCCCTAATGAACGCTTTATGGGCGTCCCATAGTTGTGCCTCTGAGACCTCTCCGTTGTCGTTGATTTGAAAGAACCATTCTAGCTCGTTTTTAATATAGTCCCTGATTTCTTTGTCGTATAACAATTCCGGGTTGAGTTTCCATCCGCTGGAGGGTTGTTTGTATTCGGGGAACCTTAGCCTCATGGATACCGGCGCGTGGTCCGAAAGGGAAGCTATTTCAATTTTGGTTTCCTTGGCCCTTTCCAGTATGCCATGGTCTATTAAAATATGGTATTAGTGTCACTGGTCCTTTTTTTTTTTTTAGATTCGCTTCAGTTGTATGTTGCCCCTCCCCGTGCCAAAAAAAATTGTGTCAGTTCCTGAGTGCTTACTGATTGATAAACATTGGCCAGTGCTGCAAGGAACAGGTATTGTAATCAATGCCCTCGCCATCCTCTAATAGTATAAAAAAAAAAAAAAAAAAAGTCTAATATCCATAAACCAGTAATACCATAGTTTGTAGACGCAATAAGGTTTGCGTAAACCAATCAATATGCGCTTATTGGGATTTTATTTTTTTTGCCAAGAAACTGTAGCAGAATACAAATTGTCCTAAATTTTATGAAGAAATTAGATTTTTTTAATTGGATAGGTTTTATATCAGAAAGTAAAAATATATATATATATTTTTTTTTAACCACTTAAGCCCCGGACCAATTTGCAGCCAAACGACCAGGCCCCTTTTTGCGATTCGGCACTGCGTCGCTTTAACTGACAAATTGCGCGGTCGTGCGACGTGGTTCCCACAAATAGAGCTTTCTTTTGGTGGTATTTGATCACCTCTGCGTTTTTTATTTTTTGTCGCTATAAACAAAGATAGAGCGCCAATTTTGAAAAAAATTCAATATTTTTTACTTTTTGCTATAATAAATATCCCCCAAAAATATATAAAAAAACATTTTTTTTGCTCAGTTTAGGCCGATACGTATTCTTCTACATATTTTTGGTAAAAAAAATCGCAATTAGCGATTATTGATTGGTTTGCGCAAAAGTTATAGCGTTTACAAAATAGGGGATAGTTTTATAGCATTTTTATTAATATATTTTTTTTTACTAGTAATGGCGGCGATCAGCTATTTTTATTGTGACTGCGACATTATGGCGGACACATCAGACATTTTTGACACATTTTTGTGACCATTGTCGTTTATACAGAAATCAGTGCTATTTAAATGCACTGATTCCTATGTAAATGACAGTGGCAGTGAGGTAGTTAACCACTAGGGGGCAGGGAGGAGTTAGTGTGACGTGTGTGTGTTTTTTCACAGTAGGGGGCGTGGCTGACGTCTGACGTCACTGATCGGCTTTCCCGATGACAGGGAGAGGTTTGATTACACAGACCTCTCCCCGTTCTTCAGCTCTGTGACCCGATCGCGGGACATCAGCGGCGATCGGGTCCACGGGTCCCGCGGCCGCGGTCATGGAGCTCCTGACCGGGTCGCGAGCGCGCCGCCGGCGGCGCTCGTGACCCCACGGCTGGGCAATTAAAGGGGACGTACGTGCTTTTGCCTAGCCGTGCCATTCTGCCGACGTAAATGTGCAGGAGGCGGTCGGGAAGCGGTTAAGTACCCTCTCACAGAATGCACAGCAAGACGACACTCCCACTGGGCTGGTTCCGAGAGAGAGTGGCACTCAATGCGCCCAGCCAAACTGCGTTCTCACACTTGCCAGAAGTGACAGCGACACCTGTGGCCAAGCAGAACCCAATGCAATCCAGCCAGACTGGTACTGAAACCATAATTTGGTATAATCAAGCCCAAAACCAAACTGCGGTTTTAGGAGTTTAAAAAAAAATAACACATAGCGCGTGCTCTTAAGGAGTCGGCGCTACAAATGAATAGAATATAAAAAAAATATATATATTTTTTTCTATTCTATTCCTTTATTTTCTATTCTATTTTATTCTTTTTGGAAATTGGAAAACTATTTGAATTCGAAAACTTTTCAAATTCGAAAACTATTCGAATCGATTCGAAAAGTAAACGATTCCCAAAAACGAATTAAACAAATCAAACTAATTTAACTAAACTAATTTATGTAAATAAGGAATTGGAAATGAAACGAAACAAAACAAAACAAATTTTTTCGTTCTGCACATGTCTAGTACCAGTAAGCAGTACCTGCACTGGAGGACAGGCAGCAGTACCAACCAGCAGTACCAGCCCTGGAGGCCAGCCAGCAGTACCTACCAGCAGGGGCGGACTGACCATTCAGCCACTCGGGCACTACCCGAGGGCCCCGGGCCACTAGGGGGCCCCACCAGGGTTGCCAGCCTCAGTAAAACCAGGGACAGTATGTAAAAATCTGTGTTTTTTTTTTATATCTGTCTCTGAAATGTTCCTTACCGACATCCTTTTGGTCTAAAAATCCAGAGATTATAGCTGCCCCACCTCTCCAGTACCTTCTCAGCAATGGCGTCCCTAGGGGGGGGCCAGAGGGGGCCTGACCCCCCCCCCCAAAATTTTTCTGTGCCCCACCATGTGCCCCCCCCAAAAAAAACAAAAAAACATTTTTTTTTATTTTTATTTTTTTACAAAAAGGCAATGTCTTTTTATTTGCATTCGTAGCGGATGCACCACATCTTACTCAGGCCACCAGTGGAGTAACACAGTCTCTATTGAGCGGGGGAGTATTCTTCTAGCCTGGACGCGTGGATAAGTGTGTGCACTGCAGTACACTGTAATCACTGATCTGCATTATCTCCATCCCTTCTCTCCCCCATCTGTCCCTCCCCCTCTCCTGTTCTTTCAAGACCTTCACAACTTACTTTCACTTTCAGTTAGGCAGGTAATAGACTGTGCAAATTTCTTTCCTGCATCCACAGAGTGCAGGAAGAAACTTGCATGATTCCCCCAACACAGACAGTGGTGACAGGGGAATATCCTTCCTGCCCAGCAATTGTATTCTCCCAACAAACAGTCATTATCACTAGTGGCTATAGCAACCACTAGTGATAATCATAGAGTATCTGGCAGGCTGGTTGTTCCCTATTTGATCGATCAACTTGGTACATTCAGCCTGCTCATTAATGGTTCAAACCTCAGCCAGTTCCTGCTGAACCAGATGAGATTTAAACTGCCTATGCACTTAGGCAGCCCATACATTGATCACCTTTTTCATTTAACTAGTAGGTTGCATGAAAAAAGAAAGAAATGATCCAATTCTCCCACCTACACATTATAGGTGGATGGGGAATCCTCCCAGTGTGGACCAGTGGTGGAAATACCAGGGTTGCTGTCCTGTCCCGGCTATTCACACTTTACTTTACGGGGCTAATGTACAGGAGAGCCAGCACAATTTGTTGTTAGAAATGGGCAGGGCATGTTCAAAATCCCACATGCCCGAGCCTACCAGGAAGCCCACACTGCACAGCGCTAATCACAAGCAGTGAGACATTTCCCGGTCGGCAGCTGCACAGATCAGGAATGTCTCACTGCCTGTGATTGGCCGTGTGCAGTGTCGGCTTCCTGGCGGGATCGGGCAAGTGGGATTTCAAACACACCCGAGCCCATCTCTAATGGTTGTAGAGTAGACAGTTGACCTCCCTGCAGGTTGCTTAGCAGCAGTGCAGCCTTCTCTGACATGCTGATCGTGATGCAATCCAGGTGATGCTCCTAGTCAAATCCTAGTGTTAAATATCATAGTGATTTTATTGATCAAAGCCCACACCTTACAGGCATTGAGCCCACACCTTACAGGCATAGAGCCCACATGGCTGCTGAACATACGGTGGATGTGGTTGTACTGTTGATGCTAATAAATACTGTGTTTATTAGATCTGACTGGGAGCATCACCTGGATCACATCCCAATCAGCATTTCAACAGAGAAGGTTTTACAGCATTACTTCTGCTAGGCGACGAGCTGGGGGCTCGGTTCTCTACAACCAATAGTGCCAGCCTTCCCCTGCATGCACCCATAATGTCAATAGCAGGGGCAGGACAGCAAGAGGAGGCTGGGGAACACCACAGTGGCAGAACACCAAGGCCCGGTGGCAAGACAACCTTTGCAACCCTGATAGTTATCCCACTGCTTTGGACCCTTATATTTTCTTGGTATGCTGGTGACATATATCTCTTGTTTTCTGCCACCCTGGGGATCGTAGTAAAATTGCATTTTATAGTTGTCCCCCCATGTGCCCCCCCTAAATATGAAAGCTGGAGACGCCACTGCTTCTCAGCCAATAGAAACATGTCTGTGTATACTGTGTGATTGTATACTGTGTGATTGTATACTGTGTGGCCCCATATTCTCTGATTGCCTGGGGGCCCCATAATCTCCTATTGCCCGGGGGCCCCATGAGTTGTCAGTCCACCCCTGCCCACGAGTAGTACCCACCAGCAGTACCCACCAGCAGTACCAGCCCTGGTGGACAGCCAGCAGCAGCCGCCAGCCATACCTGCAGGAATCCTGAGGAAGAAGATTGAGGTGAGTTGAGGTACCGCAGTGTATCAGTGTGAAAGCAGCCTTGGGCCCCTTACACACGATTGGTCCGCCTGTCCGTTTTTCATGTGGACCCAAACAGACTCTCCATTCACCTCTATAGAGTGGCAGATATAAACGGACTTGTGTCAGTTTACACCCGCCTATCTCCCATTGGATCTGCTTTAAAAAAGAGAAAGGAATCCGTGCCCTTCTGTCTGGGTGGATCGGAGGGCCTTTAGCAGGGGAAGCTATGGACAGCATCCTGCCAGCCTTTCCCACCAGCCATGTGTTTCCTAGAGGAGCACAGAGACCCAGTGATGCCATTGATGGTTCTAAAGTAAAGTATGTAATGAAAAAGGAAACAAGGAAGGCAAAATATAAGCAGATTAAACTTCAGCTTTAAAGTTCTATAAATGGAGGGAGTTGTCTTAGGGGGACATCTACAGGGTGACAGCTTGGAAATCCTCCCGGCAACACTTTATAAATCTTTCTTTTATATATAAAAAAAGTATAGTGCAGCCTCGTACTGATCAGCCACACAGGACTATACAGCAGATATAGAAACTTTGGCTTGTGTATAACAAACAGGAGGACCGTCTTCCACAGGCCGGACCATCCTGACACAGAGATCTCCTGAACAATAAAGGAGACATTCAATCCAATGCATTGCAAGACCCAACATCCGATCCGCCATTGTACGCCGCTGTGATAGGAATGACAGATAAGGACAATTCAGTATCATTTCTGGGAAAAAATGCGGCACAAAATGGAGCGATGCTCTGCAGAGTGGTGACAAGTGACAGGTTGAGTTTGTGAAAAAGACACCCCGTTCCCATCACTGACTTATTACAATGGCTTAAATAGCACCTTTTGAAGGAAACTGAACTATGCAAAGATAGACAATGGGGGGTATTTATAAAAAAAAAAATTGCAAAGCAGTTCTTCCTGTACAACTGCATGTGCAGTGTGAATGCGGGGGAAAACAAATGTTACTAGACTATTTTCTGTTCAGGTTGAATGTTTTTTTATTCATAAGAATAGAATGAATCAGGAAGATACAGCATTATTAGCCACTAGATGGAGCTGATGAACACAGAAAATAAATAAGCACCCTGGCTAAGTGGTTAGCACTTCTGACTAGCAGCACTAGGGTCGTGGGTTCAAATCCCAACCACAGCACGACCTGCCTGGAGTGTGCATGTTCTCTCTGTGCCTGCATAGGTTTCCTCCCACAATCCAAAGACCTGCTGGTAGGGTAATTGGCTCCTGTGTAAATTTTGCCCTAATCCATTCCAGGAGAATGCCTGTAATCCAAAGCACTCGCATATCAAAGCGAGTTTTCCCATAGAAGTCAATGGAAACAAAGATAATTTGTTCCGCATTGACTTCTATTGCATGCAATGACGCATGTTACCAGAGGGGGCGCCGAAGAGCCTCAGGGACAGCTCAGCTGAACTTGGAAAGGCTCGGGAACGGAGTAGGCTCTGAACCGTTACAGGTGTCACTGGCGCCCCCTCACCTCTGGCCAAATGTGGTACTGCATACCCTATTAGCTTGAATTCTGCTCGGCAACACTCGCAAACCGAGTCAAGATTTTGTTTTAAAAGTTGCTCGTCTTTTAAAAGCTCTTCAACCACGTTACTCCTTAACCAAGGTTCCACTGTATATAAATGTGAGTTAGGGACCTCAGATTGTAATCTCCTTGAGGCCAGAGAGGGCTGTGTAAATTGTCAGCCCTGTATTGGTACTTGTACTAAGTAATCATTTACTATGATCGTCAGCACCATCTAGTGGCCATAATGCAGTATTTTCTCAAAAACACTCTATTTTAATGATAGAGTAACATTTAGAAAATAACCAAATAGCATTAATTTTTGCCCCCAATAACCCAGAACAAATGCATATGCAGTTTCACAGTAGAAATAGCTCTGCAATGTTTTTATAGATACACTACTTTGTCTTTCTTTGTGATTAAAGTATGCCCATTACCCTGTTTACAATAGTTGCTCTACTTCCTTTTTGCCTTCTACATTCCTTGTTTTAGCAGTTTTCAAATCAAAGATGCAGTCCCTCCATTACTGACATTCAGGTTTTGTATGGAAGTCGGTGTGCTGATGAAGCATTCTTCATGTTCTTAAATAGCAAGAAGTGTGCTGTGTTCCCAGCTCCACCCACTTGCTGTAGCCTGCACTAGAAGGTCTCATTCTCTGTTATTATTTATTGATTTGTTTTTACTGCATTTTACATTATGGATGAGGACCAAGCAGCAAGACCACATCCAAAGGACACTAGGGGTTGATTTATAAAAAATGTTCATAGCCCTTCACCCAATAAAAACTCATAGACATTCTGTGTGAATGGAGCAAAAATAAATGTAAGGAGGCTATATCCTGTGATGTTTGAATGTAAATCATTGATTTAAAAAGGAAAATACGTCTTTGTTCAGTAGATGGAACCACATATCAAAGGAATTTACTATAATACTTAGCGCCATCTTGTGGCCAAATGTGGTATTTTCCATTTTAAATCAAGGATTTAAATTTGAACTGCACAGGATATAGCCTATTTACTGTAGTTATTTGCCCTATTCGCGCAGAATGAATGTGCATGCACTTTTACTGCCCGAAGGTGCAATATGCTAATTCTTTATAAATCAACCCCATTAATTGGCAAATCAATGTCAGGTTGACACTATAGTGAGTAAATTTTGTTATGGTTCATGTTAACGGTGGTCCTACTTTTTTTTTTTTTTCTTTTTCTTCTCCACTGGTCCAAGGAATACATGTGGAAGACTCAGTCCTTCATGCTCCACCTACAACTAAAATATCACTTTAAATACTTTAAACTTTTAATTTTTAATTATGTTGTCACAGGCTGTGGTCCATATTCACTGGAAGTGGGATCTCTAGGAACTTAGGGACAGCGGAGGCTAAGTAGACACAGAATGCTGGCCAACCAAGGTGTCTGAATGCATAGCATGGGTGTAGACTGAGGCCAGGGCTGGGGCAAAGGGTGCTGGGTGGGAGCAGGAAGGCAGCTGCTCCGGGTGCAGTGTCTTTATGGGCCAGAGGGGGGCCCATTGTGGTGAGCACACTCCATGCTAAGAAGCACCTGGTATAAACCAAAGCACAGGAGGAAAGATTTTGCTGCAGGACTGCTCCCAGGTTGTGGCCCTTAAGCACCCCTCATACAGGCTACAGCTGACCAGACACAAGGAATTCTCTGAGGATACTGGAGTGCTGATTGCTTAACACACAAGAGCAGTATAAGAGTTTCCTGCAGCACTGGGGTCCTGGGATCATAAAAGCAGTAGGAAAGGTTTCTTGCCGTGCTGGGAACAATGAAGCAGCAGTCTCTTTTAATGCTGGGGTGTTGGAAACACAGGAACAGCACGGAAGTCTCTTTTAGAGCTGGGGTGCTAAGGACAAAAGACCAGCAGGGAAAGTCTCTTGCAGCACTGGAGTGCCGGAAACACAGGAACAGCAGGGAAAGTCTATTGTAGCACCGGGGCACTGGGAACACGGAACAGAAGGGAAAGTCTCTTGTAGTCCTGGAGTGCTGGGAACACAGGAACAGCAGGGGAAGTCTCTTTTCATGCTGAGGTGCTAGGGATACAAGAACAGCAGGGAAAGTATCCTGCAGTCCTGGAGTGCTGGGAACGCAGGAACAGCAGGGTAAGTCTCTTGTAGCCCCAGGGCACTAGGAACCCAGTAACAGCAGCATAAGCCTCTTGTAGCAACTGGGAACACAGGAACAGCAGGGAGAGTCTCTTTCAGTGCTGGAGCGCTAGGGATACAAGAACAGCAGGACTGCTCCCAGGTTGTGGCCCTTAAGCACCCCTCATACAGGTTACAGCTGACCAGACACTAGGAATACTTTGAGGATACTGGAGTGCTGATTGCTGAACACACAACAGCAGTATAAGAGTTTCCTGTGGCACTGGGGTCTTGGGATTATAAAAGCAGCTGGGGATCTGGGAACACAGGAACAGCAGGGGAAGTCTCTTTCAGAGCTGGGGTGCTAAGGACACAAGAACAGCGGAAAAAGTCTCTTGCAGAGCTGGAGTGCTGGAAACACAGGAACAGCAGAGAAAGTCTCTTGCAGTCCTGGAGTGCTGGGAACACAGGAACAGCAGGGAAAGTCGCTTTCAGTGCTAGGGCTAGAAACACAGCTGGGAATATAAGAAGCGTCTGCACCTCACGTGGGCTCCAAGTAAAGTTTATGGGAATATGAAAATATCCAAAATGACACCAGAGGACACCAGCAGTGTCACACAACAGAAATGTGCTTAATCACAAAGTATCCTGATGTTCTGAAGTGCTGGGATTACAGGAACAGCAAGGAAAGTCTCTTGTAGCCCCGGGGCACTGGGAAAACAGTAACAGCAGGGAAAGCCTCTTGTAGCACTGGGAAACTGGGAACACAGGGACAGCAGGGAAAGTCACTTGCAGTCCTGGAGTGCTAGGAACACAGGAACGGAAGTGGAAGTCTCTTGCAGTCCTGGAGTGCTAGGAACACAGGAACAGCAGGGGTAGTCTCTTTCGGTGCTGGGGCACTAGGGATACAAGAACATCAGGGAAAGTATCCTGCAGACCTGAAGTGCTAGGAACATGGGAACAGGTGAAGTCTCTTTCAGTGCTAGGGCACTGGGAACACAGGAAAAGCCACTTGTACCACCAGGAAACTGGGAACACAGGAACAGCAGGAGAAGTCTCTTTCAGTCCTGGAGTGCTGGGAAAACAGGAACAGCAGGGGAAGGCTCTTGCAGTCCTGGAATGCTGGGAGCACAGAAACAGCAGGGGAAGTCTCTTTCAGTGCTGGGGTGCTAGGGATACAAGAACAGCAGGGAAAGTCTCCTGCAGACCTGGAGTCCTGGGAACACAGGAACAGCAGGGGAAGTCTCTTGCAGTCCTGGAGTGCTGGGAAAACAGGAACAGCAGGGGAAGGCTCTTTCAGTGCTGGGACACTAGTGATACAAGAACAGCAGGGAAAGTATCCTGCAGACCTGGAGTGCTGGGAACACAGGAACAGCAGTGGAAGTCTCTTGCAGTCCTGGAGTGCTGGGAAAACAGGAACAGCAGGGGAAGGCTCTTGCAGTCCTGGAATGCTGGGAGCACAGAAACAGCAGGGGAAGTCTCTTTCAGTGCTGGGGTGCTAGGGATACAAGAACAGCAGGGAAAGTCTCCTGCAGTCCTGGGAACACAGGAACAACAGGGGAAGTCTCCTGCAGTCCTGGAATGCTGGGAACACAGGAACAGCAGGAAACGGCTCTTTTAGCACCGGGGCACTGGGAACACAGGAACAAAGTTGTTCAATATCGCTGGTGCTCACTTGGAGTATACAGGGCAGCCAGGTGCTGGAACACTGGTGCCTACACAGAGGGTCACAGGGAATCACAAAGGTGCTGAGCGTCCACATGCTTGCTGACAGCACAAAGGTCACCGAAGACACTGGGAAGCTCATGGGGGTCAGCAGCTAATGTGCTGATGTTTGAGCAACACATGAGTCCTTTAAGATAGCATCTCCTCTGTGATTGGCTGGAGTGCCAGTGGCCGCACACAGAGAAGAAGCTCTCTGCTAGAGCAGGTGAGTGTGGCAGCTGCAAATCCAGTGAGACTTCATGGTGCCGGGGATGGAAGTGTGTGAGGGGCAGGCAACACCAGGGTTCAAACCTTACCATTGGAGTTTCTGGGAGATACTGAAGCCAATGAGTGATTCAGCACAGTAACATCCCATCCATCAGTTGTGGACGTACTGACCCTTTAAATATAGAGATGATTGCTTTCCCTGACATCACACATTTAGCCAGCTGAACAGTGCTGCTACATTAGGATAATGTTACCACTTAGGGACATCAGTGGGGGTTTAAACTAATCCCAAATTATTCAGTCTCAGCCCGTCAGCAATTATATTTTCAAAACGTACGCCCCTCCATCTGACAGGACTCAGAGTTCAGGCTCTGGCAGCCTGTCGGCTTGTGATGGGGGAAGCGGTGACATTCCCCATGAAGAGTGACCATATTGTCACCAGCCTCCATCTATACTGAGCCAGCTTGGGGTGCACAAGGGACAATTATAGACATATCTATGGTACAAGGCCAACTGCCGATGTAAACCCAATCACTAAAATATTATATAAGCTTTAACATAATTTAAAAAAGTGATTTTAACAGTTTTAAAGGACAAGTTCATCTTTTTTTAAAAAGAAAAGGTGAACTAACTCACAACCCTCCCCACGGCCCCGCTCCCCGCTGTACTTAGCTGCTGTAACTGCTGTTTTTGCAGGTTTTGCACGCATGTTTAAAAAATCATTTTAGGCCTGAAGATTAGTTAAAACACCCAAAACATTATATGTTTTCTTAAAGAGGAAGTAAACCCTAATGGAGATCACCCTAGGAAGAGAGATCAGCTCTGCCCCCTCCCTCTTGTCAATCATCTGGGACAGGTCACAGGTCCCAGATGATTGCACAGCCATGCGCAGTGGGTTACAATGCGTCGCCGAGCGGAGGGGGAGACTAGCGGGGCTTTGATCCCCCGCATCGCTGGACCCTGGGTAAGTGTCCAATTATTAAAAGTCAGCAGCTGCAGTATTTGTAGCTGCTGACTTTTAAAAAAAATTTTAAGTGGAACCCCGATTTAAGGACAGGGGTGACCGCGCTGGAAGATAGCCGCATCAGCTTTGCACTCCATAAAGACCTGACCGCTCCTCGCACTGCCTGCATCCGGGGTAAGGACTGACCGACAGACAGCAGGTGGGGAGGGGGGGTTTGCTGGGGGTGTTAGTAGCACGCCACTGGGGGTGGGGGGTAGGGGCAGTTGTGCTAGTGCCGCTCCACCGGTGGCCCAGGGGGGGGGGTTGTATGCGCCCCCCCCCAAAAAAAAAACACCAGCCGCCACTGCTTACAATTGCTTGCACCCATGAAATGACAACAGACTTCAGTACCCTATATTTTACATAGATGTTTCATAACCCCCTACAGATCATCCGTTATCATAGTTATCTGTAAATAAAAGGCCTAGAATTAGGAATACATCGATACTAGTATTGGTGCCAATACCGAGTCTTTTCACGAGTACTCATGAAAATGCATCCGATGCCTGAAACCGATACTATGCAATGCGATTTGTGTCCATACAAAATGATAACTATATTATTGGAGAGAGCATTCCCTCTACGCTGATGATATGTGATGAAAGGCGTATTCTCTGCAGACTTTTAAGACGGTCATCAGCATTGAGGGAATGCTCTCTCCAATAATATATTTGATATGCAAGTTTGATATTTTAAAAATGTTTCTTATGTTTCATATTATATTCATTTATTTGGATTTCAATATGTATTTATACTCTGCGCTGTATTTTCAGAAGTGGTATCAGTCCCTGAAGAAAATTATAATTCATACATATATCGAAACGCGTTGGTTATTCCCACTACTCATCATCATCTGTAAATTGTATGGATGGTATCTTTACGTGTAGTGGGGCGATACCACTTGTGATATAATCTGTATTATGATACATGTACATGTGTTTTTCTGTCTGGGCTCCCCTTTGGGAATCTTTTTATCATGTAAAAAATTTGTACCAATACATTTCTATTTTTTGAAAAGAATATATATACAATTTCTATTTCCATAATTGCCTTAAACATCCCATTTAGAGGTATTCACAATTCTATATATACAGGGATGATGGCAATTTTCACGCCAACCTGCATGAGTCTATTTCCAGGGTGTCTAGACTCTGGATGGAGGGGCAATGGAGACACTTTTGGACAGCAGCATTGTCAGTTAGAGGAGAGGGTCGTCTTAAGGGGCCCATAGATGAATTGAAAATCCGATCGTTCAGCAGGGACCGGCTAATTTTCAATCCATCTATGGCCATTCCTGCTTTAGCTTTTGGTTAGGACACGGCCCTATTTACTTACTAAAATTGCCACGCTGCACTGCTTTGCCACAGCAATGTGTACTCACCCAAATGGTACCAATTCAGCTTGTAGGTGGGTGGCTATAAACACAGGGATAAACGGTCTGTTTTTACTGCCCCCTGGCTGCCTGTGTGAAAGGAGCCTAAGGGCTAATTTTCCTATGTAGCAGCCCTTGCTGCCCCTCTGAATATCTGCGGTGGATTGCTTTTCAGAGGGAATTTGACAGGCAGGGAAGGAGACAATATGTTGCTTCCTAATCGCGTGTTTTTAACCCTAAAGAGGGCTGAACCAACAGGCCACATCTGTATGCATCGCATGCAGCTTCAGGGTGCTCTCTGTGCAGCCCCGTACACTTAAATGCTGCCCACCGAATGCGGCACAGCGCAACCAACTGATTATAATGCCTCCTGGGTACTGCTTAGGCACAATAAACATTTCTAGATTTCCCCCCAAAAAATGGCAAATCTTTATTGTATGAGTTCAGATTCACGTTAAGTGAATTCACTCAACCTGGTCTAAGCCTTGGTATTCTCACTGTAGTGCTATAGCACCACCTAGTGTTGTTTTTGAGATATTACAAAACTCCATCCAAAACGACAAAACCACTCAGTATAAGGGCAGTGAGGATATACAAAGTGCAGGGCTTCAAAGCAACCAATCAGCTTTCAGTGTTTAGGTGTCATATCTTTAAAAATAACTGCTGATTGATCGCTATGAATTACTGCACTTTAATCTGTGATTTACTAAATAATCCCAACACCTTTTCTTATCTTTTTTTTTTTTCTTTTTTATAATTGATTAAGTTTCAATGTGTACAATACAATTGTTTAAAACAAAGTTGTGGGAGGAAACAATAATGAAAAGGCAGTAATAGTAACAAACAGCTCTGGAGAGGGCATGGTGGTCTACATATAACAGGATTAACATAAAGTCCACAGGAACAATTAATTACCAACTCAATACAGGGCACTTACACCCCCTTCCTGCCCCAGACCATTTTTCAGCTTTCAGCGCTCTCACACTTTGAATGACAATTACTCAGTCATGCAACACTGTAACCATATGAAATTTGCGTCCTTTTTTTCACACAAATAGAGCTTTCTTTTGGTGGTATTTAATCACTAGTTTTTTTTTATTTTTTCCTTCTGCACTAACCACCATCATGAGAGGATCCATCTCCAGTCACCACCAATGTAGGAAAGAACTTCTCCACTGACCACCATGAAAAGAGGATCCTTCTCCACTGACCACCATCATAAGAGCACCCTTCTCCACTGACCACCATCATAAGAGGGTTCCTTCTCCACTGACCACCATCATAAGAGGACCCTTATCCACTGACCACCATCATAAGAGGACCCTTATCCACTGACCACCATCATAAGAGGACCCTTTTTCACTGACCACCATCATAAGAGGACCCTTTTTCACTGACCACCATCATAAGAGGATCCTTTCCCACTGACCACCATCATAAGAGGACCCTTCTCCACTGACCACCTTCTCCACTGACCACCATCATAAGAGGATCCTTTCCCACTGACCACCATCATAAGATGACCCTTATCCACTGACCACCATCATAAGAGGACCCTTATCCACTGACCACCATCATAAGAGGATCCTTTCCCACTGACCACCATCATAAGAGGACCCTTCTCCACTGACTACCATCATAAGAGGATCCTTTCCCACTGACCACCATCATAAGAGGACCCTTATCCACTGACCACCATCATAAGAGGACCCTTTTCCACTGACCACCATCATAAGAGGACCCTTTTCCACTGACCCCTTCTTCCACTGACCACCATCATAAGAGGACCCTTTTCCACTGACCACCATCATAAGAGGACCCTTTTCCACTGACCACCATCATGAGAGGACCCTTAGCCACTGACCACCATCATAAGAGGACCCTCTTCCACTGACCACCATCATAAAAGGACCCTTATCCACTGACCACCATCATAAGAGGACCCCACTGAACACCATCATAAGAGGACCACCATCATAAGAGGACCCTTATCCACTGACCACCATCATAAGAGGACCCTTCTCCATTGAGCACCCTTTTCCACTGACCACCATCATAAGAGGACCCCTTTCCACTGACCACCATCATAAGAGGACCCTTTTCCACTGACCACCATCATAAGAGGACCCTTATCCACTGACCACCATCATAAAAGGACCCTTATCCACTGACCACCATCATAAGAGGACCCTTCTCCACTTACCACCAATGTAAGGGGACCCATCTGCATTGATCACCCATGTAGAGGAGCACCTCCCCACTGACCACCAATGTAAGCAGGGGGGACACTACAATTTTCACTGTTTTTAGCCATTACTATAAATTTGATTGAATTATTACAGACAATGATTTTGTCACACAGAGCAGGGCAGGTTTGGCTGTCAAATATGTACATCACATTCTTTTTTTATTCATATTTTTTATTGTCATCTAGGACTTACTAACCATGCAGTGCGGACGTTGTTTTTTTTTTTTTTTCAGGGGGTTCTACGAGACCTGAAAATTATTTCAAGGGTTTCTTCTTGGTGAATAAACAAAAAAAAATTGGGAAAGAATTTGTCATGTCATGCTTGTTTAATATTATGTAATTGTGCATAATATAATGAAAATGTTCTTGCGGTTTTTATGAAGCAATGAGCATTTGCTGTTACGCTGAACTGGTTGCAGAGTTAGTACCTTGTGAAATAATGGTCTGCGTTTTCATGAAGACAACAGGGATGTGGAAAGTATGGATGAGTAAGATCTAGAAGGTAATTGCCCAAATGTACCCACAAACTTCCCTCTTACCTTTAGATCAAGTCCTGTGCTAATGTAATATTTTCCTGTAGCAAGGAAACAGCTTTTCGCTCTTCCTGTGAGCTCATCACCAGTTTTAAAATTCTTGCTGGGGGGTCAGTTGCTATTGACATTCCCAGAACTACATCTTCCAAGAGCCCGATTACTACACAAAGTATAGACAGGCTCTTGGGGGTCAAGGGACCAGCATTAGACATGTGCAATTCGTTTTTTTTCGTTTTTAGTTTTTTTTCGTTATTTTCATTCATTCGTTATCGTACGAATGAACGAACGATTCGCTAAAAATTTAAACGAATAACGAATCGTTCGGATCGAACGAATCCGAAAACAACGAAAATCCGAAATAAAACAAATTAGAAACAACGAATCTACGAAAGAAGAAAATCCGAAAAACGAAAAACAGTAACAACGAAAATCAAAATGAATGAAAAAATTTGTACATTCGTAACTTTTTTTTTTTTTTAATTGAATTGGTAATTTTCCGTGTCCCTTACAATGGCGCTGCTTAACATGCCTCAAATGGATTGAACGAAAAAATTCGTACATTCGTAACTTTTTTTTTCGATTTATAATTTTCTGTGTCTCTTAAAATGTAATAATAGCATACACATTACATAAAATTATGAATTATGCTCCGATTACGAATCTACGAATGTTACGAAAGTACGAATAAATACGAATGCGTCCGAATTTCGAATAAACGAATAAACGAAAATTAAACTAACGGAAAAACGAATCAACGAAAAAATAATTCTTATGACAATACGAATCGTTACGAATACGAACACCGACGACTTACGAATTTACGAATCGTTACGAATCAACGGAAACGAAAAAAACGAAACGAAAATAAACACATTTTTTTGTTGTGCACATGTCTAACCAGCATTGTTTTGTTGGGAAAGAAATCAACATATCCATATGGAGGGGGACAGAAAGGGGAGAGGACAGGTAGATTTCTGTAGGCCTGTAGGCAGGGCTGTCATCCAATGATATAAAATGATAGTTCATTTATTTTTATTTTTTTACTTGTACCTACAGGTAAGCTTATAAGGCTTTCCTGTAGCTCAGGGGTGCCCAACCTTTTGAAGAGCAAGGGCCACTTAAGCTACTTGGTAACCGGTCCTGGGCCACAATGTGCGGAGCAGGCGGATGGCAGGTCCGTGTCTGCTCTGTATATGCAGAGCAGACACGGGCACAGCCCACTAATACTCTTTTTTTTTTTTTTTTTTTCGGATTTGATTTGATTGGAGGTAGGACACAAGTCGGTTTACATTTGCTACTTCTTATGCCGCGTACACACGGTCGGAATTTCCGATGGAAACAGTCCGATGGGAGCTTTTCATCAGATTTTCCGACTGTGTGTATGCCCATCAGTCTTTTTCGGTCGGAATTTCCGACGGACTTTGGATTGAGAACCTGTTCTTAATTTTTCCGACGGAGAACCTTTCTATCGGATTTTCCGAT
Organism: Lithobates sylvaticus; assembly: GCA_028564925.1. Classification (NCBI taxonomy): domain Eukaryota; kingdom Metazoa; phylum Chordata; class Amphibia; order Anura; family Ranidae; genus Lithobates; species Lithobates sylvaticus. The sequence continues at coordinate 255,742,262 of CM053031.1, read as the reverse complement.
CGTGTGTATGCAATTCCGATGCGCAAAATTCCGACGCATGCTCGGAAACAATTCAACGCATGCTCAGAAGCATTAAACTTCCCTTTTATAGTGCTGTCGAACGTGTTGTATGCCGCTGTGTTATTGATCGTCGGAATTTGGTGTGACCGTCTGTAGGCAAGACAGTTTGAGCGAAATTCTGTCGGAATTCCGACGGGAAAACCATCAGAGCTTTTTCCGACGAGAATTCCGACCGTGTGTACATGGCATTAGAGGTAATTGGAGTGTCCAATTGGGTCAGACTGACCGTGTTAAAGGGGCCCAAGGCTACTTTCACACAGATGCGCTGCAGTTTACCTGCACCGCTGGGGCAGCGCAGTGTACCTTTGGCTTTCCTGCACTTTGCAATAGACTTCTATTATATTCTGCAGATTTGGTGCACTTTCAGAAAGCTCACCAAACTCGCAGGTAATAACAGAAGTCTATGGCTCAGTGCAGGTAACACGCAGGTGCACTGCTCTGTACCTGCGGATCAGTTTGAAAGCAGCCCAGTAACCACTGCAGAATAAATATGCCCATATATACACTGATTTTATTAATAAAACTGACCTTTAATAATAGTATTCTATTCTATTTTATCCCAGAGCAGGAGGTCGTGGGCCACACCAGAGGGCTCCGCGGGCCACTGGTTGGGCACCCCTGCTGTAGATACAGTGAATATTCCCTAAACATGTACAGTTTAGGAGATATTCACATTGGCTCTTGACAATTATGTCACTGTGCTCTGCATTCAGGTTACACTGAGTGTTCCCCCAATGCAGAGAGCACTGTAACGTCAAGTTCCTCCACCCCAAACTCGCTCATCCATGTCTTTATGGACTTTGTGCATTGGTCCAAATCATTTGTAGGAGGGGGAGGGATTCGGTTTATGGCGTGGAGTTGTTTTTCAGGGGTTGGGCTTTTAAGGTGTCAGCATACCAACACATTTTGGACAATTTCAAACTCCCAACTTTGTGGGAATCGTTTGGGGATGGCCCTTTCCCGTTCCAACATGACTGCACACCAGTGCACAAAGCAAGGTCCATAAAGACATGGATGAGCGAGTTTGGGGTGGAGGAACTTGACTGGCCTGCACAGAGTCCTGACCTCAACCCGATAGAACGCCTTTGGAATGGTTCTGGCCAGCTCAGTAGCTTGCTTTAGGAAAGGCCTGAATTCTTTCCTAAATGTACATAATATAATGGGGTACTAACATTTATAGGTAAAGTTGATCCAGGGAAAATCCGATTGCCTCTCTGGGATCAGGAAGGAATTTTTACCCTGCTGTAGCAAATTGGATCCTGCTTTTTGTTGGGGTTTTTTTTTTTTTTTTGCCTTCCTCTGGATCAACTGTGGGTATAGGATTGGGTATTTGGGATTGTATGATATTTTTTATTTTATTTATTTATGGTTGAACCAGGTGGACTTGTGTCTTTTTTTTAACCTGATTAACTATGTAACTATGAATGAATTGGAGCGGAGACTGTGAGCCAGGTCTTCTCATCAACATCATTGCCTGACCTCACAAATGCGCTTCTGGAAGAATGGTCAAACATTCCCATAGACACACTCCTAAACCTTGTGGACGGCCTTCCCAGAAAAGTTGAAGCTGTTATAGCTGCAAAGGGTGGGGCAATTAGACATGTGCACAACAAAAAAATTAGTTTTTTTTTCATTTCCGTTGATTCGTAAATTCGTAAGTCGTCGGTGTTCGTATTCGTAATGATTCGTATTTTCGTAAGAGTTATTTTTTCGTTGATTCGTTTTTCCGTTAGTTTAATTTTCGTTTAGTCGAAATTCAGACGCATTCGTATTTATTCGTAATCGGAGCATAATTCATAATGTTATGTAATGTGTATGCTATTATTACATTTTAAGAGACACGTAAAATTACGAATCGAAAAAAAAAGTTACGAATGTACGAATTTTATCGTTCAATCTATTCAAAGCACGTTAAGCAGCGCCATTGTAAGGGACACGTAAAATTACCAATTCAACAAAAAAAAAAAAGGTTACGAATGTACGAATTTTTTCATTCATTTTCGTTGTTCCCGTTTTCCGGATTTTCTTCATTCGTACATTCGTTGTTTCTAATTTGTTTTTTTTCGGATTCGTTAAATTTTTTTAGCGAATCGTTCGTTCATTTGTACGATAACGAAAAAAAAAAAAACGAAACGAATTGCACATGTCTAGGGCCAATTCAATATTGAACTCTATGGACTAAAACTGGGATGCCATTTAAGTTCATGTGTGTGTAAAGGCAGGTGTCCCAATACTTTTGACAATATAGTGTATATCTCATGCTTATCAGCCAGAAATCCAGCAAGCTCCTAATTTCCTGGAGTAACTTGACTTGCTGTCATTGTCCTTTAATTACAGGTTTTCTTTAAAGACAAATTCAGATTTACAGAATCAATGTAAAAACGTGACTTCCCTGCAGTGATTGGCGATACTCTCTGCAACTTCTCCTGCTTCACTATCATTGTATCTTCCTTCTAGCTCTGCGGTCTTCAGACAAGTGTGTGCCCAAAATTGCAAAAACTTGCCTGGAAATTTTTTTGCTGAAAAGCCCTTCTCCTCCTAAATTCCTGTTGAGACACTTGACTTGGGCAAGTGCTTGTAAACAAAGAAAAGTGCCATCGGTCAAAGTAGCAGTCTCCTTGCTAGCTGCGTTATCGGAGGGATGTGGAGGGGCCAAAGTCAAAGCTAGCCTTAGAAAGCACATAGGTGGATGGGACAGAATACTACATGTAGGATGTCCCCTGGGGAAACAAACACATTAAAATATTTTAGTGGGAAAGAATCAGATAGGGGTCACCCCCACCTGGCTGCACCACTGAGGTGTCACACCCTTAAACTTGTTGTGCTCATAAGTTTACATACCCTGGCAAAATTTATGATTTCTTGGCCATTTTTCAGAGAATATGAATGATAAACACAAAAACTTTTTTCACTCATGGTTAGTGTTTGGCTGAAGCCATTTATTATGAATCAACTGTGTTTAGTCTTTTTAAATCATAATCAAAACAGAAACTACCCAAATAACGCTGATCAAAAGTTTACATACCCCAGTTCTTAATACCGTGTATTGCCCCCTTTAACATCAATGACAGCTTGAAGTCTTTTGTGGTGTTTGTGGATGAGGCTCTTTATCTTCTCAGATGGTAAAGCAGCCCATTCCTCTTGGCAAAAAGCCTCCAGTTCCTGTAAATTCTTGGGCTGTCTTGCATGAACGGCACGTTTGAGATCTCCCCAGAGTGGCTCAATGATATTGAGGTCAGGAGACTGAGATGGCCTCTCCAGAACCTTCACTTTATTCTGCTGTAGCCAATGACAGGTCGACTTGGCCTTGTGTTTTGGATCATTGTCATGTTGGAATGTCCAAGTACGTCCCATGCGCAGCTTCCTGGCTGGTGAATGCAAATGTTCCTCCATTGTTTTTTGATAACATACTGCATTCATCTTGCCATCAAATTTGACCAAATTTCCTGTGCCTTTGTAGCTCACACATCCCCAAAACATCAGTGATCCACCTCCGTGTTTCACAGTAGGAATGGTGTACCTTTCATCATAGGCCTTGTTGACTCCTCTCCAAATGTAGTGTTTATGGTTGTGGCTAAAAAGCTAAATTTTGGTCTCATGACTCCAAATGACTTTGTGCCAGAAGGTTTGAGGCTTGTCTCTGTGATGTTTGGCGTATTATAAGAGGGATACTTTGTGGCATTTGCGTAGTAATGGCTTCCTTCTGGTGAGTCGACCATTTAGCCCATCTTTCTTCAAGTGCCTCCTTATTGTGCATCTTGAAACAGCCACACCACATGTTTTCAGAGAGTTCTGTATTTCACCTGAAGTTATTTGGGGTTTTTTCTTTGCATCCCAAACAATTTTCCTGGCAGTTGTGGCTGAAATTTTAGTTGGTCTACCTGACCGTGGTTTGGTTTCAACAGAATCCCTCATTTTCCACTTCTTGATTAGAGTTTGAACACTGCTGATTGGCATTCTCAATTCCTTGGATATCTTTTTATATCCCTTTCCTGTTTTATACAGTTCAACTACCTTTTCCCGCAGATCCTTTGACAATTCTTTTGCTTTCCCCATGACTCAGAATCCAGAAACGTCAGTGCAGCACTGGATGAAAGATGCAAGGGTCTGTCAGGAATCCAGAAACTCATTGACCTTTTATACACACAAATTACAAGCAAACAGATCACAGGTGAGGATGGTTACCTTTAATAGCCATTTGTGTCAACTTGTGTGTATGTTATCAGGCCAAAATCACCAGGGTATGTAAACTTTTAATCAGGGTCAGTTGGGTAGTTTCTGTTGCGATTTAAAAAGAGTAAACACGAGCTGGCCAAGCTGCAGGAAGGGGCTAGATGGATATCATATGGTATTACACATATTAAACATGTTTTCAAAAATGGCATTTTTAGATCATTTGCAGATCTGCAGGCAGAGTTTGGCCTGCCTCCCTTAATGATCTTCCAGTATCTACAGCTGCAGCATGCGGTTAAGGCGCAGAGTAGGTCCTCTGAGTGGCATTTGTCAACTATCCCGGTGTTCGGCCTCATTAGGGATGCTGTGATCTCGAAGGGATTTATTTTTCAAAGTTACGATACACTTTTACAACACTTCTTGGTGCAGCATCCCCTGAGGGTGAGCGAAAAATGGGAGAGGGACGTGGGACAAATGGATGGTGAGGAATGGGAGGAGATATTTCAGGGGGTGAGTATGTTCATTGAATGTGGCCCAACGGCTCACTCAATTATATATTATTCTGAGGGTGTATTATACACTGCATAGATTACAGTTGATGGGGTTGCAGTCTGAGGATACATGTACCAGATGTCGTCGTGACCATGGGGACCTCTTGTGGCGCTGCCCCAAATTGCATTTGTACTGGAATGAAGTGGTGACCACGGTCAACTCGGTAGTCGAGATATCTTTACCGGTAGATCCCAAAATATGCCTCTTGGGGGTGGTGGAGGAGTATGTGATGGCAGTACACACCAGGGAGGCAGTCCACAGGGTATTATTCCAAGCCAGAAGATTGATTATGCTTTATTGGAAACACAGTTGAATGATAATAAATGGCTTCTGCCAAACACTAAAAAATAACTAATATATCATTCATATCCTCTAAAAAATGGCCAAGAAATCAAATTCTGCCAGGGTATGTAAACTTATGAGCACAACTGTATACCCAGTGAAATGACTGGCTTTAGGCATTACACAGAGATTAAACAAATCCTGCTACATAAGTTGTACCTGTTTATCTGCAGTCTTCTCTTCTCTACATCCATTCAAAGTCCAGAATTTATAAGCTTGTCTGGGTTCAGAAAAAAAAAAGGGGGGGAGGCGGAGAGCTGAAGTTACACTGCAAAGCTCAGTGTGGAAAGTTCAAAAAGCTGATTGGAGGGAAGGGACACACACCCCCCCCCCCCCCTTCACATGGCAGTTGCACTCTGTCAGAGATTAGCAAATGAGAAGTTCTGCTGACTTCCATCATCCAATCAATGCATTTTTTTTTCCTTTGCACGTGATTGGGTACTTTTTGCAAAGTGAAGCTTTACCTCATTTACTAAGCTCTGGAGCAACGGCACTTGCAGAGTGCACAGTCTATTTGTCTGTAGTAAATCAACCCCCTAGGGCTCTTTCACACGGACGGTCCATATGTCCTTTTTTCATCTGTTTTTGGATGAAAAACGGACATACATGTATCCCTATGGGATAGCGGGTGTCAGCGAATGAGCATCCGCTGACACCCGATCTCGTCTGTGCCCGCTATAGTCCATTTCTGCAGACGGAGGAAAACCCTATTTTTTCATTCGTCTGCAGAGCGGATCGGATGACGACGGACTCTACGGTCCGTCGTCACCCGATCTCCCATAGGGGAGAGCGGCGCTGTGACAGGTCCGTCCCTGCGCCGTGTGCAGAGACGGACCTGTCATCTTCCTGCTCAGCAGAGATCGCTCCGGCGATCCCCGCTGAGAAAGCGGATATCCACGGGGCGGATCAGCACTGATCCGCCCCATGTGAAAGAGCCCTTAGTGCTCTTACTTGAGACAAGTACACACTATAGAGGGATAGGCTTTGTTCATATTTCATGTCTTTACAACCACTAAGATTCTGCCATTTTTGGCTGGGAGGGAGCAATGCCATAGGAGAAGATGATTGGTCTACTTTGCGATACTGTTGCCGGTGGTTTCCTGTCAGTAACAGGATTGCTAGCATGACACAACCCTAGGGGTTGTCGAATAGTTACAACTTTTGTTTAAAATTTCAATCTTGAGTTGGAGAATAATACAAAAAATAAATAATTAAATAAAAAAGGAAGCGCACACAAGAGTAAAAATCAAACCATTTATTAATAAAACAGTGAATAGGATGTGCATTGAGCAGCATGGACCTTCATATAATCTGATTAACCCCTGGCGCTATAATGCTGGGGCTAAACAAAAAACTGTTACAGCAGAAGAAAACCAAAGATTACGTTGCCCATAGCCACAACAAAAACAGTCCTAACTGTCCTTTCCTGGGCAGAGTAGAACTGAAAGTTGTGAGCTTATTGGCTGCAATGGACAACACGTTTTTTTTTATTTATTTATTCAGATTTTATGCATGAAATACAGTAGATAAATGCTAAAAAAAAAAAAATAGCCATAGACAAGAGAAATTCATCACCCAATGATTTTAACAATCTTATGTTTAGGGACAAAAGCAGACATACCTGACCCCAGAATATGTAGGGGGGGGGATAGCCACCATAGGTGTCCCCCATTCCCAAGATAAACGGTGTCACACATGTCTACTCATTCCCTAAATTTGCACAACTAGGCAAATAAGGACAAGCTGAATGCGCATGTTTACCTGGAAAATGGTAGCAAAAAATGTAATAAAAATGACAGGTTGTCAGATGATTCCTGCATGTCCGTGGCTATCTTAGGTCTTGCTGCGCCTCATTTATCAAAGTGTCTATGGGTAAAATAGTCTTGGCCTGTTCTAGCTTCACAAACCATTGCAATTCTCAGAGTGCAGTACAAGACTGAAATGAAAATTCTACATAGTTTCTGCAGACTTAACACATGTAGCTGTCTTGGCAGAAGATCTGCCCAGCTAAGACATGTGCCCCTCATGTCCAAAACCGGAGTACCGTATTAAGTTTCTCCCCAAATTAGCCAAAATGGGAGTACATATGTCGTTGAGCAACGGGTGTAATCCCTAATTGACTATGACTAGCTATAGACCAGTGATGGTGAACCTTGGCACCACAGATGTTTTGGAACGACATTTCCCATGATGCTCCACTACACTGCAGAGTGCAAGAGCCTCATGGGAAATGTAGTTTCAAGACATCTGGGGTGCCAAGGGTCGCCATCACTGCTATAGACGGTCCTGGAAAATTCTTCCCAAACACTGATTAATGAGAGCTTTATGTAGGTTTATGACAATTGCATAAACAATTAGCATAACAAAATCATAACAGTCTATAGCCATGCTACAGCGGAGGGCGCGGCAAGCCTACCGCCGAGGGCACGGCAAGCCTCCTGCCGGAGGGGGGGGGGGCTACAGCCGAGGGTGTGGCAAGCCTCCCGCCAGGCCACAGCAGAGGGCACGGCAAGCCAGGCTACTATTAAAAGGCGCAACAAACCACCCACTATACTAGAGTGGAGGGCGCAGCAAGACTCAGGCCATACTACAGAGGAGGTAGATGTAAGGCTCTGGTAAAAAAATAAAAAAGTGGGGTGGGGAGGAAGGAAGAAGAGGTATTTATCTGAAAATTCTCATAAAGTTCAAAAAAGATGTTGTTATGTTATAGAAAAAAAATGTTTTGTGGTTCTTCTTAAAATAAAATAATAATTTCTGTGATTTAGAAAAGACGTTACATAAGGTTTAGTCCAAAGATTTCAATTTTGGATAGAATATTGATTGGTTGCTTTTTCCCCCACCAAAGTACCTCTGTAATAATTTGGAAACGTTTCATTATGATAAGAACACACAATTACCATTAAAATCACAACCATTTAAAACGATTTCATTAAATAAGAATTCCAAGTATGGCATTTTTAACATAATTACATAGGGCCAGCTTGGACCAATGTCACTATGTATATACACCATACTTGTGAGATCTCTAGAAGCTGGAAATCATTGATGTAGAGTGATTCTAGACACTGCTACTCCAGTGCCTTGCTGCTTACTGAACATTTCTCCAAGAATGCAAAACCTTCTCTGACTGGATGAGGTGGAGAGTGTGACATCACAGCCCCTCTCCACCTCATCCAACTAGAGAACGCTTTGTATCAGATTCAATCCTGCATGACAACAGCAGAATGAATGCTCGATAAAACGTGCAAAGTGCAGCAACAGATATCTGGTTGGTGAATCTGGGCTGCAATACTTTACAATGTCATAGTGAAAAGTAAAAAAAAAAATAAAAAAAAAATTAAAAAACTCCAACTGGTGGCTTCAGGAATACAGACAGTTCATTCTTCTGTTACATGACAGCCAAGGCCAACTGGTATTCGGAGCATTGTTCACTAATAAATTATCTTGTATCAAACTGGCAGAAAAAAACAAAAAAACATAACAATTATGGGAAAAGTGCGGAGAAGTGACCATATAGATGTCGGCTATTGCTACATTGGAATTGCAGGTGCATTGTGGGTGCGTCCAGCAGGAGGCCCTGAACCACGTCTGATGCCAGCAGGTACAATCTTCAGCCGAGACGTCCGGTAAGGGTTTATCACAGCCGATTCATCCGCTGATGGACCGTCAGGAAAGGTTCAGCACATCCCCGTTTAATACATTCGTAGTCTTTAGGCTCGATCAGCTCCCCCGTCGACTTTGTCTGGACAAGGAGAGAAGTACAATTAAAAGGTTTATATTGTTATGTCAGGAAATCCTCCTATTTATAGTCCCCTGTGTCGTACCGCAAGTCTTACCAGTCCGGAACAATAGATGTGATGGGTTTCTGCAGCCAATCACAACTCACGTATTTATAAATCATATGCAGATTTCAAGGCAATATTAGGTAATATACTTAGAAGATAACTTCCTGAACTGCACTCACTATCAGAAACATATCAATTCTATAAAAGTTTGCAAATTATTAATGGAGTCTTATAGGAAAACTGTTCCTAAGCCTTCGTTAATACTTGATTGTGCTCTCTGAAGATCAAATTACATTCAGATCACTCTTCAGGAGAGAATTTGACAGGCAATAAAGGAGGCATTGCATCGCTTCCTCATTGCCAGTTTTATCTCTATAACCACTTAAGGACCGGAAGAGTTACCTCCTTAATGACCAGGCCATTTTTTGCAATACGGCACTGTGTCACTTTAACTGACATTTGCGTAGTCATGCAACCCTGTACCCAAACAAAATGGAGGAGGAGGAGGAAGAGGAGGAAGTTTTTGCTAAAATTAAAGATAAACATCCTAAGAAAAAAAAAAAAAAAAAAAAAAAATCAGAATACATTTACATTTTTATTTTTTTTATTAAAAATGACATAATCTATCCCCTATAGGTTTTTTTTTACCAAAAAAGCTACAGCATCTACAAAATGGGGGAAAGATTTTTGACACACACACACATATATATATATAAAAAATTTTTTTTACTAGTAATAGGGTTGATTATCGTTTTTTAGCAGGACTGTGACATTGCGGCGGACAGATCGGACACTGGACACTTTTTTGGGACCATTGACAATTACCATATATACTCGAGTATAAGCCGAGTTTTCCAGCACATTTTTTTGTGCTGAAAGTGGCCCCCTCGGCTTATACTCGAGTCAAGTACTTTTCTGCAGCAGAGAATGACATTTTCCGACCCGACTTTGGGGCCCCGTATCTCGGGGGCCACTTGGTGCTAGAAACCCCAAAGTTGGTGTGCAAACCCAGTGGAACCCCAAATTTGGGGTTCCTAGCACCAAGTGGCCCTGAGATACGGGGCCCCAAAGTCGATCAACTGTGTCCATCTACAGCAATGTCATTTTGGGACCCTTTGGGTCCAGAGACCCCAAATTTTGGCTGCAGATAGGGGGGCATCTAGGAACCCTTAACTACCAAGTTTGAAGTTCAGTGACCTATGGCTGCAAATGGGCACAGTGAGGCTGCACATGGGCATTGTTGACCCTTCCCCCCCCCCCCCCCACTTACAGTAGCGGCGCATTTCTCACCCTAGGCTTATACTTGAGTCAATAAGTTTTCCCATTTTTTTTGTGGTAAAATTAGGCGTCTCGGCTTATATTCGGGTCGGCTTATACTCGAGTATATACGGTATACAGCGATCAGTGCTATAAAAACCGATTACTGTATAATTGTCACTGGCAGAGAAGGGGTTAACACTAGGGGGCGATAAAGGGGAGAGAGAGAGAGAGAGAGAGAGAGACCTTATCACTAGGAACGGACAATCACTCTCTACTCTCCTGACAGAACGGGGATCTGTTGGTTTACATTGACAGATCCCCATTCTGGCTCTCTGTAGAGCGATTGCGGGTGGCTGGCAGACCGCTGGCCACGCGCAACAGCTCCCCCACCGCGCCGTGGGCGCGCGCCCGCTGTAGCTGTTAAAGTTGACTGCTGTACAGCTACGGCGATTTGTGGGAATGAGCCGACCTGCCACCGTATAATGATGGCAGCTGGTCGGCAAGTGGTTAAATGCTGAACTACCACACCGCAATTCCGCATGTTGTGTGCAGTGGTTGCAAAGCTGCCCCTTTCACTTGAATGGGTCACGTTCGACAGTGGCTACCGAGCATGACAGGGGGTATCATTTCTGCCATGGCTCCGAAGCAAGGAGCACGTGTACACTGGCTGATGCCTTCCAGGCTAAAAGGAGGAATGTTTGAGAGGCAGTAAAAACGCAGCTCAATCGCAGGGTTGTAAGGCTGTCAGCAAACAAAAAAACACCACAAAGCTTTACAATCACTTTAAAGATTAATGGTTGTTTAACACTTATCAAAATGGGGGTCAAAAGATACATATAATCAGGGGTAACCTTGGATGTGATAAACAAACAACATTACTTACACAGCAAAGACAGCAACGTTGGTGTCACGCAACACCAAGAATAAATGCTGATCTGCTAAATATTTCTACCAGTATAAAGTCCAATAATGAAGAACTCGGCTCATTACAGTATAATCAGGTTACCCATCAACCATACAGATATAACAACTGCAGGGTGAGCGGGTTCATCACACAAACACAGTGCGAGGAGATTTACTAAAACTGTAGATGTACATGGTAGCCAATCAGCTTCTTCAATTAAGCTTTGGCATTAAAAAGCACGTTGGTTTTTATGCACAGCTGCACCAGATTTTGAAAATCTCCCCCAGTATAAGAATCAAGGAACCAGCTTGCCCTGGTTGGCAAGACCTACACCAGAGATATGCAATTAGAGGACCTCCAGCATGTTGCAGAACTACAAGTTCCATGAGGCATAGCAAGACTTTGACAGCCACAAGCATGACACCCAGAGGCAGAGGCATGATGGGACTTGTAGTTTTGCAACAGCTGGAGGTTCGCTAATTGCATATCCCTGACCTACACTATACTTTAACCACTTGACATCCGCGCTATGGCCGAATGACGGCCACAGCACGGATCTGAATTCCCGGGAGGCCGTCATATGACGGCTTCCCTTGTGCACGCTCCCTATAGGAGCGCGCTGTGATCACTGAGACTCGGGTGATCAGAGATCTAAGGGGCGGGTCCCGGCCCCTTACCATGTGATCAGCTGTCAATGACAGCTGATAACATGATCAAAGCAAAAGCTCGGTGGTCGTTTTTTTTTTTTTTCTCCTCACGCTGACAGCGGAGGAGAAAAAAAAAAAAAAAAAAGCCGATAACCAGCTCATCTTAAAGGGACATCGGTCCCTAAAAGTCAGGAGGCATTTATGCCTCGTGTATGCCAATTGTGAATGCCCACAAGTGCCACCTGTCAATGTCCACAAGTGCTGCCCATCAGTGTAAACCATCAGTGCCCATCACTGCCGCCTCATCAGCGTACATCAATGACGGACAAAAATTACCCATTTTACATTTTTATAACAAAATAAAACATTTTTTTTTTTTTTTTTTTATTTGGTCTTTTTAAAAAATTTTAACAAAAAAATAAAAAATAAAAATAATCGCAGAGGTGATCAAATACCACCAAAAGAAAGCTCTATTTGGGGGGGGGGGGGGGGGATGATAAAAATCAAAAAAAAAATCATTTGGGTACAGTGTTGTATGACCGCGCAATTGTCATTCAAAGTGCGACAGCGCTGAAAGCTGAAAATTGGTCTGGATAGGAGGGGGGTTTAAGTTCCCAGTAAGCAAGTGGTTAAATAAAAATAAAAAAAACTGCAGAGGCCATCAAATACCACCAGCAGAAAGCTCTATTTGAGGGGGGGGGGGACGTCAATCTTGTTTGGGTACAACGTCGCACGACCGCGCAATTGTCAGTTAAAGCAACGCAGTGCCGTATCACAAAAAATGGTCTGGTCGTCGAGCAGCCAAATCTTCCGGGGCTGAAGTGGTTAAAGAACACCCCTGCCATGTGAGAATTCTACATGCGGACTTCTGCTTTTGAAGATACTAGTTTCCTGGCTGTCATACAGATGCATTGGTTCTACACTATGAACTACTGACCCAGAACCGGTATAGATATAAGGATTGTGGACACTTTCCTGACCCATTTGCAGCCTGTATGTTCCAAGTTTGTCATTCAAAAAGTCATAAAGACACAGCCAGGAAACTAGCATCTTCAATGGAAGCTCCTGCATCCATCTCCCGACATGCATAGATTGAAGATGTGAGGGCGTCTTTACTTTATGGTCTCATTTTAAGAACGCTTGGATAGTTACCTTTGGGGACGAACTTAATCGAGTTGCTGAATATTCAGAAGCGGGACTGGTTCTTCTTTGGCCCGTCATTTAAAAACTCATGGCCTAGTCCATTGCTGCACTTCCCGCAGGAGACCTGGAAGAGCAAAGTGATATGACTTAGTGCAGAAACCCCAGACAAAGATGTGAGGCATACAGTCAGAAAATTAAAGAGAACCTGTCTAGAGCCCTGGCCCTGCTGAAGCTCCCAATCAGTGCTGGAGGCTGCAGTGGTCTTAAAAGCTTTGCTAAAAACTGCTAAAAGCTAGTTTAAAAGTAATAGGCAGCATTCACTTGCAGGCCAGTGTTCAGCCCAGCCACCCCTATAGGCAGGCAGTATGCATCCCAGCCCCCCCCCCCCCCATCCTGCTCTCCCCTAATTGTGCCCAGCCCCCCCATCCTGCTCTCCCCTATAATTAGGGAGTACGCAACCCAGACCCCCCCCCCCCATCCTGCTCTCCCCTATAATTAGGGAGTACGCTGCCCTGCCCCCCATCCTGCTCTCCTCTATAATTAGGAAAAACGCTGCCCTGCCCGCCCCATCCTGCTCTCCCCTATAATTAGGGAGTACGCTTTGCCTCTTTATTGAAGACCCCCATCTATTATAAATAGTCATGTACAATCTTCCGCAGACAGTACCCTGGTGGTCTTGTTGTTTATGGAATCCATGGAGGTGTTCTCACCTTAAGAGCATTGGGCCGTTCCACATATTTGGAGACGCTGTCCTCATGGATGGTCTCGGTGAAGGCCGGCCACGGAGACGAGTGTTCATACTTGGTGCGGCTGGAGAAGAGCTCGTAGCCACATTTGGCACACACGTATACTCCTGATCATAGAAGAAGAACAGAGACACACAAAGTATTAGAAATCATTTACAGAAATCTCCATACTCCTTTGGGCTTTTTTTTTTTTTTTTTTTTTTTTTTATTATTATTTATTCACTGGAAAGGATCTAGTTGCTTTTATATGAATAAAGCCTGACGGAGTTTATATGTGGTGGGTAGGTGTGAAAGGTGAAGGACTCCGGGTGCGGAGGAGGAATTGTGAAGATAACATTCCTAGAAAGCACAGCGCCATTTTATTGTGGTTTTGGATACCGGACATACCGCACTGTATTTTTATTGCCTGTGACATTTTATAGATTTCTGTTATGAATTTGGACATTTTCTGATCCATGGATTTATTGCACTGAATGAAGATTGGATTGCTTGGGACACTATAAAAAAAATTAAAAATAAATCTCTATGTTGCAAAAATATTTTTGGAATATTTGACATTATATTGTTGTGTATAATTTTGCATATATATTTTATGTATGTATTCTGTTTCTATGTACTTAGATATTGTGCACATATTTCATGCTATAGCGCAGTCACAATTTTTAGTTTGAAGAAGAGGACTCTGTAGCGTTACACCATTCCATGTAGTCAGTAAACTTCCTCTTACAAATGAGATGACCGGATACCACCCTGCACAAGTTGTGACACTGATATTGCAAACTAATCAAAATCACTAAATGCCTTCCAGGAATAGATGTCTGTACTGTTCCTACTTAGTACATTATTAATTGGTGTAATTATTAGTTTTTATCCTGCGCAAACGTTAATGTATGGCATTACACAGAATCTAATAATCAATCAAGGGCACCTTTTTTTTAGCTAATAAAAATATATATATATATATATATAATACATATCATACACATATACATACATATTTTTTTTGTTTTTTTATTATTATTTTTATATTTTTTTATAAAAAAAAAAATAAAAAGATTTTTTTTATTTTTTTTTATAGTGTCCCAAGCAATCCAATCTTCATTCAGTGCAATAAATCCATGGATCAGAAAATGTCCAAATTCATAACAGAAATCTATAATGTGTACATACACACACATATACACTCTCTCTCATACTCGGTTTCCGGTACTTTATTTGTTACCAAAAATTCACAAGAACAGCCAGTCCCCTCCTGGACGTCCGATCGTGTTGGGTAGGGACTCGATTTTTGTCCCGACGGCACGTTTGCTGGATAAAATCTTATCCCCCCCTTGTCAGACATACAAAATCATACATCAGAGATACACAGGATTTTCATGTTAAAGTCAGGAGGTATAGCGTCATGTCAGGGGGGATGAGATCCTTGCGACTTGGGATGTGACTAGTCTATACACATCTATTCCACCTCAGGATGGGATTAATTCAGCTATTGGACTTGTTAAAAAAAAAAAAAACAGTAACACATACTCCGAGGCTCAGATTACGTTGTTTGAAAAATTGCTGAATGTTCCGTTTAAAGTAAACCCCCCTATCGTTTTCAGCCAAGGAAGCTGCCATCTTTGCCTCTGTTTAATCTTCAACTGCCACAGTGCTGCACATGTGATCCGTTATGACACCAGCCATTGGATGGTTTGACTGTTTGGTTGAGAGCACAGCCAATGTGCAGTTAGCATTCCCGGCATGCCTTTTTTTTTTTAAGCTGTTAAATCGATGGGTTTACTTCCGCTTTAATAATTATTTTTTATTCAAGGATCAGTTCTATGTCCAACAGAACGGTGTTGCTATGGGGTTCTAATGTTGCCCCGCCATATGCTTGCTCATTTATGAACCTGGTGGCGATATATAGACGATGTCTTTGCTATATGGAGGGGCAACATTGAATCTCTTATGCGATTTGATGAAATGCTGAATGGATGTTTTCCGGGTATCCAATTTAAAATCAACATTGGTGGTAACTCTGTCCCATTTTTGGATTATCAGATCTATATTGAACATGATCGCATTGAGTCTGATCTTTATGTGAAACCAACTACTGCTAGTCAATAGTTACCATCCTCCTCATGTTTTTAAATCAATTGTAAGAAGTCAGCTGTTGAGGGTTAAAACGGATAGTTAGTAATGTTGCAGTGAGAAATGCTAGACTAGATGAGATGTGTCACAAGTTTATGGAGCGGGGCTATCCGGACAGTCTGATTAGACAGGAATACACTAAAGTACTGAATGATGTAGCGATAGGTGGGAACCGTCATCATGTGAAGGACAAACCGAGGCTCCCCTTCAGTTTTCAATTTAACAGCCATAGTGAGAAAGTGTTCCATATTATTAAAAAACACTGGCCCCCCCTTAAAAGATCTTACCCTCAGATTGAGATTTTGCAGCAAGCTCCTATGCGTGCTTATTGTCGCAATAAGACTATAAGAGACTGGCTTGTAAAATCGGAATACAGAAGTGATAAGAAAGCATCTAAAATGACATTCCATGGTAGTAAAAGGAAGGTTTGTTTTCCGTGCTTAAAATGCATACAATGTAACTTATGTGATCATTTTTTACATCCCACATGTGGCGACAAAATTACTATTAATGGCTTCTATACGTGCCAATCGTGCTATGTAGTTTACATCCTTCTGTGCCCCTGTGGTTTATTATATGTTGCGCCCCTGGACGACGCAACTTTATTGCGAAACCGGTAGGGCGGAGCGACGCGCTGACGTCACCTTGGTCTTGCTATCGGATTATCTAGGAAGGACGGGTCTGTGTTTAGTGCGTCCGGCCGGCGCACTACACTTAAGGCTTGGATTTATCGTTTTTCATGCAAGTGCAACCAGTACATACGTTTTAAAATAAAATCTTGGGTTTTACACTATTCAAGCCCCTTATCCCTTTTATGCACTGATCCATACCCATGAACGTTGATCTATGAGAGTTGGACTAAAGGAGTGTGGAGTGGTTCACCCAGGCTGCGGACACCTGCTGCATCCCCAAGGAGTCTAAAGGAGGGCTATCTTTATACAGGCTTATTATGACACTCTGCATAAATGCATAATGGGGTGTCATATGCATATGGTAAGAAGTAAATCTCAACTTTTTCCCTTGGTAGTGGATCACTTACGGCTGTTTTGAAGATTTATTCATCATATACTGCACGGGTGGAACTGTTTTTTGAAGACATATTCAACAATTTGGATTTGTTTTGCTGGACTTTCACTTCAAATAATTTTTAGTGTTTTGTGTCATTTATTTTTCACTATCCATTTTCATTGTTCACATATGGTTTACAGTATTCACTTATTTGTGGGGTTTATTATACACCCATTTATTTGCACATAGGATCCATTTATGGTCCTTTTATCATTTTAGTCGTGCTGTTTACACACAAAAGTTCTATCCTCACTTTAGCATATTCAAGACTAGAGTTGAGGCACGGCTAACCAATCACGTGGTTACTAACATTTTGGTTAAGCGCTACTCTTTCTATTTTTCCATGGTGGGGAGACAACCCAGAAAATTAAAAGACAGGATAGCACAACATCGCAGTACTATGCGACTTAAACAGCCCAGTCTCCCGGTGTCCAAACATTTTTTGGATAAGTGACACTCTGATTCTGAATTGCGCTTGATGGTCCTTGAGGAGGTTATGAGGGACAGAAGAGGTGGTGATCGTATTTTGAAACTGAGAAAGAGGGAAGCCTGGTGGATTAATCGATTACAGACACTAAGCCCCAATGGAATGAATAAAGATTATGATATGTACCTTTTTCTCTGATGCACGAGCTGTGTTTGAAATATTATTATTGTTTTCTGAATGTTTATATACCCTTTTATTCGTTGCAGGTATTGGTGGGAAAAATATCAATACCTGGAATGTGGAATGTACTGAAGATTGTTCGTCTATAATGCCTTGGGCAATCTGCATGACGGACCTTTGGAATGATTATGACATTTGAACAGGAACGATTGTGTGTATACAATGTATGGTGATCGTAAATGATTGGATATGTTTTATACTGATGGGGTTAATTCTGATACTCCTAATTATACTGATTGGTGATTTGGGTGTGATACCTGTGGGTCACTCCCTTGAGTTTTGTATTTATATGGTAACTTGTAGTAAAGTGTTATGCCGCATACACACGGTCGGAATTTCCGATGGAAACAGTCCGATGGGAGCTTTTCATCGGATTTTCCGACCGTGTGTATGCCCATCGGTCTTTTTCTGTCGGAATTTCCGACGGACTTTGGATTGAGAGCCTGTTCTTAATTTTTCCGACGGAAAACCTATCGGATTTTCCGATCGTTTGTATGCAATTCCGACACATGCTCGGAAACAATTCGACGCATGCTCAGAAGCATTAAACTTCCCTTTTATAGTGCAGTCGAACGTGTTGTATGTCGCGGTGTTATTGACTGTCGGAATTTGGTGTGACCGTGTGTAGGTAAGACAGTTTGAGCGAAATTCCGTCGGAATTCCGACGGGAAAACCATCAGAGCTTTTTCTGACGAGAATTCCGACCGTGTGTACGCGGCATCACACATTGCCAGAGATAGTCTGAGGAAGAGCGTCTTCGCTTGTAACTGTACAGTGGCTGCTGTTATGTATGATATGAAAAAGCATTGAAGTAAAAAGATAGATATATAGAGATAGAGATAGATATATAGAGATAGAGATAGATATATAGAGATAGAGATAGATATATAGAGATAGAGATAGAGATAGATATATAGAGATAGAGATAGAGATAGATATATAGAGATAGAGATAGAGATAGAGATAGAGATAGAGATAGATATATAGAGATAGAGATAGAGATAGAGATAGATATATAGAGATAGAGATAGAGATAGATATATAGAGATAGAGATAGATATAGATAGATATATAGAGATAGAGATAGAGATAGATATATAGAGATAGAGATAGAGATAGATATATAGAGATAGAGATAGATATATAGAGATAGAGATAGATATATAGAGATAGAGATAGATATATAGAGATAGAGATAGAGATAGAGATAGAGATATACACACACACACATATACACACTTCTAATAAGTATTTTTTTTTATTAGCTAAAGTTTCCCTAAAAAAAAAAAAAAAAAAAAGTGCACTTGATCATTAGATTCTGTGTAATGCCATACATTAATGCTTGCTCGGGATAAAAACGAATAATTACACCAATAACCATGGTTACCAATTAATAATGTACTAAGTATTTATTATGGGTGGACATTCTGGATTTTTAATGCAGGAGAGACATGCTTGGTCTCTTCTGCATTTACCACTTGCCCACTGGGGCAATTCTGACACTTCTCACATACATGTAAAACATTTTTTTTTTTTTTTTTAGCAGTGGCCATATAGCAGTGATGGCAAACCTCAGCACCCCATATGTTTTGGAACTACATTTCCCATGATGCTCATGCACACTGCAGTTAAGTTGAGCATCATGGGAAATGTAGTTTCAAAACATCTGGGGTGCCAAGGTTCACCATCACTGCCCTATAGAATGAAATGGTGGGTTTTGCAATTTTTTTTTTTTTTTATGTCAAACGGTATGTCACATTAGCAACCATGTAAGGTCAGCAGGTTTGCTGTTGCTTTTAAAATTTAACATTTAAACAGTCCGTCGGATTTACAAATACTGTATTTAAGCAAATAAGCTCCGTTTTGTGTTTGAAAATAACTGTGAAATCTAAAACTCCGGTGGGTGTAACAAGATGTCCGCTTGCCCCCTTCTCACTCTATCATTACTGTGCAGGAGTGTGGGGTGTAGCAAGATGGCGGCGACGAAACTGCACTTCCTGATGAGACAGCGGCCACCGCCGGGTGTACCAAGATGGCCACCGCTTTGGAGCTAGGCCGAAGCACCCCTACTGTATACAGAGGGTGACATTTCCTTCAAACATGAACAAATACAGACCTTCCCCAACTGACACAAGAGTTCCGTGTAGATTATGGAAGGCAAGTTTTTGCACAAGTCATGTTCCTGCCTGCAGCATCAATCATTCCAAAACCAGACATACCTGTATTGATGCCGGGCAGAAAACAGGCCGACATTCACTGTGACCGGCACTTCAATGCATTGTACAGTAGAGTATCACACCGCACAGACTATATGTGTTGTGGTGCAATACATTGCTAAAAAGGGATCATTTGCTTTCTTTTAATATTGTGATGTAGAGCTGCAACTAACGATTATTTTGTCTGTCGACTAATCTAGCGATTATTTTTTCGATTAGTCATCGACTAACGATTTTTTTTTATTTAATTTATTTACCTAATCTAGTGTTCTTTTTTTTTGATTAGCCAAATAATCCTTTGGGATAACTTTACAAAAAATAAGTACTTGTTTTGTTTTTCTTTTCTGTTCAGAAGTTTATAATTTATTTTTATTTTTTACAATGCTTTCTTTTTTTGAGGGGGGGGGGGGGGGGGGGAGGGGGGCGGTGTCAGTGTGTTTTTTTTATTATTATTTTTTTTAATTTTTTTTTTTTTTCAGCCCTGTTGGGGGGCTATGGTGAGATATCAGGGGTCTTAACAGACCTCCGACATCTCCCATTTGAGACAAGGACTAGGGACACCAGTCCCTTTCTCTGTAGCCTCCGCTGCACTGATAATGAAGGGAGAGAAAACAGCGGCTTCTCTTCATTCATTAATGTGAATGGACGGAGTCAGTCACTGACTGTCCATTCAGAAAACGAAGGAGCCGGGTTTACCGGCTCCTATCTCCGCTCTCCATCCTGAGATACCGAGGGGGACGGCAGCATGGAGGGGGACAGCAGCATGGAGGGGGACACCCACTGAGAAGAGAGGGGGACACGGAGCAGCATGGAGGGGGACACGGAGGAGAGAGGGGGACACGGAGAAGCATTGGGAAGGACGGATGGGCACTGGAGGAGGATAGGAGATAGTCAGTGGTGATGTGTGTGGGAGAAAAGCACTGCGCTGAAAGCCGCAGTGGGGGTGTATTTACCTGCAACGCGTCAACGCCTTTCACGCATGACGACGTATTTTCTTAGTCGACGCGTCGTGGCAGCTCTATTGTGATGTATTGGAAGCTCAATCATAATGAATGTGACGAATTAAAGTGTTACTAAACCCAGGAGCCTGCATTAACTATATCTGATCTCCCACAGTACACAGAACATGGAAATGCAATTATTTTAGTGAATATAAACTGCTAAATACCTTTTCGTATGGAAGCTTGTAGGAGGAGTTTCCATTTGACTCTGACTGTCCTATGAGACTGCAAGACCACTGACCCACTGTCTGGGCAATGCTCATTGGCTCTGTGCTGATCGCATGCACCCTCCCAAGAAGAAGAAAAAAAAAAAAAAAAAACACACAAAAAACACAAAACCAACTCTAGCAACACACACCAAACTGAGCATGTGCAGCTTAGCCCCCCCCCCCCCCCCCCAGGCTCTGTACTATCAGGAGATGGATTGGGGACAGTAAAAGTAGGGGAGGATCAGAGAAGACAGGATCAGCCTTTTTACACAATGTCCGCCGGCCACCTGCGATCGCTCCTTAGAAGGGCAGAACAGGGATCCGCCAGTGTAAACGAAGCAGATCCCCGTTCTGACAGGGGAGTTCAGTGAGATCATCTGTTTCTAGTGATCAGGAACAGCGATCTCTCTGTACTCCCAGTCAGTCCCCAACCCCCCCCACAAGTAAGAAACACCTCCCTAGGGAACACTTAACCCCTTGATCACCACTAGTGTTTACCCCTTTCCTGCCGGTGTCATTTATACAGTAAATCAGTGGCTATTTTTAGCTCTGATCGCTGTATAAAATGTCAGAAGAAGAAGAAGAAGAAGAAGAAGAAGAAGAAGAAGAAGAAGAAGAAGAAGAAGAAGAAGAAGAAGAAGAAGAAGAAGAAGAAGAAGAAGAACAGAAGAAGAAGAAGAAGAAGAAGAAGAAGAAGAAGAAGAAGAAGAAGAAGAAGAAGAAGAAGAAGAAGAAGAAGAAGAAGAAGAAGAAGAAGAAGAAGAAGAAGAAGAAGAAGAAGAAGAAGAAGAAGAAGAAGAAGAAGAAGAAGAAGAAGAAGAAGAAGAAGAAGAAGAAGAGAAGAAGAAGAAGAAGAAGAAGAAAAGAAGAAGAAGAAGAAGAAGAAGAAGAAGAAGAAGAAGAAGAAGAAGAAGAAGAAGAAGAAGAAGAAGAAGAAGAAGAAGAAGAAGAAGAAGAAGAAGAAGAAGAAGAAGTCCGATCTGTCTGCCGCTTTTTACAAACACAAAAAAAAGGCGTTTCGGCTTACAAAGTTTTAACCTCTTGCCGTCCATGTAGCTCAAATATGCGGTGGTAAAGAGGGTGGGCTTTAAAGCACATACCACTCATATGGATCTGTGGATGGCGGAGGATTCTGGGTGTGCCAGTGACCGAGCGGTCAGTCCTCGTCATGATGGGTAGCCAGTGGGATGGGGCTCCCGATCATGTAATCGCTGTGTTAGCCAAACAGTAGTCACGTGATCGAGAAATCTGTCCAACCTCCAGGTTGTAAAGACCCACATAACCATTTCAGAATCGCCCACTGCACTCCTGTGGCAGGGCAGGCCCGCTGCACCAAGTCAAGGACATCTGTGTGATTTGGCATTCCCGGGTAGGGGGCGCACACGTGCCCACCGCCCTGGCTGTGCTGCCATTCGCTGAGTGAATGACAGAAGAGAGCCCAGTAGGTAAAGAACACAGAGCTCTCTACAGACAGCAGAAATGTGTCCGTTCCTTTTTCTCCCTGCAAAAGCAGGAGATAAAAGCCGGCACATTGCTTTGTGAAAGCAGCTCACAGTACATGTTGTCAGTCACACGGTGAACCCTTTGATTGCCCCCAAGCGTTAACCCGTTCCCAGCCAGTGTCATTAGTACAGTGACAGTGCATATCATTAGCACTGATCACTGCATTAGTGTCATTGGTGATGTCAGTGATGGCGGAGGATTCTGAGTCAGTTCCTTCCCCACAGCGTCATTGTCAAATTATAAGTCGCTGGGGGCACTCTTTACATCTAGGAAGGAAAAAAGATTTCATCTCCAAATACGGAAAGGTTTCTTCACAGTAAGAGCTGTGAAAATGTGGAATAGACTCCCTGCAGAAGTGGTTCTGGCCAACTCAGTAGATTGCTTTAAAAAAGGCCTGGATACTTTCCTAAATATACATAAACATAATATAACTGGGTACTGACATTTATAGGTCAAGTTTATCCATTTCATGCTGAAAAAAACTAAATTATTATGTATCTTAAATATAAAACTATCTTTAGATAGATTTTGAACTACAAAAGCATTTTATTAAAAAAATAAAACATTAAAAAAAAAAAAAAAAAAAAAATCTTTAAATTTATATCCACCCTGATTTATAGTATATAAATGGTGTCCGTTCACACCCAAGCGCTGCGTTGGCTGGTGCTTGTCGCGCAGAGCGTGACGTCAGCACAGTGATGTAGTGGTTAGCACTTTCACCTAGCAGCAATATGGTCGCTGGTTCAAATCTGCCTGGAGATAGCATGTTCTCCCTGTGCCTGATTGGGTTTCCTCCCACATTCCAAAGACATGCTGGTAGGTTAGAGTGGTTGTAAACCCTTACAAACCACTTTGACCTACAGGTAAACCGAGATTAAGGCTTACCTGTAGGTCCAATAAATATCTCCTAAACCTACGTGGTTTAGGAGATATTTAGAAAAAAACAGGCACCGCTGTGTACGACAGCGGCGCGCAGGCGCACTGCGCATGCCGAGATCACGGCGATATGCCGCCTTCGTGCGCATGAGCGGGAGTGACGTCATTGCTGATCCAGCGAATGACAGCGCTGGAGCGGCGAGACCCGGAAGTCACTCCGGGAATGATGGCGACGGAGAAGATCGTGGATGAGGACCGCTTCGGGGGCTTTGTTCTCAGGTAAGTCATTCATAATGAGCTAGTATGCTATGCATACTAGCTCATTATGCCTTTGCCTTGCAGGTTCCGTTTTTTTTTTTTTTTTTGAGGAAGGTTTACTTCCTCTTTAAATCAGATCCTGTCTATAAATTGGCCCCAGTATGTGTATGTGTTTGTAGCACGTTGAGATCCTACGGGGTAAATTATATCCTATACTATCTCAAGATGCAACTCAAAGTCTACAAGATACTTTGGGGCAGTCCCCCATTTTTGGTCCACATGGACTTCAACAGGAGCACCTGAAAAACGCCCAAAAAAAAAACACCGAAAAAAAAAAAAACACATCTCGCATTTCCGGCGGCATTCACACTAGTGTAGCCCATGAACGTGTGATTGTGCGCATTCACAGAGCAGGCAACAAATAAATAAAATGCATGGTGTGCCAATGGTAATGGCACGGCAAACATGACAAGATGTGCGAACAAAAGACACGGTTTAAAAAAAAAAAAAAAAAAAATGCACAAAGCTCAAAAAGAGCGCCTGGGATTCTTTGCCACACACGGTGCCACTCCCATACAACCAATGGGCCGGCCTATGCGTGAAGTGCAAAAAAAACATGCATATGTGTGAACTAGCTTTTCATTGGCTCAAATCTGCCTTACAAGAGGCTGACAGACCCCACATCTAAAAACAAACAGTCTATGACAGGGGTCTTCAAACTACAGTCCTCCAGTTATTCAGGAACTACAATTCCCATCATGCCTAGTCATGTCTGTGAATGTTAGAGTTTTACAATGCCTCATGGGATGTGTAGTTCTGCAACAGCTGGAGGGCCGTAGTTTGAGGATCCCTGATCTATGAGATCAATGGGAAGAGATGAGATCAATAATAGGTGATGAGATCAATAGTAAATAATGAGATCCACAATAAAGAGATCAATAATAAATAATAAGATCAGTAATAATAATAAATAATGAGATCAGTAATAATAATAAATAATGAGATCCATACTAGGTGACGAATTCAGTATGTTGGTAACAATGTGACAGCTGAGAGATGATGCAACTTTCTGATTGGCTGACTGTCCCCACCGAGCTCTCCCTATACCCAGCACACACACACTATTACCGTTCTCGAAGTGATCTTTGTACTTCTCTCCGCCAAGGAACGAACAGAACGACATGGCGATGTTACCCGAACTTGATCCTCTCCGACCACCGTCTCCCGCACAGTCTGCCCGGTCTACACAGCGGCACGTTGTGTAATAGACAGCTACAGGAGGGGGCGGTCACTACTTTTACCACAAGGGCGTGACTTACTCGGAGAAGCACGTTGTGCAATAGACTTCTACGGTCGTGGGCGGGACCTATCTGAACAGGTAGGCGTGACTTAGTGAAATCAGACTCTTGTCTAATAGACTTCTGTGGGAGGGACCTACGGGGGCGTGACATACTGGGAGCAGCACATTGGGTAATAGACTTTCTGCGGGAGGGGCCTACTTCACCACGGGGGCGTGACATGCTTCTCCAAGCACGTTGTGTAATAGAGTTCTACCTGAGCTACAAGGGCGTAATGTTTACTTGGAGCAGCGCGTCGTGTTAGAGTTAGACATTTGTACGGGAATGGGCGGGGCTGAGTCCTCACAGAGGCGCGATTCGCTGGAAGTAGACTCTTTAAGGGAGTGGGCGGTGCCCTACGTTACCACGACGACGTCCCTTGATGTGTCCTTGCAGGAAGCAGGGGCCGCCATCTTGGTTGCGGGCAAAGCCTTTCTCGTGCTAGCCAGCGTTCATAGCTCCCAACTGTCCCTGATTTGGAGCAATGTCCATCTGTCCCTCATTTGTCCCTCATTTTGGTCTGATCTATATAGTTGTATATAAAATGCACTTTTTATTTTTCAAAAAGTGTTTCCCAGCGCTAAATCTTTCATCCAATTTCTAAATTGCTGAATTTGTAAATTATAAAAGCAAATATAAAGGAATAGTAGTGGTAAAAAAAAAAAAAAAATCTCTTGTGGATTTAATTAACCTTTTTTTGGTTAATTCTCCTTTAAGGGGGTGTGTCGGGGGGGGGGCGTATCCTATGCCTACATACATTTGCTAGTAGGTGTCCCTCATTCCCATCTCTAAATGTTGGGAGGTATGAGTATTGGCTATTACATGAAGCATTTGTTGTGTGAGGTCATAGTGAAGGGGGGGGGGGGGGAGCTGGAGTCATACATAGAGGCAGAAAGAGACCTGTCCTTTCATGTACAGGAACAATATTTATACATTTATATTATATTCATATTATATTGTGTTATATTATTATTTATATAAATACCAATATTTATACAAGATCCAGTGATCATAAGCAGTCCCATCAGGATGATCAGAGAGCTCTGAATATACTGCCAGTGATAACTGACTCAAATTTATTCCTGTCTAAGAACCTGTGAAAATAAATATTTGGTGTTATAAGCTGCCATCTGTTACTTTTAATTAACCACTTTCAGACCGGACCAATTTGCAGCCAAAGGACCAGGCCCCTTTTTGCGATTCGGCACTGCGTCGCTTTAACTGACAATTGCGCGGTCGTGCGACGTGGCTCCCAAACAAAATTGACGTCCTTTTTTTCCCACAAATAGAGCTTTCTTTTGGTGGTATTTGATCGCCCCTGCGGTTTTTATTTTTTGCGCTATAAACAAAAATAGAGCGACAATTTTGAAAAAAATGCATTATTTTTTATTTTTTGCTATAATAAATATCCCCAAAAAATATATAAAAAAACATTTTTTTTCCTCAGTTTAGGCCGATACGTATTCTTCTACATATTTTTGGTAAAAAAAAATCGCAATAAGCGATTATTGATCGGTTTGCGCAGAAGTTATAGCGTTTACAAGATAGGGGATAGTTTTATAGCATTTTTATTAATAATTTTTTTTTTATTATTAATGGCGGAGATCTGCGATTTTTTTGTGACTGCGACATTATGGCGGACACATCGGACATTTTTGACACATTTTTGGGACCATTGTCATTTTTACAGCAATTAATGCATTTAAATGCATTGATTTCTGTATAAATGACACTGGCAGTGAAGGGGTTAACCACAAGAGGGCAGTGTAATGGTTAAGTATGCCTAGGGGTGTGTTTTTTACTGTGGGGGGGCGTGGCTGTCAGCTAGTGAATGCTGATCTCTGCTCCAATCACAGGGAGCAGAGATCGGCGTCACTAGTTGCTAGGCAGAACGGGGAGATGCTGTTTATCTCGGCATCTCCCCGTTCAGCCGCCCCGTGAGACAATCGCAGGGGTCCCCGCGGCGATCGAGTCCGTGGGGACCGCGATCGGACTCACGGGGGTCCCGACCGGCGCGCTCCCGATGGCACGGACAGGCTAAAGGAGGGACGTATATATACGCCCTCCTGCCTGTACGTGCCATTCTGTCGACGTATATCGTCGTGCGCCGGTCGGCAAGTGGTTAAAGAGAAAGTTTACTAAAAAAAAAAAAAAAGAGGTGGGATTTTTAATGCAGAAGAGACATACTATGGGGATTGTTTATAAAATATTCCCACAGCCATGGAAAAAAGTTTTGAGAATGACACAAATATTCATTTTCACAAAGTCCATTTTCATGATGGCAATTTGCATACACTCCAGAATGTTATGAAGGGCGATCAGATGAATTGCAATTAATTGCAAAGTCCCTCTTTGCCATGAAAATGAACCTAATCCCATAAAAACAATTCCATTGCTTTTGTGAAGAAGTCTCCAGGGTGTCCAAGAAAGTCCAGCAAGCGCCAGGACCGTCCCCTACAGTTGATTCAGCTGCGGGATCGGGGGGGCACCACCAGTGCAGAACTTGCTCAGGAATGGCAGCAGGCAGGTGTGAGTACATCTGTGCACACAGTGAGGAGACTTTTGGAGGATGGCCTGGTGTCAAGAAGGGCAACAAAGACCACTTCTCTCCAGTGATGTAAGTAACTGAGTTAAAATAAACTGAGTTACGTAACTCAGTTACTTTAGAGGGTAACTAGTAATCTAACTGATTACTTTTCCCCTCATGGTAACTCAGTTCCCATTACTTTGGCTTAGTTACCCCAATTACATCTACCGTCACTAGATGGCAGTAGTGTAATTCCGGTGTCCTGCAAAAAAAGTTCCCCAGCCGGATAAGGACCCCCTGTACTGCGCAGGTGCAGCGCTTGCGCAGTACGAAGGACTACGGAGCTTCCGAAAATTGCCGAACCTAAACAGCTCTGAGTGAACTCTACACAGCGCAGGCGCAGTTAACATGTAATTGTACGAGGCGATGCCGCACCCTCATGATGCTCGTGCTACTCTGCAAGGGGCGTCTATCGTGTAACTAAGGGGCGAGTCTAGTATTACTGTAACCAAGGGGCGCATTTATTATTATTGTTATATATCGAGCTCTGCCCATTAATTTAACATTCGCCCTCTTCTGTAGCCATCCGCCCCTTACACGATATAATAATAATAGACCCGCCCCTTGCTTACACGCTATAACAGATCTGCCCCTTGGTTAGAGTAATAATAGAGCAGCTCCTTGGTTACATGATATATAACAATAATAAATGCGCCCCTTGGTTACAGTAATACTAGACCCGCCCCTTAGTTACACGTATAGAATATTTAAAAAAAAAAGTCAGTTACTTTGCTGAGTAACTAATTACTTTTCCAATGTAGTAACTGAGTTACTAACGCAATTACTTTTTGGGAGAAGTAATTTGTAACTTAACTAAATTACTTTTTAAAAGTAAGATGACCAACACTGCTTCTCTCCAGGAAAAACATCAGGAACAGACTGATATTCTGCAAAAGGTACAGGGATGGGACTGCTGAGGACTGGGGTAAAGTCATCTTCTCTGATGAATCCCCTTTCCAGTTGTTTGGGGCATCCAGAAAAAAACCTTGCCTGGAAAAGAAAAGATGAGCGCTACCATCAGTCCTGTGTCATGCCAACAGTAAAGCAACCTGAGACCATTCACTCACACTTTTTCCTAAGAACACAGCCATGAATAAAGAATGGTACAAACATCCTCAGAGAGCAACTTCTCCCAACCATCCTAGAACAGTTTGGTGATGAACAATGTATTTTCCAGCATGGTGGAGGCCCTTGTCATAAGGCAAAAGTGATAACTAAGTGGCTTGGGGAACAAAACATTGACATTTTGAGTCCATGGCTGGGAAACTCCCCAGACCTTTATCCCATTGAGAACTTGTGGTCAATCCTCAAGAGGCAACGGGTGAACAAAAAACCCCACAAATTCTGACAAGCCCCTAACATTGATTATGCAAGAATGGGCCGCCATCAGTCAGGATGTGGCCCAGAAGTTGATGGACAGCATGCCAGGGAGAATCGCAGAGGTCTTGGAAAAGAACGCCCTTGCGTAGGCGGTGGCCTACGTGCCAAAGCTAAGCGGAGTGAGGAGCAAGGGCCTCTTGGTTTTGGCCATGCAGTTACTTACCTGGGCAGAGCGCAATGTGGCTTCTCTGACAGCAATCCACCTGAAAGGGTCTTCTAAGCAGAAGGATGGTAGGGGAGGCAGAATGAGACTGAGGTCTGGGGTTATCCTCAGATCTACTTATTTGCACTCCACAGGGAAGATCAGGCCAGGGGGCTAGACACCTTTGCCCATCCATGGGACTATCCCTTGTGCTACGCTTTCCCCCCTTCCATCTTATCCCTCTGGTTCTCCGGAAGTTCGGGTAAGAGGCCACAGATTTGATCTTGATCTCCCCTTTTTGTCTGAAAAGGTCGTGGTTTGCGACACTACTGAATCTAGTCGGGAAGCCCCCCTGGAAACTACCAGCCAGGAAAGACTTGTTAACACAGGGGGTACTGAACCATCCGGAGACGGATTGGCTAAATTTGACAGCCTGGTTTCTGAGGAGGACCTCCTAAGGGCCAAAGGTTTGTTGGAAAAACTTGTTACCACCCTTCTTTCTAGTAGGAAAAAAGGGATGCAAGCAATCTACGTGAGAAGCATGAGAAACGCAAGAAACATGAGAAACGTGAGAACACGAGAAACGTAAGAACAAGAGAAACGTAAGAACGCGAGAAACGTAAGAAACATGGGAAAAAGTGAATTGGCATGAGAAGCGGAAAAAAAAAATTGCATGAGAACCATAAATTGTATGAGAAACCGTAAATTGCATGAGAAACATAAATTGCATGAGAACGTGAATTGCATGAGAACGTAAATTGTATGAGAAACGTAAATTGCCTTAGAAAACATAAATTGCATGAGAAATGTTCTAGAGCCATGCAGCCCCCCCAAGGACCCCCACAGACTATAATGAGATAACAGGCGACGAGCAAGTGCCATGTCAACTCCGCAGCCTGAATTAACCCCTGAAAACCCATACTTATCATGCGTGCATTGTACATAGTAACAGGGCACTAGCAGCGTAACCCCAATCAGGTGAAATAGCAGCACACTGCAGGCTGCCCTGTCTGCTAAAGGTACTACCACGGACACCCCCATCCGCAGCTATAGCATGAGGAGGAGCGAATGGGCTGTGTGATGGATGCACCGTGCCCACTGACAGGCGAAGATGCTGATGACCTTGTAAGGAGCTCTTTGTAGCAGGTTGCAAATTGGGTAGTAGGATGAGGGCAGTAAAAGCCTGAAAATAACCCCCAGGACACCCCCCGAGCCACCAAGCCCCCCTGCGAACAGACTGACCCCCCCCCCCCCCGAGCCTGGGCCGGGACCTGAGCGGGTGGCATCCAATGCTGGTCCTCCATAGATGCCACCCGCCCACGCCTACCCAAACCGTGACCACCGGGAGAGAGAACCAGCGAGATCCTACAGCCGACCGCGCTGCTGTTCTGTAGCCGAAACCGTAAGTGACGACGTGACCTGTCCTGACCCGGAAATGACGTGACGTCTCACACAAGAGCCTACGACCACAAGGGAGGAGGCAAAGGAGGGCAGGCTTTATGCAGCCTAACTCCTCCTACAAATAAAGGCTGACCTGAGGTCAGCCTTACACGTGATGTAGTCCAAAAGTGGACTGTCTACAATCTCTTTTTAACCCTTTGCACAGAAGAGAACTGCCTAAAGCTCATTCTTTGAGCATGTGTCTTTCCCTCCAAAGGGACCTACTCTTTTCTCAGCACGGACTTATGACTGGCCACGGTGGAGTTACCAAATACTTGGTATACTGAAAATGGTTCCCTCTCCTACGAGAAGTAGTTGTGTACTGCAATGTACTGTTAGGCATACTTGCTCTTTTCTCGTCTCCAGACAATTCACTGTACTCTGGGCGAACAGGCCCTGCTGTCTATCCTCCGTAAAGGGGTATACCCTCTTCCCACACTTTACAGTCGAGACTACGCACACCGACGGGACAGCAGAGAAAAGATGTACAGCAAACACTGTACTCTCATGTAATGCAGTCCCAAAGTGAACTGTCTACAATCTCTTTTTAGCCCTTTGCACAGAAGAGAACTGTCTAAAGCTCCATTTTTTTTTAGAGCATAGAAGTGATGCTGCACTGCTAATACTGATAGAAATCTATACAGATGGTAAGCTTTATATATACAGATAAAAGCATTATTAAATCCAGTGATCATTGACCAATTCAATATACGTCAATTACAAGAAACCCAATTATTTCAATAAGTGAATATACATTTCCATACAATAATACATTCATAATCCTCCAAGTATTAAAAAAGTCCCATAATTCTTCAAAATACAAGTAAACATATAATAATATCAATGTCTCCTATAAATAAACATATAATACTGGAAAAGTCTACAATTTCTGGGAAAATGGTGTGAAGTGTTCTTGCCTCCACCTACTGGAGTAGGCAGAGTAACTGGGTGGAGTGGCTTGAGTAACTGTTGTTTGGTTGGAGTGGCTGGAGTAACTGTGAAAAGTGTTAAATTAGCTGAAAGTGCTGAACATTTTTTTCAAAAATTATTTTATTTTTTTCCAAAAATTGTTTTATTTTTTTCCAAAAATTATTTCATTTTTTTCCAAAAATTATTTTATTTTTTTCCAAAAATTATTTTATTTTTTTCCAAAAATTATTTTATTTTTTTCCAAAAATTATTTTATTTTTTTCCAAAAATTATTTTATTTTTTTTCTCAAAAAATATATATTTTTTTTTATATGTAAAGCAAACACTGTACTCTCATGTAATGTAGCCCGAAAGTGGACTGTCTACAATATCTTTTTAGCCCTTTGCACAGAAGAGAACTGCCTAAAGCTCATTCTTTGAGCATGTGTCTTTCCCTCCAAAGGGACCTACCCTTTTCTCAGCACGGACTTAGGACTGGCCCCGGTGGAGTGTCTAAATACTTGGTATACTGAAAATGTTTCCCTCTCCTGCGAGAAGTAGTTGTGTACTGCAATGTACTGTTAGGCATACTTGCTCTTTTCTCGTCTCCAGACAATTCACTGTACTCTGGGCGAACAGGCCCTGCTGTCTATCCTCCGTAAAGGGGTATACCCTCTTCCCACACTTTACAGTCGAGACTACGCACACCGACGGGACAGCAGAGAAAAGATGTACAGCAAACACTGTACTCTCATGTAATGCAGTCCCAAAGTGAACTGTCTACAATCTCTTTTTAGCCCTTTGCACAGAAGATAACTGTCTAAAGCTCCATTTTTTTTTTTAGAGCATAGAAGTGATGCTGCACTGCTAATACTGATAGAAATCTATACAGATGGTGAGCTTTATATATACAGATAAAAGCATTATTAAATCCAGTGATCATTGACCAATTCAATATACGTCAATTACAAGAAACCCAATTCTTTCAATAAGTGAATATACATTTCCATACAATAATACATTCATAATCCTCCAAGTATTAAAAAACGTCCCATAATTCTTCAAAATACAAATAAACATATAATAATATCAATGTCTCCTATAAATAAACATATAATACTGGAAAAGTCTACAATTTCTGGGAAAATTGTGTGAAGTGTTCTTGTCTCCACCTACTGGAGAGGGCAGAGTAACTGGGTGGAGTGGCTTGAGTAACTGTTGTTTGGTTGGAGTGGCTGGAGTAACTGTGAAAAGTGTTAAATTAGCTGAAAGTGCTGAACATGTTTTTCAAAAATTATTATAATTTTTTTTTCCAAAAATGATTTTTTTATTTTTTTTTATTTAATTTTTTTTTAAATGTACAGCAAACACTGTAGACATGGGAACTGTAAAAAAATGTGTTTCGTTTCGTTTCGTCCCGTTTCGTATATAAAAAAATTCGTAATTCGTACTTCGTGTACGAAATTCCGTTCGAATTCGTACGAAATACGAAATTCGGACGAATCGTAATTTTCTTTCCGAATCGTTAGTAAAGTTACGAATCGTTACGAATCGTTAACGCGGCTAATGAATTGTTGGTTCTCATAACACAGAGAACAATTCGAATCCAACTACAAATATCGAATTTCAATTTCAAGTTACGAATCGTTACGAATCGTTACGAATAGTTACGAATCGTTAGTAAATCCAACTACCAATATCGAATTTCAACTAATTTGAACGAAATTATTATAGCAGATATAACGAATGAATTCGAATGAATTCGAATGACAAAGTGTCATTTTTGCAGAAAAAAAAAAAGCGTAGGGGTCCCCCCAAATTCAATAACCAGGCCCTTCAGGTCTGGTATGGATATTAAGGGGGACCCCAGCCAAAAAAAAAAAATGGCGTGGGGTCCCCCCCAAATATCCATACCAGACCCTTCAGGTCTGGGATGGATTTTAAGGGGAACCCCGGCAAAAAAAATGGCGTAGGGTCCCCCTCAAAATCCATACCAGACCATTTATCCAAGCACGCAACCTGGCAGGCCGCAGGAAAGGAGGGGGGACGAGAGCGCCCCCCCTCCCGTCTGAACCGTACCAGGCCACATGCCCTCAACATTGGGAGGATGCTTTGGGGTCCCCCCCAAAGCACCTTGTCCCCATGTTGATGAGGACAAGGGCCTCTTCCCCACAACCCTGGCCGGTGGTTGTGGGGGTCTGCGGGCGGGGGGCTTATCGGAATCTGGAAGCCCCCTTTAACAAGGGGACCCCCAGATCCCGCCCCCCACCCTATGTGAAATGGTAAGGGGGTACAAAAGTACCCCTACCATTTCACCAAAAAAGGTGACAAAAATGGTAAAAATGACAGGAGACAGTCTTTGACAATTCCTTTATTAAAATCTTCTTTCTTCTGGTCTTCCTTTCTTCATCTTCTCCTTTCTTCATCTTCTCCTTCCGTCATCTTCTTCCATCTTCTTCTTCCTTCGATTCGCTTCTTCTTCCTCCGGTCTTCTCATCCTTCTCGTCCGGCGTCGTCCTTCTCGTCCGGCATCAGCGTCTGTTCTCGCAGGCCGCTCCTCGCAATGGGAGGCTCCCGCTCTGTGAGGCTCCGCTCCGCTGACAGGTCTTTTATAACGAAGGCACCTGGTGACCCCGCCCCCTCTGACGCATGGGGACGTCATGTGGAATTCCCTATGGCTTTCCCCATGACGTCAGAGGGGGGCGGGGTCACCAGGTGCCTTCGTTATAAAAGACCTGTCACCCGGAGCGGAGCCTCACAGAGCGGGAGCCTCCCATTGCGAGGAGCGGCCTGCGAGAACAGACGCTGATGCCGGACGAGAAGGACGACGCCGGACGAGAAGGACGAGAAGACCGGAGGAAGAAGAAGCGAATCGAAGGAAGAAGACGATGGAAGAAGATGACGGAAGGAGAAGATGAAGAAAGGAAGACCAGAAGAAAGAAGAAAGAAGATTTTAATAAAGGAATTGTCAAAGACCGTCTCCTGTCATTTTTACCATTTTTGCCACTTTTTTGGTGAAATGGTAGGGGTACTTTTGTACCCCCTTACCATTTCACACAGGGGGGGGGCCGGGATCTGGGGGTCCCCTTGTTAAAGGGGGCTTCCAGATTCCGATAAGCCCCCCGCCCGCAGACCCCCAAAACCACCGGGCACGGTTGTGGGGATAAGGCCCTTGTCCTCATCAACATGGGGACAAGGTGCTTTGGGGGTCTCAGAGTACTATATACTCTATAGTACGCCTATGAAGGGGTCATGTTTCCCGTGCTTACAACTCTCTCTGTACAATGTGTCATTTTTGCAGGAAAAAAAGACATTTAAAATCACTCGCGGCTAATTGCCGATTCCCGTAATACAGAGAACAATTCGAATGTTGTATTGTAACTAACAAATATCTAATTTCAACTAATATGAAAGAAATTATAATAGCGGATATAACGAATGCTTCGAATGCTTCGAGATTTAGTATATCTAATATAGAGAACTGTCCCTGCACAGTGTAATTTTTGCAGGAAAAAAAAACTATTTAAAATCACTCGCAGCTATTGCCGGCAAATGAATTGTTGGATCCGTAATACAGAGAACAGTCATTCATTGAAGTCATTGATAAAAAAAAGCGTAGGGGTCCCCCCAAATTCAATAACCAGGCCCTTCAGGTCTGGGATGGATATTAAGGGGGACCCCAGCCAAATAAAAAAAAAAATGGCGTAGGGTCCCCCTCAAAATCCATACCAGACCCTTGTCCGAGCACGCAACCTGGCAGGCCGCAGGAAAGGAGGGGGGGACGAGAGCGGCCCCCCTTCCCGCCTAAACCGTACCAGGCCACATGCCCTCAACATTGGGAGGATGCTTTGGGGGTCTGAGACCCCCAAAGCACCTTGTCCCCATGTTGATGAGGACAAGGGCCTCATCCCCACAACTGTGCCCGGTGGTTGTGGGGGTCTGCGGGCGGGGGCTTATCGGAATCTGGAAGCCCCCTTTAACAAGGGGACCCCCAGATCCCGCCCCCCCCCTGTGTGAAATGGTAAGGGGGTACAAAAGTACCCCTACCATTTCACCAAAAAAGTGGCAAAAATGGTAAAAATGACAGGAGACGGTCTTTGACAATTCCTTTATTAAAATCTTCTTTCTTCTGGTCTTCCTTTCTTCATCTTCTCCTTCCGTCATCTTCTTCCATCTCCTTCTTCCTTCGATTCGCTTCTTCTTGCTCCGGTCTTCTCGTCCTTCTCGTCCGGCATCGGCGTCTGTTCTCGCAGGCCGCTCCTCGCAATGGGAGGCTCCCGCTCTGTGAGGCTCCGCTCCGGGTGACAGGTCTTTTATAACGAAGGCACCTGGTGACCCCGCCCCCCCTCTGACGTCATGGGGAAAGCCATAGGGAAGTCCCCATGACGTCCCCGTGCGTCAGAGGGGACGGGGTTACCAGGTGCCTTCGTTATAAAAGACCTGTCACCCGGAGCGGAGCCTCACAGAGCGGGAGCCTCCCATTGCGAGGAGCGGCCTGCGAGAACAGACGCTGATGCCGGACGAGAAGGACGACGCCGGACGAGAAGGACGAGAAGACCGGAGGAAGAAGAAGCGAATCGAAGGAAGAAGAAGATGGAAGAAGATGACGGAAGGAGAAGATGAAGAAAGAAGAAAGAAGATTTTAATAAAGGAATTGTCAAAGACCGTCTCCTGTCATTTTTACCATTTTTGCCACTTTTTTGGTGAAATGGTAGGGGTACTTTTGTACCCCCCCCCCCCCCCCCCCCCGGCCCGCCCCCCCCCCCCGGGGGGTCCCCTTGTTAAAGGGGGCTTCCAGATTCCGATAAGCCCCCCGCCCGCAGACCCCACAACCACCGGCCAGGGTTGTGGGGAAGAGGCCCTTGTCCTCATCAACATGGGGACAAGGTGCTTTGGGGGGACCCCAAAGCACCCTCCCAATGTTGAGGGCATGTGGCCTGGTACGGTTCATTTTTTTTTTTTTGGCGCAAACACTGTACTCTCATGTAATGTAGCCCGAAAGTGGACTGTCTACAATATCTTTTTAGCCCTTTGCACAGAAGAGAAGTGCCTAAAGCTCATTCTTTGCGCATGTGTCTTTCCCTCCAAAGGGACCTACACTTTTCTCAGCACGGACTTAGGACTGGCCCCGGTGGAGTGTCTAAATACTTGGTATACTGAAAATGTTTCCCTCTCCTGCGAGAAGTAGTTGTGTACTGCAATGTACTGTTAGGCATACTTGCTCTTTTCTCGTCTCCAGACAATTCACTGTACTCTGGGCGAACAGGCCCTGCTGTCTATCCTCCGTAAAGGGGTATACCCTCATCCCACACTTTACAGTCGAGACTACGCACACCGACGGGACAGCAGAGAAAAGATGTACAGCAAACACTGTACTCTCATGTAATGCAGTCCCAAAGTGAACTGTCTACAATCTCTTTTTAGCCCTTTGCACAGAAGAGAACTGTCTAAAGCTCCATTTTTTTTTTAGAGCATAGAAGTGATGCTGCACTGCTAATACTGATAGAAATCTATACAGATGGTGAGCTTTATATATACAGATAAAAGCATTATTAAATCCAGTGATCATTGACCAATTCAATATACGTCAATTACAAGAAACCCAATTCTTTCAGTAAGTGAATATACATTTCCATACAATAATACATTCATAATCCTCCAAGTATTAAAAAAGTCCCATAATTCTTCAAAATACAAATAAACATATAATAATATCAATGTCTCCTATAAATAAACATATAATACTGGAAAAGTCTACAATTTCTGGGAAAATTGTGTGAAGTGTTCTTGTCTCCACCTACTGGAGAGGGCAGAGTAACTGGGTGGAGTGGCTTGAGTAACTGTTGTTTGGTTGGAGTGGCTGGAGTAACTGTGAAAAGTGTTAAATTAGCTGAAAGTGCTGAACATGTTTTTCAAAAATTATTATTATTTTTTTTTCCAAAAATTATTTTTTTTCTCAAAATTTTTTATTTTTTTTAAATGTACAGCAAACACTGTACTCTCATGTAATGTAGCCCGAAAGTGGACTGTCTACAATATCTTTTTAGCCCTTTGCACAGAAGAGAAGTGCCTAAAGCTCATTCTTTGAGCATGTGTCTTTTCCTCCAAAGGGACCTACTCTTTTCTCAGCACGGACTTAGGACTGGCCCCGGTGGAGTGTCTAAATACTTGGTATACTGAAAATGTTTCCCTCTCCTGCGAGAAGTAGTTGTGTACTGCAATGTACTGTTAGGCATACTTGCTCTTTTCTCGTCTCCAGACAATTCACTGTACTCTGGGCGAACAGGCCCTGCTGTCTATCCTCCGTAAAGGGGTATACCCTCTTCCCACACTTTACAGTCGAGACTACGCACACCGACGGGACAGCAGAGAAGAGATGTACAGCAAACACTGTACTCTCATGTAATGCAGTCCCAAAGTGAACTGTCTACAATCTCTTTTTAGCCCTTTGCACAGAAGAGAACTGTCTAAAGCTCCATTTTTTTTTTTAGAGCATAGAAGTGATGCTGCACTGCTAATACTGATAGAAATCTATACAGATGGTGAGCTTTATATATACAGATAAAAGCATTATTAAATCCAGTGATCATTGACCAATTCAATATATGTCAATTACAAGAAACCCAATTCTTTCAGTAAGTGAATATACATTTCCATACAATAATACATTCATAATCCTCCAAGTATTAAAAAAGTCCTATAATTCTTCAAAATACAAATAAACATATAATAATATCAATGTCTCCTATAAATAAACATATAATACTGGAAAAGTCTACAATTTCTGGGAAAATTGTGTGAAGTGTTCTTGTCTCCACCTACTGGAGAGGGCAGAGTAACTGGGTGGAGTGGCTTGAGTAACTGTTGTTTGGTTGGAGTGGCTGGAGTAACTGTGAAAAGTGTTAAATTAGCTGAAAGTGCTGAACATGTTTTTCAAAAATTATTATTATTTTTTTTTCCAAAAATGATTTTTTTTTTTTTTGTAATTTTTTTTTTTTTTTAAATGTACAGCAAACACTGTACTCTCATGTAATGTAGCCCGAAAGTGGACTGTCTACAATATCTTTTTAGCCCTTTGCACAGAAGAGAACTGCCTAAAGCTCATTCTTTGAGCATGTGTCTTTTCCTCCAAAGGGACCTACCCTTTTCTCAGCACGGACTTAGGACTGGCCCCGGTGGAGTGTCTAAATACTTGGTATACTGAAAATGTTTCCCTCTCCTGCGAGAAGTAGTTGTGTACTGCAATGTACTGTTAGGCATACTTGCTCTTTTCTCGTCTCCAGACAATTCACTGTACTCTGGGCGAACAGGCCCTGCTGTCTATCCTCCGTAAAGGGGTATACCCTCTTCCCACACTTTACAGTCGAGACTACGCACACCGACGGGACAGCAGAGAAAAGATGTACAGCAAACACTGTACTCTCATGTAATGCAGTCCCAAAGTGAACTGTCTACAATCTCTTTTTAGCCCTTTGCACAGAAGAGAACTGTCTAAAGCTCCATTTTTTTTTTTTAGAGCATAGAAGTGATGCTGCACTGCTAATACTGATAGAAATCTATACAGATGGTGAGCTTTATATATACAGATAAAAGCATTATTAAATCCAGTGATCATTGACCAATTCAATATACGTCAATTACAAGAAACCCAATTCTTTCAGTAAGTGAATATACATTTCCATACAATAATACATTCATAATCCTCCAAGTATTAAAAAAGTCCCATAATTCTTCAAAATACAAATAAACATATAATAATATCAATGTCTCCTATAAATAAACATATAATATTGGAAAAGTCTACAATTTCTGGGAAAATTGTATGAAGTGTTCTTGTCTCCACCTACTGGAGTGGGCAGAGTAACTGGGTGGAGTGGCTTGAGTAACTGTTGTTTGGTTGGAGTGGCTGGAGTAACTGTGAAAAGTGTTAACCACTTCAGCCCCGGACCATTTGGCAGCCAAAGGACCAGAGGTCTTTTTTCAATTTCGCACTGCACTGCTTTAACTGGTAATTGCGCGGTCATGCAATGTTGTAACCAAACGAAATTTGCGTCCTTTTCTTCCCACAAATAGAGCTTTCTTTTGATGGTATTTGATTGCCTCTGTGATTTTTATTTTTTGCGCTATAAACGGAAAAAGACCGCAAATTTTGAAAAAAAAAGATATTTTCTACTTTTTGTTATAAGAAAAATCCAATAAACTCAATTTTAGTCAAACATTTGGGCCAAAATGTATTCAGCCACATGTCATTAGTAAAAAAAAATGCCAATAAGCGTATATTTATTGGTTTGCGCAAAAGTTATAGCGTCTACAAACTAGAGTACATTTTCTGGAATTTACACCGCTTTTAATTTATGACTGCCTATCTCATTTCTTGAGGTGCTAAAATGGCAGGGAAGTACAAAACCCCCCCAAATGACCCCATTTTGGAAAGTAGACACCCCAAGCTATTTGCTGAGAGGCATGTTGAGTTGAGCCCATTGAATATTTTTTTTTTTTAGTCCCAAGTTATTGAATAAAGACAAAAAAAAAAAAAAAAAAAAAAATTTATTCAAAAAGTTGTCACTAAATGATATATTGCTCACACATGCCATGGTTATATGTGGAATTGCACCCCAAAATACATTTTGCCACTTCTCCTGAGTACGGGGATACCACATGTGTGGGACTTTTTGGGAGCCTAGCCGCGTACGGGGCCCCGAAACCCAAGCACCACCTTCAGCATTTCTAAGGGTGCAAATTTTTGATTTCACTCCTCACTACCTATCACAGTTTCGAAGGCCATAAAATGCCAAAATTGCACAAAACCCCCCCAAATGACCCCATTTTGGAAAGTAGACACCCCAAGCTATTTGCTGAGAGGCATGTTGAGTACATGGAATATTTTATATTTTGCCACAAGTTGCGGGAATATTACAAACTTTTTTTTTTTTTTTGCCCAAAGTTGTCACTAAATGATATATTGCCCACACATGCCATGGGCATATGTGGAATTACACCCCAAAATACATTCTGCTGCTTCTCCTGAGTACGGGGATACCACATGTGTGGGACTTTTTGGGAGCCTATCCGCATACGGGACCCCGAAAACCAAGCACCGCTTTCAGGATTTCTAAGGGCATAAATTTTTGATTTCACTCCTCACTACCTATCACTACCTATCACAGTTTTGAAGACCATAAAATGCCAAGATGGCACAAAACCCCCCCAAATGACCCCATTTTGGAAAGTAGACACCCCAAGCTATTTGCTGAGAGGCATGTTGAGCCCGTTGAATATTTTTTTGAATTGAATAAAGACAAAAAAAATAAATAAAAAAAATTGATTCAAAAAGTTGTCACTAAATGATATATTGCTCACACATGTCATGGTTATATGTGGAATTGCACCCCAAAATACATTTTGCTGCTTCTCCTGAGTATGGGGATACCACACGTGTGGGACTTTTTGGGAGCCTAGCCGCGTACGGGGCCCCGAAACCCAAGCACCGCCTTCAGGATTTCTAAGGGTGCAAATTTTTGATTTCACTCCTCACTACCTATCACAGTTTCGAAGGCCATAAAATGCCAAAATAGCACAAAACCCCCCCAAATGACCCCATTTTGGAAAGTAGACACCCCAAGCTATTTGTTGAGAGGCATGGTGAGTATTTTACAGCTCTCATGTGTTTTTGAAAATGAAGAAAGTAAAGAAAAAAAAATTTTTTTTTTTCTTTTTTCAATTTTCAAAACATTGTGACAAAAAGCGAGATCTGCAAAATACTCACCATACCTCTCAGCAAATAGCTTGGGGTGTCTACTTTCCAAAATGGGGTCATTTGGGGGTGGTTTGTGCCATCTGGGCATTCCATGGCCTCCGAAACTGTGATTGGCAGTGAGGAGTGAAATAAAAAAATTACACCCTTAGAAAGCCTGAAGGCGGTGCTTGGATTTTGGGGTCCCGTACGCGGCTAGGCTCCCAAAAAGTCCCACACATGTGGTATCCCCGTACTCAGGAGAAGCAACAGAATGTATTTTGGGGTGTATCTCCACATATGCCCATGGCATGTTTGAGCAATATATCATTTAGTGACAACTTTTTGTAAAAAAAATTATTATTTTTTTTTTTTTTTTTCATTATTCAATCTCTTGGGACCAAAAAAAAAAAAATATTTAATGGGCTCAACATTGCTCTCAGCAAATAGCTTGGGGTCATTTGGGGGGGGGGGGTTTGAACTGTCCTGGCATTTTATGCACAACATTTAGAAGCCTATGTCACACGTCACCCACTCTTCTAACCACTTGAAGATAAAGCCCTTTCTGACACTTTTTGTTTACATGAAAACATATTTTTTTTTTGCAAGAAAACTACGTTGAACCCCCAAACACTATATATATTGTTAAAGCAAAGGCCCTACAGATTAAAATGGTGGGTGTTGCATTTTTTTTTTCCACACAGTATTTGCGCAGCGATTTTTCAAACGCATTTTTTGTGGAAAAAATACACTTTTTTTTATTTTAATGCACTTAAACACACTATATTGCTCAAATTTTTGATGAAATAAAAAATATGATCTTAGGCCGAGTACATGGATACCAAACACGACATGCTTTAAAATTGCGCACAAACACGCAGTGGTACAGGTTACCACATTAGATTCACGGAGGAGGTCTACTGCTAAAATTACTGCCCTCGATCTGACCTTCGCGGTGATACCTCACATGCATGGTGCAATTGCTGTTTACATATGACGCCAGACCGACGCTTGTGTTCGCCTTTGCGCAAGAGAAGGGGGGGCAGGGGTGCTTTTTTTTTTTTTTTTTTTTTTAGTTTTTCTTTTTATTTAGCTTTTTTATTTTATTTTTAAACTGTTCCTTCCATTTTTTTTTCTTAGTTGTCATTTTTATTGTTATCGCAGGGAATGTAAATATCCCCTATGATAGCAATAGGCAGTGACAGGTACTCTTTTTTTGAAAAAATTGGGGTCTATTAGACCCTAGATCTTTCCTCTGCCCTCAAAGCATCTGACCACACCAAGATCGGTGTGATAAAATGCTTTCCCAATTTTCCAATGGCGCGGTGGGTATGCCCACCATTAGAATACCTCCCTTCATCCACCCACTTCTAATGATGGGCATACATGCACCATTTATATATGCCGAAGCATGGGGGCATCCTCCCGCAAAAAAAGTTATGCCACGTACA
Organism: Lithobates sylvaticus; assembly: GCA_028564925.1. Taxonomy (NCBI): domain Eukaryota; kingdom Metazoa; phylum Chordata; class Amphibia; order Anura; family Ranidae; genus Lithobates; species Lithobates sylvaticus. Next base: position 255,699,743 of record CM053031.1, on the reverse strand, counting down.
CATGGTCGGACTTTTTTCGACCGTATGTACGTGGCATTAGGAGCAAAATCGCTCCTCCGCCCTCTGCTGCCCCCATGCTTCGGCATATATGCTCTTTTTTTTAACTGTGGTGGTGAAATCACCTCCTACAGCGTTGGAGTCGCGGCTTTATGTATCGTGGGAGCAAACGCTGTTGCTGTCAAGATAAATAAATCCACGCTGCAACTGAATGGCGTACCTGCTAAGCAAATAATGGTTAACATTAAAACTAAGTAACATTACAGTATAACAGTAAGACCTTACCATACCATACCTGCAAAGCAAATACCAAAAAAAAAACATAGTAAAAAATAAAACATTTTGTTAACGCAACCGGTGCCTAAAATATATATATGCCGAAGCATGGGGGCATCCTCCCGCAAAAAAGTTATGCCACGTACACATGGTCGGACTTTTTTCGACCGTATGTACGTGGCATTAGGAGCAAAATCGCTCCTCCGCCCTCTGCTGCCCCCATGCTTCGGCATATATGCTCTTTTTTTTAACTGTGGTGGTGAAATCACCTCCTACAGCGTTGGAGTCGCGGCTTTATGTATCGTGGGAGCAAACGCTGTTGCTGTCAAGATAAATAAATCCACGCTGCAACTGAATGGCGTACCTGCTAAGCAAATAATGGTTAACATTAAAACAAAGTAACATTAGAGTATAACAGTAAGACCTTACCATACCATACCTGCAAAGCAAATACCAAAAAAAAAAAACATAGTAAAAAATAAAACATTTTGTTAACGCAACCGGTGCCTAAAATATATATATGCCGAAGCATGGGGGCATCCTCCCGCAAAAAAGTTATGCCACGTACACATGGTCGGACTTTTTTCGACCGTATGTACGTGGCATTAGGAGCAAAATCGCTCCTCCGCCCTCTGCTGCCCCCATGCTTCGGCATATATGCTCTTTTTTTTAACTGTGGTGGTGAAATCACCTCCTACAGTGTTGGAGTCGCGGCTTTATGTATCGTGGGAGCAAACGCTGTTGCTGTCAAGATAAATAAATCCGCGCTGCAACTGAATGGCGCACCTGAAAACAAAAAAATGGTTAACAATAAAACATACCTGAAAAGCAAGCATGATAAAACATAATAAAACATTGCAGAATAGAATAGAGTAAAAAAGAGCAACAATAGAGAGAGAGAGAGAGAGATAAAAATAAAACGACAACTATTTTTTTTTTTTTATTTTATATTTTTTTTTTTGTTTTTTTTTTTTTTGTACTTTTTTTTTTTTTATTTTTTTTTTTTACACTTTTTTTTTTAAACTATAACTATAATTTTAACTGTAACGGTCGGGTCTCAAAATGCGATGGCATTCTTGAGACCCTGTAACTATAATTTTAACTGCAACGGTCGGGTCTCAAAATGCGATGGCATTCTTGAGACCCTGTGAAAGTGTATCCTAGCCTGTGAAATGCTGTACCCTACGCTAAAACCTCACTAGTGAGTGGTAGCGTTCAAAACATTCACCAACGCAGAGACCAGGATTGTCAGGACAGCGTGGACAATAATAACGGCTGTCACGCCTACATCCGCGCTTGCTACAGACACGACATCTTTTTTGGGGGGCTCGTTGGGTAGGGGTACTCGGGAGGACATAAGGGTAATGCCTCTCATGCAGCCGGCTTACTGCATTTGGTAGGGGATGTTGAGGTGTGGAATCGCCTGGATACAGGAGTTCCATGGCAACCGCTCCCTGGAATTCAAGGAAGGGTAACGTCCCGCCTGAAGCTCCGTATAGCACATGAGCATTCAGCAAAGCCAATTGGAATAAATAAATAGACACTTTTTTGTACCAGCGTCTAGCCTTACGGACAACTAGGTACGGCGCCAACAACTGGTCGTTGAGGTCCACCCCTCCCATATTAAGGTTGTATTCGTGGACACAGAGGGGTTTCGTCACAACACCAGCCGCCGTACGAATTTGGACTGTCGTGTCTGCATGAAGGGAGGTAAGAAGGAAAACATTCTTATTATCCCTCCACTTCACAGCGAGCAAGTTATTACACTTCAAGCAGGCTCTCTCCCCCAGCCTAAGACGGGACTCTACAAGCCGCTGGGGAAAGCCCCGGCGATTAGGTCGCACGGTGCCACATGCTCCAATCTGCTGATCAAACAAGTGACTAAACAGTGGCACGCTCGTGTAATAATTGTCCACGTACAAGTGGTACCCCTTTCCGAATAAGGGTGACGCCAAGTTCCACACTATCTTGCCAGCGCTCCCTATGTAATCTGGACAGTTCTCCGGCTCTACGTAACTATCTTTTCCCTCATAAACCGAAAAGCTCCACGTATAGCCTGTTGCCCTGTCACAGAGCTTGTAGAGCTTGACCCCGTATCTGGCACGCTTGCTGGGAAGGAACTGTTTGAAAGACAAGCGGCCAGAAAACTTAATCAGGGACTCGTCAACGCAGACAACTTGATTGGGCGTAAACAAGGCTGCAAAACATTGGTTGAAGTGGTTTATGAGGGGCCGAATTTTGTAGAGCCGATCAAATTCAGGGTCTCCACGAGGACGACAAAGTTCATTGTCACTGAAGTGCATGAACCGCAAAATCATCTCGTATCGTGCCCTGGACATGGAGCAAGAGAACACGGGCATTTGGTGGTGCGGTAAAGGTGGACCAATAAGACCTCAGAGTCGGGAATTTGTGTATGCCCATGTTGAGGGAAAGGCCCAGAAAGGTCTTAAATTCGGAAACCGTAATTGGTTTCCAATCTCTGGCAAGGGAAGGCACTTGGGGATTAGCGGCGATGTATTGACCAGCGTATATATTACTTTGGTCCACAATAGATCTATAGAGATCTTCCGTGAAAAACAGCGAATAAAAATCGGATGGCTTAAAATCAGCTGTTTCCACCTGAATACCGGGTTGGCCAGTGAATGGGGGAAGTACGGGTCCTGCAGAAGTGGTGGGCACCCAATCAGGATTGGCGAATTCTGCAGGAAGGACACTATGTGATCGACGGACCTGCCTTTGTCTTCTTCTTGGTGGCAGCGGGACACTACTTGTGCTTGCCACCTCGCCAGCTTGAACTGCACTTATGGGACTCGCCACGTCACCAAGTGTTACTGCAGAGCTGGTTTGACTACGTCCAGGGTGTACTAGGCCGCTGGTGCTTGCCAGTTCACCAGAAGGAATAGCGGCGCTAGTACTTCTCTGCTCCATACGAGAGACCTGCGGTTCCTGCACCTCAACAACATCAGAAGATCGGGATCGGGTACGCCTGACCTTAGCAGGGACCACACCTTCGTCGCCAGAGCTATCTGTCATGGAGCCGCTGTCGTCTACTGGATCGTATTCTGAGCCTGATTGTGACAGATGAGTGACCTCCTCTTCACTATCTGACATACTCAGAAACAAGTAGGCCTGTTCACTAGTGTACTTGCGATTTGCCATTTTGGGCTCTAAATTTAGTAGTACACTAGTGAGATTCACAGGAAAAAAAGCTCCTAGGCTGCTGGCGACAGAATCAAAACGCTACCAAAAAAACTGTTAGCGATCGCAGGGATCAGGCCTGACTCTGCGAACGCTGCAGTTATGTGTGCTTAGTGTTTTGGAAGTGACAGTGATCGATCGATACTGCACTTGGGTGGGCTGGGCTGGGCTGGGCGGAGGGGGAAAACGCAGGTGCTAGCAGGTATCTGGGCTGATCCCGCTAACAATGCGTTTTTTGGAACCCTAAACTGCTGGGACGCTAGTATAGATCTGATCAGATACTATACCACTAAGGGAGGTGTATGCTTTGCGCGTGGGTGTTTGCGGTACTGGCACTAACCTGGGGCGACGCAGACCTTATTTGACCCTAAAACCTAATTGATATCACCCGCCGGGCGATCAGGGGGTTAAACCGATAGTTGGGTAATAAATGGCGGGTGCCCTGACAGTATAAAAAAACAAGCTAACTAACCAGCGTCACCCGTAACAGTTATACGGTGATCACTGGTGAAAGGGTTAACTAGGGGCAATCAGGGGGTTAAAACCTTTATTAGGTAATATATGGGGGTACCTGACACTATATAAAAACCTGACGGGGAACCTAAATAACTAAATAACTAACTGGCTAACCAGCGTCACCAGTGACACTTATACAGTGATCACTGGTGAAAGAGTTAACTCTAGGGGCAATCAAGGGGTTAAAACCTTTATTTAGGTTGTAATATGGGGGTACCTGACCTATAAACCTATTTATAATCCTATATAAACCTGGCGGTTACCTAAAAAAAAAAAACTGGCTACCTAGCGGCACCAGTGACACTAATAGAGCGATCAAAAAAACGATCGCTTAGTGACACTGGCAAAAGGGGGTGAAAGGGTTACCTAGGGGGCAATCAAGGGGTTAAACCTTTATTGGGGGGGGGGGGGTAGGGGGCTACCTTAGACCTAAAGGGGCCTAAAACTAACTGCCCTGACAGTTATTGCAGTCACACTGACACTAAATGCAGTGATCAGTAAAATAAATGATCACTGCAATCAGTGACACTGTGACTGGGGGGGCAGGGGGTGATCTGGGGGGTGATCAGGGGGTGACAGGGGGGGTGAAATATGTGCCTATGTGTGCCTGGTGTCAGTGTAGTGTTTGTGCACTAACCTGATGTCTTCACAGCTCCGCGTCCCGGTCAGAAAGACCGACACGAGGAGCGTGACATCACTTCCCCTTGCCTGTGTTTACAATTACACAGGAAGGGGAAGGAAGGGGAAGCATCTCATTGGCCAGAGCGATCGTGAGGGGGTGGCCAGAAACGACTGGCCGTCCCCTCATCCCGCATCGCTTCTGGAGCCATCCCGACCGTCCCCGCCGGCGGAGGGGGGTCCGATCGGACCCCCCAACCGCCTGAAGAATGGCACGTACAGGTACGTGATTCTGCCTGTACGTGCCATTCTGTTGACGTATATATACATGGGGCGGTCGGGAAGTGGTTAAATTAGCTGAAAGTGCTGAACATGTTTTTCAAAAATTATTATTTTTATTTTTTTCCAAAAATGATTTTTTTTTCTCAAAATTTTTTTTTTTTTTTAAATGTACAGCAAACACTGTACTCTCATGTAATGTAGCCCGAAAGTGGACTGTCTACAATATCTTTTTAGCCCTTTGCACAGAAGAGAAGTGCCTAAAGCTCATTCTTTGAGCATGTGTCTTTTCCTCCAAAGGGACCTACTCTTTTCTCAGCACGGACTTAGGACTGGCCACGGTGGAGTGTCTAAATACTTGGTATACTGAAAATGTTTCCCTCTCCTGCGAGAAGTAGTTGTGTACTGCAATGTACTGTTAGGCATACTTGCTCTTTTCTCGTCTCCAGACAATTCACTGTACTCTGGGCGAACAGGCCCTGCTGTCTATCCTCCGTAAAGGGGTATACCCTCTTCCCACACTTTACAGTCGAGACTACGCACACCGACGGGACAGCAGAGAAGAGATGTACAGCAAACACTGTACTCTCATGTAATGCAGTCCCAAAGTGAACTGTCTACAATCTCTTTTTAGCCCTTTGCACAGAAGAGAACTGTCTAAAGCTCCATTTTTTTTTTAGAGCATAGAAGTGATGCTGCACTGCTAATACTGATAGAAATCTATACAGATGGTGAGCTTTATATTTACAGATAAAAGCATTATTAAATCCAGTGATCATTGACCAATTCAATATACGTCAATTACAAGAAACCCAATTCTTTCAGTAAGTGAATATACATTTCCATACAATAATACATTCATAATCCTCCAAGTATTAAAAAAGTCCCATAATTCTTCAAAATACAAATAAACATATAATAATATCAATGTCTCCTATAAATAAACATATAATACTGGAAAAGTCTACAATTTCTGGGAAAATTGTGTGAAGTGTTCTTGCCTCCACCTACTGGAGTGGGCAGAGTAACTGGGTGGAGTGGCTTGAGTAACTGTTGTTTGGTTGGAGTGGCTGGAGTAACTGTGAAAAGTGTTAAATTAGCTGAAAGTGCTGATCATGTTTTTCAAAAATTATTATTATTTTTTTTTACAAAAATTATTTTTTTATTTTTATTTTTTTTAAATGTACAGCAAACACTGTACTCTCATGTAATGTAGCCCGAACGTGGACTGTCTACAATATCTTTTTAGCCCTTTGCACAGAAGAGAACTGTCTAAAGCTCATTCTTTGAGCATGTGTCTTTTCCTCCAAAGGGACCTACACTTTTCTCAGCACGGACTTAGGACTGGCCCCGGTGGAGTGTCTAAATACTTGGTATACTGAAAATGTTTCCCTTTCCTGCGAGAAGTAGTTGTGTACTGCAATGTACTGTTAGGCATACTTGCTCTTTTCTCGTCTCCAGACAATTTACTGTACTCTGGGCGAACAGGCCCTGCTGTCTATCCTCCGTAAAGGGGTATACCCTCTTCCCACACTTTACAGTCGAGACTACGCACACCGACGGGACAGCAGAGAAAAGATGTACAGCAAACACTGTACTCTCATGTAATGCAGTCCCAAAGTGAACTGTCTACAATCTCTTTTTAGCCCTTTGCACAGAAGAGAACTGTCTAAAGCTCCATTTTTTTTTTTTAGAGCATAGAAGTGATGCTGCACTGCTAATACTGATAGAAATCTATACAGATGGTGAGCTTCATATATACAGATAAAAGCATTATTAAATTCAGTGATCATTGACCAATTCAATATAGGTCAATTACAAGAAACCCAATTCTTTCAGTAAGTGAATATACATTTCCATACAATAATACATTCATAATCCTCCAAGTATTAAAAAAGTCCTATAATTCTTCAAAATACAAATACACATATAATAATATCAATGTCTCCTATAAATAAACATATAATACTGGAAAAGTCTACAATTTCTGGGAAAATTGTGTGAAGTGTTCTTGTCTCCACCTACTGGAGAGGGCAGAGTAACTGGGTGGAGTGGCTTGAGTAACTGTTGTTTGGTTGGAGTGGCTGGAGTAACTGTGAAAAGTGTTAAATTAGCTGAAAGTGCTGAACATGTTTTTCAAAAATTATTATTTTTTTTTTTCCAAAAATGATTTTTTTTTTTGTAATTTTTTTTTTTTTTAAATGTACAGCAAACACTGTACTCTCATGTAATGTAGCCCGAAAGTGGACTGTCTACAATATCTTTTTAGCCCTTTGCACAGAAGAGAACTGCCTAAAGCTCATTCTTTGAGCATGTGTCTTTTCCTCCAAAGGGACCTACCCTTTTCTCAGCACGGACTTAGGACTGGCCCCGGTGGAGTGTCTAAATACTTGGTATACTGAAAATGTTTCCCTTTCCTGCGAGAAGTAGTTGTGTACTGCAATGTACTGTTAGGCATACTTGCTCTTTTCTCGTCTCCAGACAATTCACTGTACTCTGGGCGAACAGGCCCTGCTGTCTATCCTCCGTAAAGGGGTATACCCTCTTCCCACACTTTACAGTCGAGACTACGCACACCGACGGGACAGCAGAGAAAAGATGTACAGCAAACACTGTACTCTCATGTAATGCAGTCCCAAAGTGAACTGTCTACAATCTCTTTTTAGCCCTTTGCACAGAAGAGAACTGTCTAAAGCTCCATTTTTTTTTTTTAGAGCATAGAAGTGATGCTGCACTGCTAATACTGATAGAAATCTATACAGATGGTGAGCTTTATATATACAGATAAAAGCATTATTAAATCCAGTGATCATTGACCAATTCAATATACGTCAATTACAAGAAACCCAATTCTTTCAGTAAGTGAATATACATTTCCATACAATAATACATTCATAATCCTCCAAGTATTAAAAAAGTCCCATAATTCTTCAAAATACAAATAAACATATAATAATATCAATGTCTCCTATAAATAAACATATAATATTGGAAAAGTCTACAATTTCTGGGAAAATTGTATGAAGTGTTCTTGTCTCCACCTACTGGAGTGGGCAGAGTAACTGGGTGGAGTGGCTTGAGTAACTGTTGTTTGGTTGGAGTGGCTGGAGTAACTGTGAAAAGTGTTAACCACTTCAGCCCCGGACCATTTGGCAGCCAAAGGACCAGAGGTCTTTTTTCAATTTCGCACTGCACTGCTTTAACTGGTAATTGCGCGGTCATGCAATGTTGTAACCAAACGAAATTTGCGTCCTTTTCTTCCCACAAATAGAGCTTCCTTTTGATGGTATTTGATTGCCTCTGTGATTTTTATTTTTTGCGCTATAAACGGAAAAAGACCGCAAATTTTGAAAAAAAAAGATATTTTCTACTTTTTGTTATAAGAAAAATCCAATAAACTCAATTTTAGTCAAACATTTGGGCCAAAATGTATTCAGCCACATGTCATTAGTAAAAAAAATGCCAATAAGCGTATATTTATTGGTTTGCGCAAAAGTTATAGCGTCTACAAACTAGAGTACATTTTCTGGAATTTACACCGCTTTTAATTTATGACTGCCTATCTCATTTCTTGAGGTGCTAAAATGGCAGGGAAGTACAAAACCCCCCCAAATGACCCCATTTTGGAAAGTAGACACCCCAAGCTATTTGCTGAGAGGCATGTTGAGCCCTTTTAATATTTTTTTTTTTTAGTCCCAAGTGATTGAAAAAATAAAAAAAAAAAAAAAAAAGAATTTATTCAAAAAGTTGTCACTAAATGATATATTGCTCACACATGCCATGGTTATATGTGGAATTGCACCCCAAAATACATTTTGCCACTTCTCCTGAGTACGGGGATACCACATGTGTGGGACTTTTTGGGAGCCTAGCCGCGTACGGGGCCCCGAAACCCAAGCACCACCTTCAGCATTTCTAAGGGTGCAAATTTTTGATTTCACTCCTCACTACCTATCACAGTTTCGAAGGCCATAAAATGCCAAAATTGCACAAAACCCCCCCCAAATGACCCCATTTTGGAAAGTAGACACCCCAAGCTATTTGCTGAGAGGCATGTTGAGTACATGGAATATTTTATATTTTGCCACAAGTTGCGGGAATATTACAAACTTTTTTTTTTTTTTTGCCCAAAGTTGTCACTAAATGATATATTGCCCACACATGCCATGGGCATATGTGGAATTACACCCCAAAATACATTCTGCTGCTTCTCCTGAGTACGGGGATACCACATGTGTGGGACTTTTTGGGAGCCTATCCGCATACGGGACCCCGAAAACCAAGCACCGCTTTCAGGATTTCTAAGGGCATAAATTTTTGATTTCACTCCTCACTACCTATCACTACCTATCACAGTTTTGAAGACCATAAAATGCCAAGATGGCACAAAACCCCCCCAAATGACCCCATTTTGGAAAGTAGACACCCCAAGCTATTTGCTGAGAGGCATGTTGAGCCCGTTGAATATTTTTTTGAATTGAATAAAGACAAAAAAAATAAATAAAAAAAATTGATTCAAAAAGTTGTCACTAAATGATATATTGCTCACACATGTCATGGTTATATGTGGTATTGCACCCCAAAATACATTTTGCTGCTTCTCCTGAGTATGGGGATACCACACGTGTGGGACTTTTTGGGAGCCTAGCCGCGTACGGGGCCCCGAAACCCAAGCACCGCCTTCAGGATTTCTAAGGGTGCAAATTTTTGATTTCACTCCTCACTACCTATCACAGTTTCGAAGGCCATAAAATGCCAAAATAGCACAAAACCCCCCCAAATGACCCCATTTTGGAAAGTAGACACCCCAAGCTATTTGTTGAGAGGCATGGTGAGTATTTTACAGCTCTCATGTGTTTTTGAAAATGAAGAAAGTAAAGAAAAAAAAAATTTTTTTTTTTCTTTTTTCAATTTTCAAAACATTGTGACAAAAAGCGAGATCTGCAAAATACTCACCATACCTCTCAGCAAATAGCTTGGGGTGTCTACTTTCCAAAATGGGGTCATTTGGGGGTGGTTTGTGCCATCTGGGCATTCCATGGCCTCCGAAACTGTGATTGGCAGTGAGGAGTGAAATAAAAAAAAATTACACCCTTAGAAAGCCTGAAGGCGGTGCTTGGATTTTGGGGTCCCGTACGCGGCTAGGCTCCCAAAAAGTCCCACACATGTGGTATCCCCGTACTCAGGAGAAGCAACAGAATGTATTTTGGGGTGTATCTCCACATATGCCCATGGCATGTTTGAGCAATATATCATTTAGTGACAACTTTTTGTAAAAAAAATTATTATTTTTTTTTTTTTTTTTCATTATTCAATCTCTTGGGACCAAAAAAAAAAAATATTTAATGGGCTCAACATTGCTCTCAGCAAATAGCTTGGGGTCATTTGGGGGGGGTTTGAACTGTCCTGGCATTTTATGCACAACATTTAGAAGCCTATGTCACACGTCACCCACTCTTCTAACCACTTGAAGATAAAGCCCTTTCTGACACTTTTTGTTTACATGAAAACATATTTTTTTTTTGCAAGAAAACTACGTTGAACCCCCAAACACTATATATATTGTTAAAGCAAAGGCCCTACAGATTAAAATGGTGGGTGTTGCATTTTTTTTTTCCACACAGTATTTGCGCAGCGAATTTTCAAACGCATTTTTTGTGGAAAAAATACACTTTTTTTTATTTTAATGCACTTAAACACACTATATTGCTCAAATTTTTGATGAAATAAAAAATATGATCTTAGGCCGAGTACATGGATACCAAACACGACATGCTTTAAAATTGCGCACAAACACGCAGTGGTACAGGTTACCACATTAGATTCACGGAGGAGGTCTACTGCTAAAATTACTGCCCTCGATCTGACCTTCGCGGTGATACCTCACATGCATGGTGCAATTGCTGTTTACATATGACGCCAGACCGACGCTTGTGTTCGCCTTTGCGCAAGAGAAGGGGGGGCAGGGGTGCTTTTTTTTTTTTTTTTTGTTTTTTTTTTTCTTTTTATTTAGCTTTTTTATTTTATTTTTAAACTGTTCCTTCCATTTTTTTTTCTTAGTTGTCATTTTTATTGTTATCGCAGGGAATGTAAATATCCCCTATGATAGCAATAGGCAGTGACAGGTACTCTTTTTTTGAAAAAATTGGGGTCTATTAGACCCTAGATCTTTCCTCTGCCCTCAAAGCATCTGACCACACCAAGATCGGTGTGATAAAATGCTTTCCCAATTTTCCAATGGCGCGGTGGGTATGCCCACCATTAGAATACCTCCCTTCATCCACCCACTTCTAATGATGGGCATACATGCACCATTTATATATGCCGAAGCATGGGGGCATCCTCCCGCAAAAAAAGTTATGCCACGTACACATGGTCGGACTTTTTTCGACCGTATGTACGTGGCATTAGGAGCAAAATCGCTCCTCCGCCCTCTGCTGCCCCCATGCTTCGGCATATATGCTCTTTTTTTTAACTGTGGTGGTGAAATCACCTCCTACAGCGTTGGAGTCGCGGCTTTATGTATCGTGGGAGCAAACGCTGTTGCTGTCAAGATAAATAAATCCACGCTGCAACTGAATGGCGTACCTGCTAAGCAAATAATGGTTAACATTAAAACTAAGTAACATTACAGTATAACAGTAAGACCTTACCATACCATACCTGCAAAGCAAATACCAAAAAAAAAACATAGTAAAAAATAAAACATTTTGTTAACGCAACCGGTGCCTAAAATATATATATGCCGAAGCATGGGGGCATCCTCCCGCAAAAAAGTTATGCCACGTACACATGGTCGGACTTTTTTCGACCGTATGTACGTGGCATTAGGAGCAAAATCGCTCCTCCGCCCTCTGCTGCCCCCATGCTTCGGCATATATGCTCTTTTTTTTAACTGTGGTGGTGAAATCACCTCCTACAGCGTTGGAGTCGCGGCTTTATGTATCGTGGGAGCAAACGCTGTTGCTGTCAAGATAAATAAATCCACGCTGCAACTGAATGGCGTACCTGCTAAGCAAATAATGGTTAACATTAAAACAAAGTAACATTAGAGTATAACAGTAAGACCTTACCATACCATACCTGCAAAGCAAATACCAAAAAAAAAAACATAGTAAAAAATAAAACATTTTGTTAACGCAACCGGTGCCTAAAATATATATATGCCGAAGCATGGGGGCATCCTCCCGCAAAAAAGTTATGCCACGTACACATGGTCGGACTTTTTTCGACCGTATGTACGTGGCATTAGGAGCAAAATCGCTCCTCCGCCCTCTGCTGCCCCCATGCTTCGGCATATATGCTCTTTTTTTTAACTGTGGTGGTGAAATCACCTCCTACAGTGTTGGAGTCGCGGCTTTATGTATCGTGGGAGCAAACGCTGTTGCTGTCAAGATAAATAAATCCGCGCTGCAACTGAATGGCGCACCTGAAAACAAAAAAAATGGTTAACAATAAAACATACCTGAAAAGCAAGCATGATAAAACATAATAAAACATTGCAGAATAGAATAGAGTAAAAAAGAGCAACAATAGAGAGAGAGAGAGAGAGAAAAATAAAACGACAACTATTTTTGGTTTTTTTATTTTATATTTTTTTGGGGGGGTTTTTTTTTTTTTGTACTTTTACACTTTTTTTTTTTTTAAACTATAACTATAATTTTAACTGTAACGGTCGGGTCTCAAAATGCGATGGCATTCTTGAGACCCTGTAACTATAATTTTAACTGCAACGGTCGGGTCTCAAAATGCGATGGCATTCTTGAGACCCTGTGAAAGTGTATCCTAGCCTGTGAAATGCTGTACCCTACGCTAAAACCTCACTAGTGAGTGGTAGCGTTCAAAACATTCACCAACGCAGAGACCAGGATTGTCAGGACAGCGTGGACAATAATAACGGCTGTCACGCCTACATCCGCGCTTGCTACAGACACGACATCTTTTTTGGGGGGCTCGTTGGGTAGGGGTACTCGGGAGGACATAAGGGTAATGCCTCTCATGCAGCCGGCTTACTGCATTTGGTAGGGGATGTTGAGGTGTGGAATCGCCTGGATACAGGAGTTCCATGGCAACCGCTCCCTGGAATTCAAGGAAGGGTAACGTCCCGCCTGAAGCTCCGTATAGCACATGAGCATTCAGCAAAGCCAATTGGAATAAATAAATAGACACTTTTTTGTACCAGCGTCTAGCCTTACGGACAACTAGGTACGGCGCCAACAACTGGTCGTTGAGGTCCACCCCTCCCATATTAAGGTTGTATTCGTGGACACAGAGGGGTTTCGTCACAACACCAGCCGCCGTACGAATTTGGACTGTCGTGTCTGCATGAAGGGAGGTAAGAAGGAAAACATTCTTATTATCCCTCCACTTCACAGCGAGCAAGTTATTACACTTCAAGCAGGCTCTCTCCCCCAGCCTAAGACGGGACTCTACAAGCCGCTGGGGAAAGCCCCGGCGATTAGGTCGCACGGTGCCACATGCTCCAATCTGCTGATCAAACAAGTGACTAAACAGTGGCACGCTCGTGTAATAATTGTCCACGTACAAGTGGTACCCCTTTCCGAATAAGGGTGACGCCAAGTTCCACACTATCTTGCCAGCGCTCCCTATGTAATCTGGACAGTTCTCCGGCTCTACGTAACTATCTTTTCCCTCATAAACCGAAAAGCTCCACGTATAGCCTGTTGCCCTGTCACAGAGCTTGTAGAGCTTGACCCCGTATCTGGCACGCTTGCTGGGAAGGAACTGTTTGAAAGACAAGCGGCCAGAAAACTTAATCAGGGACTCGTCAACGCAGACAACTTGATTGGGCGTAAACAAGGCTGCAAAACATTGGTTGAAGTGGTTTATGAGGGGCCGAATTTTGTAGAGCCGATCAAATTCAGGGTCTCCACGAGGACGACAAAGTTCATTGTCACTGAAGTGCATGAACCGCAAAATCATCTCGTATCGTGCCCTGGACATGGAGCAAGAGAACACGGGCATTTGGTGGTGCGGTAAAGGTGGACCAATAAGACCTCAGAGTCGGGAATTTGTGTATGCCCATGTTGAGGGAAAGGCCCAGAAAGGTCTTAAATTCGGAAACCGTAATTGGTTTCCAATCTCTGGCAAGGGAAGGCACTTGGGGATTAGCGGCGATGTATTGACCAGCGTATATATTACTTTGGTCCACAATAGATCTATAGAGATCTTCCGTGAAAAACAGCGAATAAAAATCGGATGGCTTAAAATCAGCTGTTTCCACCTGAATACCGGGTTGGCCAGTGAATGGGGGAAGTACGGGTCCTGCAGAAGTGGTGGGCACCCAATCAGGATTGGCGAATTCTGCAGGAAGGACACTATGTGATCGACGGACCTGCCTTTGTCTTCTTCTTGGTGGCAGCGGGACACTACTTGTGCTTGCCACCTCGCCAGCTTGAACTGCACTTATGGGACTCGCCACGTCACCAAGTGTTACTGCAGAGCTGGTTTGACTACGTCCAGGGTGTACTAGGCCGCTGGTGCTTGCCAGTTCACCAGAAGGAATAGCGGCGCTAGTACTTCTCTGCTCCATACGAGAGACCTGCGGTTCCTGCACCTCAACAACATCAGAAGATCGGGATCGGGTACGCCTGACCTTAGCAGGGACCACACCTTCGTCGCCAGAGCTATCTGTCATGGAGCCGCTGTCGTCTACTGGATCGTATTCTGAGCCTGATTGTGACAGATGAGTGACCTCCTCTTCACTATCTGACATACTCAGAAACAAGTAGGCCTGTTCACTAGTGTACTTGCGATTTGCCATTTTGGGCTCTAAATTTAGTAGTACACTAGTGAGATTCACAGGAAAAAAAGCTCCTAGGCTGCTGGCGACAGAATCAAAACGCTACCAAAAAACTGTTAGCGATCGCAGGGATCAGGCCTGACTCTGCGAACGCTGCAGTTATGTGTGCTTAGTGTTTTGGAAGTGACAGTGATCGATCGATACTGCACTTGGGTGGGCTGGGCTGGGCTGGGCGGAGGGGGAAAACGCAGGTGCTAGCAGGTATCTGGGCTGATCCCGCTAACAATGCGTTTTTTGGAACCCTAAACTGCTGGGACGCTAGTATAGATCTGATCAGATACTATACCACTAAGGGAGGTGTATGCTTTGCGCGTGGGTGTTTGCGGTACTGGCACTAACCTGGGGCGACGCAGACCTTATTTGACCCTAAAACCTAATTGATATCACCCGCCGGGCGATCAGGGGGTTAAACCGATAGTTGGGTAATAAATGGCGGGTGCCCTGACAGTATAAAAAAACAAGCTAACTAACCAGCGTCACCCGTAACAGTTATACGGTGATCACTGGTGAAAGGGTTAACTAGGGGCAATCAGGGGGTTAAAACCTTTATTAGGTAATATATGGGGGTACCTGACACTATATAAAAACCTGACGGGGAACCTAAATAACTAAATAACTAACTGGCTAACCAGCGTCACCAGTGACACTTATACTGTGATCACTGGTGAAAGAGTTAACTCTAGGGGCAATCAAGGGGTTAAAACCTTTATTTAGGTTGTAATATGGGGGTACCTGACCTATAAACCTATTTATAATCCTATATAAACCTGGCGGTTACCTAAAAAAAAAAACTGGCTACCTAGCGGCACCAGTGACACTAATAGAGCGATCAAAAAAACGATCGCTTAGTGACACTGGCAAAAGGGGGTGAAAGGGTTACCTAGGGGGCAATCAAGGGGTTAAACCTTTATTGGGGGGGGGGGTAGGGGGCTACCTTAGACCTAAAGGGGCCTAAAACTAACTGCCCTGACAGTTATTGCAGTCACACTGACACTAAATGCAGTGATCAGTAAAATAAATGATCACTGCAATCAGTGACACTGTGACTGGGGGGGCAGGGGGTGATCTGGGGGGTGATCAGGGGGTGACAGGGGGGGTGAAATATGTGCCTATGTGTGCCTGGTGTCAGTGTAGTGTTTGTGCACTAACCTGATGTCTTCACAGCTCCGCGTCCCGGTCAGAAAGACCGACACGAGGAGCGTGACATCACTTCCCCTTGCCTGTGTTTACAATTACACAGGAAGGGGAAGGAAGGGGAAGCATCTCATTGGCCAGAGCGATCGTGAGGGGGTGGCCAGAAACGACTGGCCGTCCCCTCATCCCGCATCGCTTCTGGAGCCATCCCGACCGTCCCCGCCGGCGGAGGGGGGTCCGATCGGACCCCCCAACCGCCTGAAGAATGGCACGTACAGGTACGTGATTCTGCCTGTACGTGCCATTCTGTTGACGTATATATACATGGGGCGGTCGGGAAGTGGTTAAATTAGCTGAAAGTGCTGAACATGTTTTTCAAAAATTATTATTTTTATTTTTTTCCAAAAATGATTTTTTTTTCTCAAAATTTTTTTTTTTTTTTTAAATGTACAGCAAACACTGTACTCTCATGTAATGTAGCCCGAAAGTGGACTGTCTACAATATCTTTTTAGCCCTTTGCACAGAAGAGAAGTGCCTAAAGCTCATTCTTTGAGCATGTGTCTTTTCCTCCAAAGGGACCTACTCTTTTCTCAGCACGGACTTAGGACTGGCCACGGTGGAGTGTCTAAATACTTGGTATACTGAAAATGTTTCCCTCTCCTGCGAGAAGTAGTTGTGTACTGCAATGTACTGTTAGGCATACTTGCTCTTTTCTCGTCTCCAGACAATTCACTGTACTCTGGGCGAACAGGCCCTGCTGTCTATCCTCCGTAAAGGGGTATACCCTCTTCCCACACTTTACAGTCGAGACTACGCACACCGACGGGACAGCAGAGAAGAGATGTACAGCAAACACTGTACTCTCATGTAATGCAGTCCCAAAGTGAACTGTCTACAATCTCTTTTTAGCCCTTTGCACAGAAGAGAACTGTCTAAAGCTCCATTTTTTTTTTAGAGCATAGAAGTGATGCTGCACTGCTAATACTGATAGAAATCTATACAGATGGTGAGCTTTATATTTACAGATAAAAGCATTATTAAATCCAGTGATCATTGACCAATTCAATATACGTCAATTACAAGAAACCCAATTCTTTCAGTAAGTGAATATACATTTCCATACAATAATACATTCATAATCCTCCAAGTATTAAAAAAGTCCCATAATTCTTCAAAATACAAATAAACATATAATAATATCAATGTCTCCTATAAATAAACATATAATACTGGAAAAGTCTACAATTTCTGGGAAAATTGTGTGAAGTGTTCTTGCCTCCACCTACTGGAGTGGGCAGAGTAACTGGGTGGAGTGGCTTGAGTAACTGTTGTTTGGTTGGAGTGGCTGGAGTAACTGTGAAAAGTGTTAAATTAGCTGAAAGTGCTGATCATGTTTTTCAAAAATTATTATTATTTTTTTTTACAAAAATTATTTTTTTATTTTTATTTTTTTTAAATGTACAGCAAACACTGTACTCTCATGTAATGTAGCCCGAACGTGGACTGTCTACAATATCTTTTTAGCCCTTTGCACAGAAGAGAACTGTCTAAAGCTCATTCTTTGAGCATGTGTCTTTTCCTCCAAAGGGACCTACACTTTTCTCAGCACGGACTTAGGACTGGCCCCGGTGGAGTGTCTAAATACTTGGTATACTGAAAATGTTTCCCTTTCCTGCGAGAAGTAGTTGTGTACTGCAATGTACTGTTAGGCATACTTGCTCTTTTCTCGTCTCCAGACAATTTACTGTACTCTGGGCGAACAGGCCCTGCTGTCTATCCTCCGTAAAGGGGTATACCCTCTTCCCACACTTTACAGTCGAGACTACGCACACCGACGGGACAGCAGAGAAAAGATGTACAGCAAACACTGTACTCTCATGTAATGCAGTCCCAAAGTGAACTGTCTACAATCTCTTTTTAGCCCTTTGCACAGAAGAGAACTGTCTAAAGCTCCATTTTTTTTTTTAGAGCATAGAAGTGATGCTGCACTGCTAATACTGATAGAAATCTATACAGATGGTGAGCTTCATATATACAGATAAAAGCATTATTAAATTCAGTGATCATTGACCAATTCAATATAGGTCAATTACAAGAAACCCAATTCTTTCAGTAAGTGAATATACATTTCCATACAATAATACATTCATAATCCTCCAAGTATTAAAAAAGTCCTATAATTCTTCAAAATACAAATACACATATAATAATATCAATGTCTCCTATAAATAAACATATAATACTGGAAAAGTCTACAATTTCTGGGAAAATTGTGTGAAGTGTTCTTGTCTCCACCTACTGGAGAGGGCAGAGTAACTGGGTGGAGTGGCTTGAGTAACTGTTGTTTGGTTGGAGTGGCTGGAGTAACTGTGAAAAGTGTTAAATTAGCTGAAAGTGCTGAACATGTTTTTCAAAAATTATTATTTTTTTTTTTCCAAAAATGATTTTTTTTTTTTTTTGTAATTTTTTTTTTTTTTTAAATGTACAGCAAACACTGTACTCTCATGTAATGTAGCCCGAAAGTGGACTGTCTACAATATCTTTTTAGCCCTTTGCACAGAAGAGAACTGCCTAAAGCTCATTCTTTGAGCATGTGTCTTTTCCTCCAAAGGGACCTACCCTTTTCTCAGCACGGACTTAGGACTGGCCCCGGTGGAGTGTCTAAATACTTGGTATACTGAAAATGTTTCCCTTTCCTGCGAGAAGTAGTTGTGTACTGCAATGTACTGTTAGGCATACTTGCTCTTTTCTCGTCTCCAGACAATTCACTGTACTCTGGGCGAACAGGCCCTGCTGTCTATCCTCCGTAAAGGGGTATACCCTCTTCCCACACTTTACAGTCGAGACTACGCACACCGACGGGACAGCAGAGAAAAGATGTACAGCAAACACTGTACTCTCATGTAATGCAGTCCCAAAGTGAACTGTCTACAATCTCTTTTTAGCCCTTTGCACAGAAGAGAACTGTCTAAAGCTCCATTTTTTTTTTTTAGAGCATAGAAGTGATGCTGCACTGCTAATACTGATAGAAATCTATACAGATGGTGAGCTTTATATATACAGATAAAAGCATTATTAAATCCAGTGATCATTGACCAATTCAATATACGTCAATTACAAGAAACCCAATTCTTTCAGTAAGTGAATATACATTTCCATACAATAATACATTCATAATCCTCCAAGTATTAAAAAAGTCCCATAATTCTTCAAAATACAAATAAACATATAATAATATCAATGTCTCCTATAAATAAACATATAATATTGGAAAAGTCTACAATTTCTGGGAAAATTGTATGAAGTGTTCTTGTCTCCACCTACTGGAGTGGGCAGAGTAACTGGGTGGAGTGGCTTGAGTAACTGTTGTTTGGTTGGAGTGGCTGGAGTAACTGTGAAAAGTGTTAACCACTTCAGCCCCGGACCATTTGGCAGCCAAAGGACCAGAGGTCTTTTTTCAATTTCGCACTGCACTGCTTTAACTGGTAATTGCGCGGTCATGCAATGTTGTAACCAAACGAAATTTGCGTCCTTTTCTTCCCACAAATAGAGCTTCCTTTTGATGGTATTTGATTGCCTCTGTGATTTTTATTTTTTGCGCTATAAACGGAAAAAGACCGCAAATTTTGAAAAAAAAAGATATTTTCTACTTTTTGTTATAAGAAAAATCCAATAAACTCAATTTTAGTCAAACATTTGGGCCAAAATGTATTCAGCCACATGTCATTAGTAAAAAAAATGCCAATAAGCGTATATTTATTGGTTTGCGCAAAAGTTATAGCGTCTACAAACTAGAGTACATTTTCTGGAATTTACACCGCTTTTAATTTATGACTGCCTATCTCATTTCTTGAGGTGCTAAAATGGCAGGGAAGTACAAAACCCCCCCAAATGACCCCATTTTGGAAAGTAGACACCCCAAGCTATTTGCTGAGAGGCATGTTGAGCCCATTGAATATTTTTTTTTTTTTTAGTCCCAAGTGATTGAATAAAGACAAAAAAAAAAAAAAAAAAAAAAGAATTTATTCAAAAAGTTGTCACTAAATGATATATTGCTCACACATGCCATGGTTATATGTGGAATTGCACCCCAAAATACATTTTGCCACTTCTCCTGAGTACGGGGATACCACATGTGTGGGACTTTTTGGGAGCCTAGCCGCGTACGGGGCCCCGAAACCCAAGCACCACCTTCAGCATTTCTAAGGGTGCAAATTTTTGATTTCACTCCTCACTACCTATCACAGTTTCGAAGGCCATAAAATGCCAAAATTGCACAAAACCCCCCCAAATGACCCCATTTTGGAAAGTAGACACCCCAAGCTATTTGCTGAGAGGCATGTTGAGTACATGGAATATTTTATATTTTGCCACAAGTTGCGGGAATATTACAAACTTTTTTTTTTTTTTTTTTTGCCCAAAGTTGTCACTAAATGATATATTGCCCACACATGCCATGGGCATATGTGGAATTACACCCCAAAATACATTCTGCTGCTTCTCCTGAGTACGGGGATACCACATGTGTGGGACTTTTTGGGAGCCTATCCGCATACGGGACCCCGAAAACCAAGCACCGCTTTCAGGATTTCTAAGGGCATAAATTTTTGATTTCACTCCTCACTACCTATCACTACCTATCACAGTTTTGAAGACCATAAAATGCCAAGATGGCACAAAACCCCCCCAAATGACCCCATTTTGGAAAGTAGACACCCCAAGCTATTTGCTGAGAGGCATGTTGAGCCCGTTGAATATTTTTTTGAATTGAATAAAGACAAAAAAAATAAATAAAAAAAATTGATTCAAAAAGTTGTCACTAAATGATATATTGCTCACACATGTCATGGTTATATGTGGAATTGCACCCCAAAATACATTTTGCTGCTTCTCCTGAGTATGGGGATACCACACGTGTGGGACTTTTTGGGAGCCTAGCCGCGTACGGGGCCCCGAAACCCAAGCACCGCCTTCAGGATTTCTAAGGGTGCAAATTTTTGATTTCACTCCTCACTACCTATCACAGTTTCGAAGGCCATAAAATGCCAAAATAGCACAAAACCCCCCCAAATGACCCCCATTTTGGAAAGTAGACACCCCAAGCTATTTGTTGAGAGGCATGGTGAGTATTTTACAGCTCTCATGTGTTTTTGAAAATGAAGAAAGTAAAGAAAAAAAAATTTTTTTTTTTCTTTTTTCAATTTTCAAAACATTGTGACAAAAAGCGAGATCTGCAAAATACTCACCATACCTCTCAGCAAATAGCTTGGGGTGTCTACTTTCCAAAATGGGGTCATTTGGGGGTGGTTTGTGCCATCTGGGCATTCCATGGCCTCCGAAACTGTGATTGGCAGTGAGGAGTGAAATAAAAAAAAAATTACACCCTTAGAAAGCCTGAAGGCGGTGCTTGGATTTTGGGGTCCCGTACGCGGCTAGGCTCCCAAAAAGTCCCACACATGTGGTATCCCCGTACTCAGGAGAAGCAACAGAATGTATTTTGGGGTGTATCTCCACATATGCCCATGGCATGTTTGAGCAATATATCATTTAGTGACAACTTTTTGTAAAAAAAAAATTATTTTTTTTTTTTTTTCATTATTCAATCTCTTGGGACCAAAAAAAAAAAAATTTAATGGGCTCAACATTGCTCTCAGCAAATAGCTTGGGGTCATTTGGGGGGGGGGGGTTGAACTGTCCTGGCATTTTATGCACAACATTTAGAAGCCTATGTCACACGTCACCCACTCTTCTAACCACTTGAAGATAAAGCCCTTTCTGACACTTTTTGTTTACATGAAAACATATTTTTTTTTTGCAAGAAAACTACGTTGAACCCCCAAACACTATATATATTGTTAAAGCAAAGGCCCTACAGATTAAAATGGTGGGTGTTGCATTTTTTTTTTCCACACAGTATTTGCGCAGCGAATTTTCAAACGCATTTTTTGTGGAAAAAATACACTTTTTTTTTTTTTTAATGCACTTAAACACACTATATTGCTCAAATTTTTGATGAAATAAAAAATATGATCTTAGGCCGAGTACATGGATACCAAACACGACATGCTTTAAAATTGCGCACAAACACGCAGTGGTACAGGTTACCACATTAGATTCACGGAGGAGGTCTACTGCTAAAATTACTGCCCTCGATCTGACCTTCGCGGTGATACCTCACATGCATGGTGCAATTGCTGTTTACATATGACGCCAGACCGACGCTTGTGTTCGCCTTTGCGCAAGAGAAGGGGGGGCAGGGGTGCTTTTTTTTTTTTTTTTTTTTTTTTTGTTTTTTTTTTAGCTTTTTTATTTTATTTTTAAACTGTTCCTTCCATTTTTTTTTCTTAGTTGTCATTTTTATTGTTATCGCAGGGAATGTAAATATCCCCTATGATAGCAATAGGCAGTGACAGGTACTCTTTTTTTGAAAAAATTGGGGTCTATTAGACCCTAGATCTTTCCTCTGCCCTCAAAGCATCTGACCACACCAAGATCGGTGTGATAAAATGCTTTCCCAATTTTCCAATGGCGCGGTGGGTATGCCCACCATTAGAATACCTCCCTTCATCCACCCACTTCTAATGATGGGCATACATGCACCATTTATATATGCCGAAGCATGGGGGCATCCTCCCGCAAAAAAAGTTATGCCACGTACACATGGTCGGACTTTTTTCGACCGTATGTACGTGGCATTAGGAGCAAAATCGCTCCTCCGCCCTCTGCTGCCCCCATGCTTCGGCATATATGCTCTTTTTTTTTTAACTGTGGTGGTGAAATCACCTCCTACAGCGTTGGAGTCGTGGCTTTATGTATCGTGGGAGCAAACGCTGTTGCTGTCAAGATAAATAAATCCACGCTGCAACTGAATGGCGTACCTGCTAAGCAAATAATGGTTAACATTAAAACTAAGTAACATTACAGTATAACAGTAAGACCTTACCATACCATACCTGCAAAGCAAATACCAAAAAAAAAACAAAAAAAATAAAAAATTTTTTTAACGCAACCGGTGCCTAAAATATATATATGCCGAAGCATGGGGGCATCCTCCCGCAAAAAAGTTATGCCACGTACACATGGTCGGACTTTTTTCGACCGTATGTACGTGGCATTAGGAGCAAAATCGCTCCTCCGCCCTTGCTGCCCCCATGCTTCGGCATATATGCTCTTTTTTTTAACTGTGGTGGTGAAATCACCTCCTACAGCGTTGGAGTCGCGGCTTTATGTATCGTGGGAGCAAACGCTGTTGCTGTCAAATAAATCCACGCTGCAACTGAATGGCGTACCTGCTAAGCAAATAATGGTTAACATTAAAACAAAGTAACATTAGAGTATAACAGTAAGACCTTACCATACCATACCTGCAAAGCAAATACCAAAAAAAAAAAAAAAATAGTAAAAAATAAAACATTTTGTTAACGCAACCGGTGCCTAAAATATATATATGCCGAAGCATGGGGGCATCCTGCCGCAAAAAAGTTATGCCACGTACACATGGTCGGACTTTTTTCGACCGTATGTACGTGGCATTAGGAGCAAAATCGCTCCTCCGCCCTCTGCTGCCCCCATGCTTCGGCATATATGCTCTTTTTTTTTTTTAACTGTGGTGGTGAAATCACCTCCTACAGTGTTGGAGTCGCGGCTTTATGTATCGTGGGAGCAAACGCTGTTGCTGTCAAGATAAATAAATCCGCGCTGCAACTGAATGGCGCACCTGAAAACAAAAAAATGGTTAACAATAAAACATACCTGAAAAGCAAGCATGATAAAACATAATAAAACATTGCAGAATAGAATAGAGTAAAAAAGAGCAACAATAGAGAGAGAGAGAGAGAGAAAAAACAATAAAACGACAACTATTTTTGGTTTTTTATTTTATATTTTTTTGGGGGGGTTTTTTTTTTTTTTTTTTTTTTTTTTTTTTTTTTTTTGTACTTTTACACTTTTTTTTTTAAACTATAACTATAATTTTAACTGTAACGGTCGGGTCTCAAAATGCGATGGCATTCTTGAGACCCTGTAACTATAATTTTAACTGCAACGGTCGGGTCTCAAAATGCGATGGCATTCTTGAGACCCTGTGAAAGTGTATCCTAGCCTGTGAAATGCTGTACCCTACGCTAAAACCTCACTAGTGAGTGGTAGCGTTCAAAACATTCACCAACGCAGAGACCAGGATTGTCAGGACAGCGTGGACAATAATAACGGCTGTCACGCCTACATCCGCGCTTGCTACAGACACGACATCTTTTTTGGGGGGCTCGTTGGGTAGGGGTACTCGGGAGGACATAAGGGTAATGCCTCTCATGCAGCCGGCTTACTGCATTTGGTAGGGGATGTTGAGGTGTGGAATCGCCTGGATACAGGAGTTCCATGGCAACCGCTCCCTGGAATTCAAGGAAGGGTAACGTCCCGCCTGAAGCTCCGTATAGCACATGAGCATTCAGCAAAGCCAATTGGAATAAATAGACACTTTTTTGTACCAGCGTCTAGCCTTACGGACAACTAGGTACGGCGCCAACAACTGGTCGTTGAGGTCCACCCCTCCCATATTAAGGTTGTATTCGTGGACACAGAGGGGTTTCGTCACAACACCAGCCGCCGTACGAATTTGGACTGTCGTGTCTGCATGAAGGGAGGTAAGAAGGAAAACATTCTTATTATCCCTCCACTTCACAGCGAGCAAGTTATTACACTTCAAGCAGGCTCTCTCCCCCAGCCTAAGACGGGACTCTACAAGCCGCTGGGGAAAGCCCCGGCGATTAGGTCGCACGGTGCCACATGCTCCAATCTGCTGATCAAACAAGTGACTAAACAGTGGCACGCTCGTGTAATAATTGTCCACGTACAAGTGGTACCCCTTTCCGAATAAGGGTGACGCCAAGTTCCACACTATCTTGCCAGCGCTCCCTATGTAATCTGGACAGTTCTCCGGCTCTACGTAACTATCTTTTCCCTCATAAACCGAAAAGCTCCACGTATAGCCTGTTGCCCTGTCACAGAGCTTGTAGAGCTTGACCCCGTATCTGGCACGCTTGCTGGGAAGGAACTGTTTGAAAGACAAGCGGCCAGAAAACTTAATCAGGGACTCGTCAACGCAGACAACTTGATTGGGCGTAAACAAGGCTGCAAAACATTGGTTGAAGTGGTTTATGAGGGGCCGAATTTTGTAGAGCCGATCAAATTCAGGGTCTCCACGAGGACGACAAAGTTCATTGTCACTGAAGTGCATGAACCGCAAAATCATCTCGTATCGTGCCCTGGACATGGAGCAAGAGAACACGGGCATTTGGTGGTGCGGTAAAGGTGGACCAATAAGACCTCAGAGTCGGGAATTTGTGTATGCCCATGTTGAGGGAAAGGCCCAGAAAGGTCTTAAATTCGGAAACCGTAATTGGTTTCCAATCTCTGGCAAGGGAAGGCACTTGGGGATTAGCGGCGATGTATTGACCAGCGTATATATTACTTTGGTCCACAATAGATCTATAGAGATCTTCCGTGAAAAACAGCGAATAAAAATCGGATGGCTTAAAATCAGCTGTTTCCACCTGAATACCGGGTTGGCCAGTGAATGGGGGAAGTACGGGTCCTGCAGAAGTGGTGGGCACCCAATCAGGATTGGCGAATTCTGCAGGAAGGACACTATGTGATCGACGGACCTGCCTTTGTCTTCTTCTTGGTGGCAGCGGGACACTACTTGTGCTTGCCACCTCGCCAGCTTGAACTGCACTTATGGGACTCGCCACGTCACCAAGTGTTACTGCAGAGCTGGTTTGACTACGTCCAGGGTGTACTAGGCCGCTGGTGCTTGCCAGTTCACCAGAAGGAATAGCGGCGCTAGTACTTCTCTGCTCCATACGAGAGACCTGCGGTTCCTGCACCTCAACAACATCAGAAGATCGGGATCGGGTACGCCTGACCTTAGCAGGGACCACACCTTCGTCGCCAGAGCTATCTGTCATGGAGCCGCTGTCGTCTACTGGATCGTATTCTGAGCCTGATTGTGACAGATGAGTGACCTCCTCTTCACTATCTGACATACTCAGAAACAAGTAGGCCTGTTCACTAGTGTACTTGCGATTTGCCATTTTGGGCTCTAAATTTAGTAGTACACTAGTGAGATTCACAGGAAAAAAAGCTCCTAGGCTGCTGGCGACAGAATCAAAACGCTACCAAAAAAACTGTTAGCGATCGCAGGGATCAGGCCTGACTCTGCGAACGCTGCAGTTATGTGTGCTTAGTGTTTTGGAAGTGACAGTGATCGATCGATACTGCACTTGGGTGGGCTGGGCTGGGCTGGGCGGAGGGGGAAAACGCAGGTGCTAGCAGGTATCTGGGCTGATCCCGCTAACAATGCGTTTTTTGGAACCCTAAACTGCTGGGACGCTAGTATAGATCTGATCAGATACTATACCACTAAGGGAGGTGTATGCTTTGCGCGTGGGTGTTTGCGGTACTGGCACTAACCTGGGGCGACGCAGACCTTATTTGACCCTAAAACCTAATTGATATCACCCGCCGGGCGATCAGGGGGTTAAACCGATAGTTGGGTAATAAATGGCGGGTGCCCTGACAGTATAAAAAAACAAGCTAACTAACCAGCGTCACCCGTAACAGTTATACGGTGATCACTGGTGAAAGGGTTAACTAGGGGCAATCAGGGGGTTAAAACCTTTATTAGGTAATATATGGGGGTACCTGACACTATATAAAAACCTGACGGGGAACCTAAATAACTAAATAACTAACTGGCTAACCAGCGTCACCAGTGACACTTATACTGTGATCACTGGTGAAAGAGTTAACTCTAGGGGCAATCAAGGGGTTAAAACCTTTATTTAGGTTGTAATATGGGGGTACCTGACCTATAAACCTATTTATAATCCTATATAAACCTGGCGGTTACCTAAAAAAAAAACTGGCTACCTAGCGGCACCAGTGACACTAATAGAGCGATCAAAAAAACGATCGCTTAGTGACACTGGCAAAAGGGGGTGAAAGGGTTACCTAGGGGGCAATCAAGGGGTTAAACCTTTATTGGGGGGGGGTAGGGGGCTACCTTAGACCTAAAGGGGCCTAAAACTAACTGCCCTGACAGTTATTGCAGTCACACTGACACTAAATGCAGTGATCAGTAAAATAAATGATCACTGCAATCAGTGACACTGTGACTGGGGGGGCAGGGGGTGATCTGGGGGGTGATCAGGGGGTGACAGGGGGGGTGAAATATGTGCCTATGTGTGCCTGGTGTCAGTGTAGTGTTTGTGCACTAACCTGATGTCTTCACAGCTCCGCGTCCCGGTCAGAAAGACCGACACGAGGAGCGTGACATCACTTCCCCTTGCCTGTGTTTACAATTACACAGGAAGGGGAAGGAAGGGGAAGCATCTCATTGGCCAGAGCGATCGTGAGGGGGTGGCCAGAAACGACTGGCCGTCCCCTCATCCCGCATCGCTTCTGGAGCCATCCCGACCGTCCCCGCCGGCGGAGGGGGGTCCGATCGGACCCCCCAACCGCCTGAAGAATGGCACGTACAGGTACGTGATTCTGCCTGTACGTGCCATTCTGTTGACGTATATATACATGGGGCGGTCGGGAAGTGGTTAAATTAGCTGAAAGTGCTGAACATGTTTTTCAAAAATTATTATTTTTATTTTTTTCCAAAAATGATTTTTTTTTCTCAAAATTTTTTTTTTTTTTTTAAATGTACAGCAAACACTGTACTCTCATGTAATGTAGCCCGAAAGTGGACTGTCTACAATATCTTTTTAGCCCTTTGCACAGAAGAGAAGTGCCTAAAGCTCATTCTTTGAGCATGTGTCTTTTCCTCCAAAGGGACCTACTCTTTTCTCAGCACGGACTTAGGACTGGCCACGGTGGAGTGTCTAAATACTTGGTATACTGAAAATGTTTCCCTCTCCTGCGAGAAGTAGTTGTGTACTGCAATGTACTGTTAGGCATACTTGCTCTTTTCTCGTCTCCAGACAATTCACTGTACTCTGGGCGAACAGGCCCTGCTGTCTATCCTCCGTAAAGGGGTATACCCTCTTCCCACACTTTACAGTCGAGACTACGCACACCGACGGGACAGCAGAGAAGAGATGTACAGCAAACACTGTACTCTCATGTAATGCAGTCCCAAAGTGAACTGTCTACAATCTCTTTTTAGCCCTTTGCACAGAAGAGAACTGTCTAAAGCTCCATTTTTTTTTTAGAGCATAGAAGTGATGCTGCACTGCTAATACTGATAGAAATCTATACAGATGGTGAGCTTTATATTTACAGATAAAAGCATTATTAAATCCAGTGATCATTGACCAATTCAATATACGTCAATTACAAGAAACCCAATTCTTTCAGTAAGTGAATATACATTTCCATACAATAATACATTCATAATCCTCCAAGTATTAAAAAAGTCCCATAATTCTTCAAAATACAAATAAACATATAATAATATCAATGTCTCCTATAAATAAACATATAATACTGGAAAAGTCTACAATTTCTGGGAAAATTGTGTGAAGTGTTCTTGCCTCCACCTACTGGAGTGGGCAGAGTAACTGGGTGGAGTGGCTTGAGTAACTGTTGTTTGGTTGGAGTGGCTGGAGTAACTGTGAAAAGTGTTAAATTAGCTGAAAGTGCTGATCATGTTTTTCAAAAATTATTATTATTTTTTTTACAAAAATTATTTTTTTTTTTTTTGTAATTTTTTTTTTTTTTTAAATGTACAGCAAACACTGTACTCTCATGTAATGTAGCCCGAAAGTGGACTGTCTACAATATCTTTTTAGCCCTTTGCACAGAAGAGAACTGTCTAAAGCTCATTCTTTGCGCATGTGTCTTTCCCTCCAAAGGGACCTACACTTTTCTCAGCACGGACTTAGGACTGGCCCCGGTGGAGTGTCTAAATACTTGGTATACTGAAAATGTTTCCCTTTCCTGCGAGAAGTAGTTGTGTACTGCAATGTACTGTTAGGCATACTTGCTCTTTTCTCGTCTCCAGACAATTCACTGTACTCTGGGCGAACAGGCCCTGCTGTCTATCCTCCGTAAAGGGGTATACCCTCTTCCCACACTTTACAGTCGAGACTACGCACACCGACGGGACAGCAGAGAAAAGATGTACAGCAAACACTGTACTCTCATGTAATGCAGTCCCAAAGTGAACTGTCTACAATCTCTTTTTAGCCCTTTGCACAGAAGAGAACTGTCTAAAGCTCCATTTTTTTTTTTAGAGCATAGAAGTGATGCTGCACTGCTAATACTGATAGAAATCTATACAGATGGTGAGCTTTATATATACAGATAAAAGCATTATTAAATTCAGTGATCATTGACCAATTCAATATAGGTCAATTACAAGAAACCCAATTCTTTCAGTAAGTGAATATACATTTCCATACAATAATACATTCATAATCCTCCAAGTATTAAAAAAGTCCCATAATTCTTCAAAATACAAATAAACATATAATAATATCAATGTCTCCTATAAATAAACATATAATACTGGAAAAGTCTACAATTTCTGGGAAAATTGTGTGAAGTGTTCTTGTCTCCACCTACTGGAGAGGGCAGAGTAACTGGGTGGAGTGGCTTGAGTAACTGTTGTTTGGTTGGAGTGGCTGGAGTAACTGTGAAAAGTGTTAAATTAGCTGAAAGTGCTGATCATGTTTTTCAAAAATTATTATTATTTTTTTTCCAAAAATTTTTTTTATTTTTTTCAAATTTTTTTTTTTTTTAAATGTACAGCAAACACTGTACTCTCATGTAATGTAGCCCGAAAGTGGACTGTCTACAATATCTTTTTAGCCCTTTGCACAGAAGAGAACTGTCTAAAGCTCATTCTTTGAGCATGTGTCTTTTCCTCCAAAGGGACCTACACTTTTCTCAGCACGGACTTAGGACTGGCCCCGGTGGAGTGTCTAAATACTTGGTATACTGAAAATGTTTCCCTCTCCTGCGAGAAGTAGTTGTGTACTGCAATGTACTGTTAGGCATACTTGCTCTTTTCTCGTCTCCAGACAATTCACTGTACTCTGGGCGAACAGGCCCTGCTGTCTATCCTCCGTAAAGGGGTATACCCTCTTCCCACACTTTACAGTCGAGACTACGCACACCGACGGGACAGCAGAGAAAAGATGTACAGCAAACACTGTACTCTCATGTAATGCAGTCCCAAAGTGAACTGTCTACAATCTCTTTTTAGCCCTTTGCACAGAAGAGAACTGTCTAAAGCTCCATTTTTTTTTTTTAGAGCATAGAAGTGATGCTGCACTGCTAATACTGATAGAAATCTATACAGATGGTGAGCTTTATATATACAGATAAAAGCATTATTAAATTCAGTGATCATTGACCAATTCAATATAGGTCAATTACAAGAAACCCAATTCTTTCAGTAAGTGAATATACATTTCCATACAATAATACATTCATAATCCTCCAAGTATTAAAAAAGTCCTATAATTCTTCAAAATACAAATAAACATATAATAATATCAATGTCTCCTATAAATAAACATATAATACTGGAAAAGTCTACAATTTCTGGGAAAATTGTGTGAAGTGTTCTTGTCTCCACCTACTGGAGAGGGCAGAGTAACTGGGTGGAGTGGCTTGAGTAACTGTTGTTTGGTTGGAGTGGCTGGAGTAACTGTGAAAAGTGTTAAATTAGCTGAAAGTGCTGAACATGTTTTTCAAAAATTATTATTATTTTTTTTCCAAAAATGATTTTTTTTTTTTTTTGTAATTTTTTTTTTTTTTTAAATGTACAGCAAACACTGTACTCTCATGTAATGTAGCCCGAAAGTGGACTGTCTACAATATCTTTTTAGCCCTTTGCACAGAAGAGAACTGCCTAAAGCTCATTCTTTGAGCATGTGTCTTTTCCTCCAAAGGGACCTACCCTTTTCTCAGCACGGACTTAGGACTGGCCCCGGTGGAGTGTCTAAATACTTGGTATACTGAAAATGTTTCCCTTTCCTGCGAGAAGTAGTTGTGTACTGCAATGTACTGTTAGGCATACTTGCTCTTTTCTCGTCTCCAGACAATTCACTGTACTCTGGGCGAACAGGCCCTGCTGTCTATCCTCCGTAAAGGGGTATACCCTCTTCCCACACTTTACAGTCGAGACTACGCACACCGACGGGACAGCAGAGAAAAGATGTACAGCAAACACTGTACTCTCATGTAATGCAGTCCCAAAGTGAACTGTCTACAATCTCTTTTTAGCCCTTTGCACAGAAGAGAACTGTCTAAAGCTCCATTTTTTTTTTTTAGAGCATAGAAGTGATGCTGCACTGCTAATACTGATAGAAATCTATACAGATGGTGAGCTTTATATATACAGATAAAAGCATTATTAAATCCAGTGATCATTGACCAATTCAATATACGTCAATTACAAGAAACCCAATTCTTTCAGTAAGTGAATATACATTTCCATACAATAATACATTCATAATCCTCCAAGTATTAAAAAAGTCCCATAATTCTTCAAAATACAAATAAACATATAATAATATCAATGTCTCCTATAAATAAACATATAATATTGGAAAAGTCTACAATTTCTGGGAAAATTGTATGAAGTGTTCTTGTCTCCACCTACTGGAGTGGGCAGAGTAACTGGGTGGAGTGGCTTGAGTAACTGTTGTTTGGTTGGAGTGGCTGGAGTAACTGTGAAAAGTGTTAACCACTTCAGCCCCGGACCATTTGGCAGCCAAAGGACCAGAGGTCTTTTTTCAATTTCGCACTGCACTGCTTTAACTGGTAATTGCGCGGTCATGCAATGTTGTAACCAAACGAAATTTGCGTCCTTTTCTTCCCACAAATAGAGCTTCCTTTTGATGGTATTTGATTGCCTCTGTGATTTTTATTTTTTGCGCTATAAACGGAAAAAGACCGCAAATTTTGAAAAAAAAAGATATTTTCTACTTTTTGTTATAAGAAAAATCCAATAAACTCAATTTTAGTCAAACATTTGGGCCAAAATGTATTCAGCCACATGTCATTAGTAAAAAAAATGCCAATAAGCGTATATTTATTGGTTTGCGCAAAAGTTATAGCGTCTACAAACTAGAGTACATTTTCTGGAATTTACACCGCTTTTAATTTATGACTGCCTATCTCATTTCTTGAGGTGCTAAAATGGCAGGGAAGTACAAAACCCCCCCAAATGACCCCATTTTGGAAAGTAGACACCCCAAGCTATTTGCTGAGAGGCATGTTGAGCCCATTGAATATTTTTTTTTTTTAGTCCCAAGTGATTGAATAAAGACAAAAAAAAAAAAAAAAGAATTTATTCAAAAAGTTGTCACTAAATGATATATTGCTCACACATGCCATGGTTATATGTGGAATTGCACCCCAAAATACATTTTGCCACTTCTCCTGAGTACGGGGATACCACATGTGTGGGACTTTTTGGGAGCCTAGCCGCGTACGGGGCCCCGAACCCAAGCACCACCTTCAGCATTTCTAAGGGTGCAAATTTTTGATTTCACTCCTCACTACCTATCACAGTTTCGAAGGCCATAAAATGCCAAAATTGCACAAAACCCCCCCAAATGACCCCATTTTGGAAAGTAGACACCCCAAGCTATTTGCTGAGAGGCATGTTGAGTACATGGAATATTTTATATTTTGCCACAAGTTGCGGGAATATTACAAACTTTTTTTTTTTTTTTTTGCCCAAAGTTGTCACTAAATGATATATTGCCCACACATGCCATGGGCATATGTGGAATTACACCCCAAAATACATTCTGCTGCTTCTCCTGAGTACGGGGATACCACATGTGTGGGACTTTTTGGGAGCCTATCCGCATACGGGACCCCGAAAACCAAGCACCGCTTTCAGGATTTCTAAGGGCATAAATTTTTGATTTCACTCCTCACTACCTATCACTACCTATCACAGTTTTGAAGACCATAAAATGCCAAGATGGCACAAAACCCCCCCCCAAATGACCCCATTTTGGAAAGTAGACACCCCAAGCTATTTGCTGAGAGGCATGTTGAGCCCGTTGAATATTTTTTTGAATTGAATAAAGACAAAAAAAATAAATAAAAAAAATTGATTCAAAAAGTTGTCACTAAATGATATATTGCTCACACATGTCATGGTTATATGTGGAATTGCACCCCAAAATACATTTTGCTGCTTCTCCTGAGTATGGGGATACCACACGTGTGGGACTTTTTGGGAGCCTAGCCGCGTACGGGGCCCCGAAACCCAAGCACCGCCTTCAGGATTTCTAAGGGTGCAAATTTTTGATTTCACTCCTCACTACCTATCACAGTTTCGAAGGCCATAAAATGCCAAAATAGCACAAAACCCCCCCAAATGACCCCATTTTGGAAAGTAGACACCCCAAGCTATTTGTTGAGAGGCATGGTGAGTATTTTACAGCTCTCATGTGTTTTTGAAAATGAAGAAAGTAAAGAAAAAAAAAAATTTTTTTTTTTTTTTTTTCAATTTTCAAAACATTGTGACAAAAAGCGAGATCTGCAAAATACTCACCATACCTCTCAGCAAATAGCTTGGGGTGTCTACTTTCCAAAATGGGGTCATTTGGGGGTGGTTTGTGCCATCTGGGCATTCCATGGCCTCCGAAACTGTGATTGGCAGTGAGGAGTGAAATAAAAAAATTACACCCTTAGAAAGCCTGAAGGCGGTGCTTGGATTTTGGGGTCCCGTACGCGGCTAGGCTCCCAAAAAGTCCCACACATGTGGTATCCCCGTACTCAGGAGAAGCAACAGAATGTATTTTGGGGTGTATCTCCACATATGCCCATGGCATGTTTGAGCAATATATCATTTAGTGACAACTTTTTGTAAAAAAAATTATTATTTTTTTTTTTTTCATTATTCAATCTCTTGGGACCAAAAAAAAAAAATATTTAATGGGCTCAACATTGCTCTCAGCAAATAGCTTGGGGTCATTTGGGGGGGGGGGGTTTGAACTGTCCTGGCATTTTATGCACAACATTTAGAAGCCTATGTCACACGTCACCCACTCTTCTAACCACTTGAAGATAAAGCCCTTTCTGACACTTTTTGTTTACATGAAAACATATTTTTTTTTTGCAAGAAAACTACGTTGAACCCCCAAACACTATATATATTGTTAAAGCAAAGGCCCTACAGATTAAAATGGTGGGTGTTGCATTTTTTTTTTCCACACAGTATTTGCGCAGCGAATTTTCAAACGCATTTTTTGTGGAAAAAATACACTTTTTTTTATTTTAATGCACTTAAACACACTATATTGCTCAAATTTTTGATGAAATAAAAAATATGATCTTAGGCCGAGTACATGGATACCAAACACGACATGCTTTAAAATTGCGCACAAACACGCAGTGGTACAGGTTACCACATTAGATTCACGGAGGAGGTCTACTGCTAAAATTACTGCCCTCGATCTGACCTTCGCGGTGATACCTCACATGCATGGTGCAATTGCTGTTTACATATGACGCCAGACCGACGCTTGTGTTCGCCTTTGCGCAAGAGAAGGGGGGGCTGGGGTGCTTTTTTTTTTTTTTTTTTAGTTTTTCTTTTTATTTAGCTTTTTTATTTTATTTTTAAACTGTTCCTTCCATTTTTTTTTCTTAGTTGTCATTTTTATTGTTATCGCAGGGAATGTAAATATCCCCTATGATAGCAATAGGCAGTGACAGGTACTCTTTTTTTGAAAAAATTGGGGTCTATTAGACCCTAGATCTTTCCTCTGCCCTCAAAGCATCTGACCACACCAAGATCGGTGTGATAAAATGCTTTCCCAATTTTCCAATGGCGCGGTGGGTATGCCCACCATTAGAATACCTCCCTTCATCCACCCACTTCTAATGATGGGCATACATGCACCATTTATATATGCCGAAGCATGGGGGCATCCTCCCGCAAAAAAAGTTATGCCACGTACACATGGTCGGACTTTTTTCGACCGTATGTACGTGGCATTAGGAGCAAAATCGCTCCTCCGCCCTCTGCTGCCCCCATGCTTCGGCATATATGCTCTTTTTTTTAACTGTGGTGGTGAAATCACCTCCTACAGCGTTGGAGTCGCGGCTTTATGTATCGTGGGAGCAAACGCTGTTGCTGTCAAGATAAATAAATCCACGCTGCAACTGAATGGCGTACCTGCTAAGCAAATAATGGTTAACATTAAAACTAAGTAACATTACAGTATAACAGTAAGACCTTACCATACCATACCTGCAAAGCAAATACCAAAAAAAAAACATAGTAAAAAATAAAACATTTTGTTAACGCAACCGGTGCCTAAAATATATATATGCCGAAGCATGGGGGCATCCTCCCGCAAAAAAGTTATGCCACGTACACATGGTCGGACTTTTTTCGACCGTATGTACGTGGCATTAGGAGCAAAATCGCTCCTCCGCCCTCTGCTGCCCCCATGCTTCGGCATATATGCTCTTTTTTTTAACTGTGGTGGTGAAATCACCTCCTACAGCGTTGGAGTCGCGGCTTTATGTATCGTGGGAGCAAACGCTGTTGCTGTCAAGATAAATAAATCCACGCTGCAACTGAATGGCGTACCTGCTAAGCAAATAATGGTTAACATTAAAACAAAGTAACATTAGAGTATAACAGTAAGACCTTACCATACCATACCTGCAAAGCAAATACCAAAAAAAAAAACATAGTAAAAAATAAAACATTTTGTTAACGCAACCGGTGCCTAAAATATATATATGCCGAAGCATGGGGGCATCCTCCCGCAAAAAAGTTATGCCACGTACACATGGTCGGACTTTTTTCGACCGTATGTACGTGGCATTAGGAGCAAAATCGCTCCTCCGCCCTCTGCTGCCCCCATGCTTCGGCATATATGCTCTTTTTTTTAACTGTGGTGGTGAAATCACCTCCTACAGTGTTGGAGTCGCGGCTTTATGTATCGTGGGAGCAAACGCTGTTGCTGTCAAGATAAATAAATCCGCGCTGCAACTGAATGGCGCACCTGAAAACAAAAAAATGGTTAACAATAAAACATACCTGAAAAGCAAGCATGATAAAACATAATAAAACATTGCAGAATAGAATAGAGTAAAAAAGAGCAACAATAGAGAGAGAGAGAGAGAGAAACAATAAAACGACAACTATTTTTGGTTTTTTATTTTATATTTTTTTGGGGGGGGTTTTTTTTTTTTGTACTTTTACACTTTTTTTTTTTTTTAAACTATAACTATAATTTTAACTGTAACGGTCGGGTCTCAAAATGCGATGGCATTCTTGAGACCCTGTAACTATAATTTTAACTGCAACGGTCGGGTCTCAAAATGCGATGGCATTCTTGAGACCCTGTGAAAGTGTATCCTAGCCTGTGAAATGCTGTACCCTACGCTAAAACCTCACTAGTGAGTGGTAGCGTTCAAAACATTCACCAACGCAGAGACCAGGATTGTCAGGACAGCGTGGACAATAATAACGGCTGTCACGCCTACATCCGCGCTTGCTACAGACACGACATCTTTTTTGGGGGGCTCGTTGGGTAGGGGTACTCGGGAGGACATAAGGGTAATGCCTCTCATGCAGCCGGCTTACTGCATTTGGTAGGGGATGTTGAGGTGTGGAATCGCCTGGATACAGGAGTTCCATGGCAACCGCTCCCTGGAATTCAAGGAAGGGTAACGTCCCGCCTGAAGCTCCGTATAGCACATGAGCATTCAGCAAAGCCAATTGGAATAAATAAATAGACACTTTTTTGTACCAGCGTCTAGCCTTACGGACAACTAGGTACGGCGCCAACAACTGGTCGTTGAGGTCCACCCCTCCCATATTAAGGTTGTATTCGTGGACACAGAGGGGTTTCGTCACAACACCAGCCGCCGTACGAATTTGGACTGTCGTGTCTGCATGAAGGGAGGTAAGAAGGAAAACATTCTTATTATCCCTCCACTTCACAGCGAGCAAGTTATTACACTTCAAGCAGGCTCTCTCCCCCAGCCTAAGACGGGACTCTACAAGCCGCTGGGGAAAGCCCCGGCGATTAGGTCGCACGGTGCCACATGCTCCAATCTGCTGATCAAACAAGTGACTAAACAGTGGCACGCTCGTGTAATAATTGTCCACGTACAAGTGGTACCCCTTTCCGAATAAGGGTGACGCCAAGTTCCACACTATCTTGCCAGCGCTCCCTATGTAATCTGGACAGTTCTCCGGCTCTACGTAACTATCTTTTCCCTCATAAACCGAAAAGCTCCACGTATAGCCTGTTGCCCTGTCACAGAGCTTGTAGAGCTTGACCCCGTATCTGGCACGCTTGCTGGGAAGGAACTGTTTGAAAGACAAGCGGCCAGAAAACTTAATCAGGGACTCGTCAACGCAGACAACTTGATTGGGCGTAAACAAGGCTGCAAAACATTGGTTGAAGTGGTTTATGAGGGGCCGAATTTTGTAGAGCCGATCAAATTCAGGGTCTCCACGAGGACGACAAAGTTCATTGTCACTGAAGTGCATGAACCGCAAAATCATCTCGTATCGTGCCCTGGACATGGAGCAAGAGAACACGGGCATTTGGTGGTGCGGTAAAGGTGGACCAATAAGACCTCAGAGTCGGGAATTTGTGTATGCCCATGTTGAGGGAAAGGCCCAGAAAGGTCTTAAATTCGGAAACCGTAATTGGTTTCCAATCTCTGGCAAGGGAAGGCACTTGGGGATTAGCGGCGATGTATTGACCAGCGTATATATTACTTTGGTCCACAATAGATCTATAGAGATCTTCCGTGAAAAACAGCGAATAAAAATCGGATGGCTTAAAATCAGCTGTTTCCACCTGAATACCGGGTTGGCCAGTGAATGGGGGAAGTACGGGTCCTGCAGAAGTGGTGGGCACCCAATCAGGACTGCATTACACCATAGAAGAGAAGAGATGATGAACACATGAATGAATCTGGAGGAGACACTCCACAGAAATAACCCCTCCCCTCTCCCCATGTGATCAATGCGACAGCCAGCCTATCACACAGCACTGTCTATGGATAACTCCTTCCCGGGCTGTACCATCATGCAGGAAGTGGAGGGGGGAGGTGACACTACATAACTATCATTCTGTAACATACAATGGAGCAGGAAGTGAATCCGATGCCTGGCTGTTCATTGAAGTTTATGATGTCTCCGATCGTCTGCAGCTGGTTAATAACAAACTGAGTTTATGGGGAGGAGATCTGCTCTTGGGTCGCTCTTTACCCCTCTCTCTGCACCATTTCCTCCTCCTCCATGTGCCTGCAAGGTGAGCTCTCCTCCTCTGTCTTATTGGGGATCTTTATATCGTGTGATTTGATTGCAAGCTTCGCTGTCTACACAAAGCTGCATAGGATGACTCCTGACCTCCCCTGACTCCTGACCCTGACTTGTACTTCTGTCCTGACACTGGGGTGACACTTTGCTGACCTTCCATTATGGAGACTGACTGTACTGCATGCTGAACTACAATATAAATGGCAAGACGAGGTGCAGGATGGATAATGCATATAGTGGCCAATCAGATTCCAGATAACTGTAACAATTTAGTTTAACCACTTACAGACCGGAAGATTTGCCCCCTTAATGACCAGGCCATTTTTTGCGATTCGGCACTGTGTCGCTTTAACTGACAATTGCGCGGTCGTGCGACGCTGTACCCAAACAAAATTGACGTCCTTTTTTTCCCCCACAAATAGACCTTTCTTTTGGTGGTATTTGATCACCTCTGCGTTTTTTTTGCGCTATAAACAAAAAAAACAGCGACAATTTTGAAAATATATATATTTTTTTACTTTTTGCTATAATATTCCAAACACAAATAAAAATATACAAATTTCTTCATCAGTTTAGGCCAATATATATTTTTCTACATATTTTTTGGTAAACAAAAAATTGCAATAAGCGTATATTGATTGGTTTGCGCAAAAGTTATAGCGTCTACAAGAAAACGGGATAGATTTATGGCATCTTTTTTTTTTTTTTTAAGTGGTATTCCACCCTAAAGTGGAAATTCCGCTCATGGGAACCCTCCCCCCCCCCCCCTCCAGTGTCACATTTGGCACCTTTCAGGGGGGAGGGGGGTGCAGATACCTGTCTAAGACCGGTATTTACACCCACTTCTGGGCATAGACTCCCACAGGTGTCTATGCCTCTTCCTGTCGCGCTGCGGTGTCTAACGGGACACACACGGGTCCCAGAGACAGCGCGTAGTTTCTCATTGTGCTGCGCGACTCGCGCATGCGCAGTAGGGAACCGGGAAGTGAAGCCGCAGCTCTTCACTTCCTGATTCCCTCACCGAGAATGGCAGCAGCAGAGAGCCGAGCGATTGATGGGCCTCTGCTGCCGACATCGCTGGACTCCACGATAGGTAAGTGTCCATTTATTAAAAGTCAGCGGCTGCAGTATTTGTAGCTGCTGGCTTTTAAAAAATAGTTTTCAGGTGCAATCCCTCTTTAACTAGTAATGGCAGCGATCTGCGATTTTTAGCAGGAGTACGACATTATGGCAGACACATCAGACACTTTTGACACTTTTTTGGGACCATTGACATTTATACAGCGATCAGAGCTATAAATAGCCACTGATTACTGTATAAATGTCATTGGCAGGGAATGGGGTTAACACTAGGGGCGATCAAGGGGTTAAGTGTGTTCCCTGGGTGTGTTTCTGTCTGTATGGGGGCTGGGTTGACTGGAGGAGGAGAGAGATCGCTGTTCCTATTCACTAGGAACAGCAGATCTCTATCTAACGCCCCTGTCAGAACAGGGATCTGCGTTGACAGATCCCTGTTCTGGCTCTTATTCCCACGATCGCGGGTGTTCGGCGGACATCGCGGCCACGCGCTTTGGTTCCCCTTCCTGTACAGCGGGCGTGCGCGTCTGCTACGGCTCCTTGTAGGAGCTAACGTACACCTACGGCGATTTGCGGGAACGTGCCGACCTGCCGCAGTATAACGACGGAGTCTGGTGGGCAGGTCTTATACCCGCCGGAGTCTTGCATTTCACACTTATTTTTAACCGTAAACTGAGCTTATAAAGTGAAATAGAGTATTTCACTTTATAAGCTCAGTTTACAGTTAAAAATAAGTGTGAAATGCAAGACTCCGGTGGGTGTAACAAGATGTCCGCTTGACACCTTCTCACTGTATCCTTACTGTGTAGAAGTGCGGGGTGTAGCAAGATGGCGGCGAGGGAACATCACTTCTGTTACAAAATCTGATGGGTCACCAAAATCTGACGAAACACCGGCATGCCATGAATATAACTGTTTTTTGAAACTTTTAAATTGATGGATTTAGTTCCACTTTAACACCAAGATATGTGTGATCACATGACTGCTGATCGCTCAGTTCTCAGTCTGCTCATAACAGAGAGCAGTGACTGCCCTCAGTCACCGCTCTCTGTTCTGATCCTCCAGCACTCACTGGGGTGCCGAGCAGGAAAGGAGGGGGGCGCAACTGGCTCCAGAAATCAGGCAGCTCGGTGGATCCTGACAGAACTGTAGGGATCTTTCCAGAGCCTGGAACAGCTCCTCCACCTCCGCTGACAACAGCCAGAAAGCAATAATAAAAGCACTCCTTTGGCCCGCAAGAGAAGTACGGCCAGAAAAGCTTTTCGTGAAGTGTGGATATAAAGGCAAAACGCACTTTTTTTGGATGGAGTTGGTAAGAGTTAGAACCCCTGTCAGGTTTTTATTTTATCTGTGTTCCTGCATGGTAGATTCATCCTCTCTACTTTTCTGTCCTCGGCCCCTTTCTCTGTCTCAAAAGTGAGACTTAAGGGGTCTGTTTAGACCCCTGATATTTCACTAAAGCCCCCCAATGAGGCTCCTGAAAAAAAATAAAAAAAAATAAAAATTGTAAAAAAAAATAAAACATTATATAGTAAAAAAAAGGTAAAGAAAATAATAATAAAATTGTAAAAAAAAGAAAAAAACATTATATAGTAAAAAAAATGTAAAGAAAATAATAATAAAATTGTAAAAAAAGAATAAAACATTTTATAGTAAAAAAAATGTAAAGAAAATAATAATAAAATTGTAAAAAAAGAATAAAACATTATATAGTAAAAAAATGTAAAGAAAATAATAATAAAATTGTAAAAAAAGAATAAAACATTATATAGTAAAAAAAATGTAAAGAAAATAATAATAAAATTGTAAAAAAAAGAATAAAACATTATATAGTAAAAAAAATGTAAAGAAAATAATAATAAAATTGTAAAAAAAGAATAAAACATTATATAGTAAAAAAATGTAAAGAAAATAATAATAAAATTGTAAAAAAAAGAATAAAACAAAAATGTAAAGAAAATAATAATAAAATTGTAAAAAAAGAATAAAACATTATATAGTAAAAAAATGTAAAGAAAATAATAATAAAATTGTAAAAAAAGAATAAAACATTATATAGTAAAAAAATGTAAAGAAAATAATAATAAAATTGTAAAAAAAAAAAAAAATAATAATAAAAAAAAAAAAAAAACTACTGACACCATCCACGTGCCTACTGACCCCAATCTCTGCCCTGCTGACACCATATACGTTGTAATTTGTTCCAGATATCTCCATCATCATAGGATGAGTTCCTCTAGAAACCTGAGCCGGTTTTGGGAGTGGGGAAGAAAAATTATCTGCGTTGGAAGGAATTACGCCGAACATGCCAAGGAGCTGAAAAATGAGGTGCCCACAGAGCCAGTTTTATTTCTTAAGGCTCCCTCGGCCTACGTGAGGGAAGGTGCGCCCGTTCTCCTGCCCCACTACACCAATAACCTGCACCATGAAGTGGAGCTCGGTGTTGTCATTGGCAAAGGAGGTACAAACATCGCTCAGTCAAATGCCATGGACCATGTAGAGGGCTATGCTCTGTGCCTGGACATGACCGCCAGGGACATTCAGGACCAGTGTAAGAAGAAAGGCCTTCCGTGGACTTTGGCCAAAGCCTTTGATACGTCTTGCCCTGTTAGCGATTTCATCCCCAAAGAAACGATACAAGACCCCCACAATCTGAAGATCTGGTTGAAGGTGAATGATAACCTCAGACAGGAAGGACATACCTCTTCAATGATCTTCTCCGTCCCATTCCTCATCAGTTACATCAGCAGGATAATCACCTTGGAAGAAGGAGATCTGATACTGACGGGGACGCCGAAGGGAGTCGCCGCCGTTGGGGAAAACGATGAGATGGTGGCCGGCATAGAGAATATCATCACCATGAAGTTTCAGATTAAAAAACAACTACAGTGAGGAGAAGCTATGAATCATAGCAGTGTTATGTGCCTTAAAGTGGATGTAAACCCCAAAAAATTGACAGTGCTGAAAACTTTGTCAAAAACGCCCCCTTGCTGTGACTGACAGGTGATTTACATATCTCATGCGCTAGCCTGAGACAGGCACATCCTGTGTAATTATAAAAAGTGAGAAATTAACCCCTCCCCCACATAACAATGATGGAAAGGAATGTTATCTGTGATCAGGTGACCTCAGACACACACACTGCACTATAACAATCATCAGATCACTGGATGTTCTACTCTGCCCAACTCTGACTACATACATCTCCCCTATATTCTTCTTGCTGTTCACTCGAGAATACATTTCCTTTCACTCTGGTCTGTGGATCTGTGGTCTGTGCCTGTCTCAGGCTAGTGCATGAGATATGTAAATCACCTGTCACTCACAGCTTTTTGACAAAATTTTCAGCACTTTGTCAAGATATTTCTAACTGAACAATAAAAGAGGATTTCTCAGGGCTGGAGTAAATCTGTGTGGCAAGACTGGGCTCAAATGAAAGGGAATCTTATTCTCTACATTATGACATCAACAATATATATATATATTTTTTTGGGTTTACATCCACTTTAATTTTACATTCTCTCTTTACTTGTTGAACACCAATCATTTCGGCAACTGTAGGGCCCAATGTGAATGCTTAAATTAGGTTTATAGAGTACAGCTTGGAAATAGGGCAATGAAGGCCAGAAGGAGGTCTACTGAAAGACAAATACACACATCAATCAACTCAGAATCATCTCTGAAGCATTTAAAGCATTCTCTTCCCTGTCACATCAATAAATGAAATAGATGGGAAAACGATGATTTAGAACAAATTTTTTTTTATCTGCTTATATTTTGCCTTCCCCCCTGGTTTTTCTCTCCTCAGCAAAATGCTAATAAATGTTTTTACATTTTACCTGACATGCTAAAGTATTTTTTCATTACATACCTTATTTTAGACCCAGTTATCTCATTACTGGGTTTCTATGTTTCTTTATGCAATGCAGGCAGACAGTGGCGTCGCTAGGGGGTGGCTTTTGGGGCTATAGCCCCGAGTCCCAGGGGTCCCCAACTACAGGGCCGGGGCCCAACTACCGGGCCGTGGCCTCTCTGCAGCCGTGCGGCGGGCAGCACGGGAGAGCTGGACGGGTGAGAGAGCAGAGATATGACATCATCTCCCGCCCTGCATCACCGCTGTTCCGCACTGTGCAGCCGCGGGCAGCAAAGAGATTACATCCTCTCTCACTGCCCGCCCTCTCTCTGGGGACCCTGATGTAAGGGAGGCTCTCTGGTGACCCTGATGTAAGGGAGGCTCTCTGGGGACCCTGATGTAAGGGAGGCTCTCTGGTGACCCTGATGTAAGGTAGGCTCTCTGGTGACCCTGATGTAAGAGAGGCTCTCTAGGGACCCTGATGTAAGGGAGGCTCTCTGGTGACCCTGATGTAAGAGAGGCTCTCTAGGGACCCTAAAGTAAGGGAGGCTCTCTGGTGACCCTGATGTAAGGGAGGCTCTCTGGTGACCCTGATGTAAGAGAGGCTCTCTAGGGACCCTGATGTAAGGGAGGCTCTCTGGTGACCCTGATGTAAGAGAGGCTCTCTAGGGACCCTGATGTAAGGGAGGCTCTCTGGTGACCCTGATGTAAGGGAGGCTCTCTGGTGACCCTGATGTAAGGGAGGCTCTCTGGTGACCCTGATGTAAGGGTGGCTCTCTGGAAACCATGATGTAAGGGAGGCTCTCTGGTGACCCTGATGTAAGGGGGTGCTCTCTGGTGACCCTGATGTAAGGGAGGCTCTCTGGTGACCCTGATGTAAGGGGAGGCTCTCTGGTGACCCTGATGTAAGGGGGGTGCTCTCTGGGGACCCTGATGTAAGGGAGGCTCTCTGGTGACCCTGATGTAAGGGGAGGCTCTCTGGTGACCCTGATGTAAGGGAGGCTCTCTGGTGACCCTGATGTAAGGGAGGCTCTCTGGTGACCCTGATGTAACGGAGGCTCTCTGGT
Organism: Lithobates sylvaticus; assembly: GCA_028564925.1. NCBI lineage: Eukaryota > Metazoa > Chordata > Amphibia > Anura > Ranidae > Lithobates > Lithobates sylvaticus. The sequence goes on along the minus strand of CM053031.1, from coordinate 255,655,625 downwards.
GACCCTGATGTAAGGGGGTGCTCTCTGGTGACCCTGATGTAAGGGAGGCTCTCTGGTGACCCTGATGTAAGGGGAGGCTCTCTGGTGACCCTGATGTAAGGGGGGTGCTCTCTGGGGACCCTGATGTAAGGGAGGCTCTCTGGTGACCCTGATGTAAGGGAGGCTCTCTGGTGACCCTGATGTAAGGGAGGCTCTCTGGTGACCCTGATGTAAGGGGAGGACTCTCTGGTGACCCTGATGTAAGGGGAGGCTCTCTGGTGACCCTGATGTAAGGGGGGTGCTCTCTGGTGACCCTGATGTAAGGGAGGCTCTCTGGTGACCCTGATGTAAGGGAGGCTCTCTGGTGACCCTGATGTAAGGGGGAGGCTCTCTGGTGACCCTGATGTAAGGGGGGTGCTCTCTGGTGACCCTGATGTAAGGGAGGCTCTCTGGTGACCCTGATGTAAGGAGGGGCTCGCTGGGCACCCTGATATAAGGGGGAGGCTCCCTAGGGACCCTGGTATAATGATAAAATATACCTTGTTCAGGTAGATGGGCTGTGCTGCAACTGTAAGCCAAATGCAAAGAAAAACAAGCAGACGTTTAGGAGACCTCCTTAACACTTGGAAATGGCTGCTCAGCCACCCTTTGAATAGCAATCCACCACGATTTGCTTTTCATGTCAGTGAGTTTTATTGAGTTTTCTGAACAAGGTGCATCGAACGGATGTGCAAAGTGCTGACGTACAAACATTACAACATAGAAAAGGAGAGCATGAAAAGGAGATAATATACAGCTCCCATTAGTCATATAAAACAAATGGGACGTATAGGGGAAGTATAGGGGTGGATAAGGCTTCTTAGCTCGCCTCACACTAGTAGATTCTCAAACGAATGTTCGTACCAAAATTCAGCAATTTGATGACTTTCATGAAGGTTGGTTAAAAATACTCAGAAATTTTCTTTACTGTTAACATTCAGTTTTGGAATGAATGGACTTTGGAAAACCACATTCTCGTCGGAAAAATCTTGGAGGGTTTTTCTGACGGAATTCCGCTCAAGCTTGTCTTACACACACAGTCACACAAAAGTTCTCTGAACTTTCCACCGTCAGCAACGCGGTGACGTACAGCACAACGACGAGCCGAGAAAATTAAGTTCAATGCCTCAGAGCATGCGTCGCATTGTTTCCGAGCATGCGTAATTGGTACAGATGATCGGAATTTCCGATCAGAACTTTTTCCTTCGGAAAAATGGAGAACCTCTCAATCTTTTGCTGACGGGAATTCCGTCAGCAAAAGTCCGATGGAGCATACACAAGGTCGCAATTTCCGACCAAAACCTCACATCAGACTTTTGCTGGCGGAATTTCCGATCGTGTGTATGGAGCATGAGAAATTCATGTGTTTGAGAAAAATTTTCCACCCTGCTCCTACGAATTTTCTCTTCGCTGCTGTAAAAAAATGATCCCACTAATGATTACAAACGTTCCTAAAACCTAAAATTTCAAATGAGATTCTACTAGTGTGCGGTCAGCTTTAAGCTAGCCATAGACAGATCAAAATAACGCCAATTCCTGCTGAACTGACCGGATTTAGATCTCTCTATGGGCAGGCTGGTTGTACTGAAGACGATCTATCAATAGACTTCAGTACAACCAGCCTGTCTGACTTTTTAACGTACAATGATTATACCCGGCAACAGTTATCATTGTATTCTGATGGTGGGAACACCTCGCACCGACAGAATACAATGGGGCATCGGGGAGGATCCCCACATCAACACTGAATGTGTTGGTGGGGGAATCAAGCGATTTTCTTTCCTTCAAAAATTGAAGTGACCGGCTTCAGGTGATACACAGAGATCACACAAATCCTCCTACATAAGTTGTACCTGTTTATCTGCGATATCTTCTCTACATCTGTTCAAAGTCCAGAATTTATAAAGCTTGTCTGAGAGTTAAGAAAAAAGGGGGAGGAGAGCTGAAGTTATACTCTGCAGAATGCCGAGAGGAGAGGTCTAAAAACTGAATGGAGGGGGAAAAGATACGCCCTCCTCCACACAGGAACAGAGCTGAGGCTGTCAATCAGCTGGAGATCCCTCCCCTGTCACCATTTTTCTCTTGGTGTCAGGAAAACTTGTCAGATGACTCATGTTGATAGCAGAGGAAGGAGGCAGCAGACATAACGGGGTTATTTACAAAAGGCAAATCCACTTTGCACTGCAAATGCACTTGGAAGGGCATTTGGAGGTGAAGTTGCTCTAAATCTATGGGGTAGATCTGAAATGAGTGGAAGCTCTGCTGATTTTATCATCCCATCATGTGCAAGCTAAAATGCTGTTTTTTTTTATTTTCCTTGCATGTCCCCCTCAGATCTACAGAGACTTTACTTCCAAGTGCACTTGTAGTGCAAAGTGGATTTTTCTTTAGTACATAACCTCCTTAGACCCCTTTCACACCACGCCTCCCATAGCGTCGGCTGTAAAACGCCGCTATTTTTAGCAGCGTTTTACTGGCAGATTTGGCTGCTAGCGGGGCGTTTTTACCCCCGCTAGCGGCCGAGAAAGGGTTAAAACCCCGGCAATACGCCGCAATAGCAGCGTTTTGCCGGCGGTATTACAGCGCTGCCCCATTGATTTCAATGGGTAGGAGCGGTGGAGGAGCGGTAAATACACCGCTTCTTCACCACTCCAAAGAAGTTGCTGACAGGACTTTTCCTGACGTCCTGCCAGCGCACCAATGGTGCAGCTGTTTTAGGGTGGATTGCAGGCGCTGTTTCTAACGCTATAGCGCCTGCAAAACGCCCTTGGTGTGAAAGGAGTCTTAGTGCTCTTAATTGAGAAAAGTACACACTATAGAGGGATATGCTTTGTTTGTATTACATGTCTGAAATTTACAACCACTTTAATGTGTGGCCAGCCTAAGCCAAAAAGACAGAAAAAGATCAGCACTGGCCGCCCATGAGTTTTTGTAACTTGTAATAGTCTGTAGTACATGCACATGGCCACAAGATGGCACACCAGACTCACTCACTGCTAGCTGCTGCATATCAAAAGTTTTGTATCGATAAACAGGACAATAAAAGGTAAATGTTAGGTTTTGCTTTATAAAATGTTTTTTTGCTCATTAGCATTGTTACAGCAAAATACAGCTAGATAACAGAAATAAATGTACCAATACATTTCAATGGCTTTTACTGCTTTTATCAGAGACTGACATTTAGGGTTACTGCAAAACCTCCGTTTGGATATAACATGGCATTATAATAAACACAGTTTAAAGAAGCAAACATTGAAAAACATATATTTTTTTCAGCTATGTACTATATTTTCTAATATATGACTTATTAAACAGTGTAAACAGAACAGTCCTGGCACTTCTGTAAACCGTACAGAGGCGTCAGAGGCAATGCGATGTTTAGCGATTGCCCGGGCAGAGGATATACTTCAGGGCTTCGGTAGGATCGGCTCTCTTGCAGGACAAGATGTGGACACGCAGGCCGTTTTTGGCTTTTGGAGACAAGATAACCTGAAAAAGCAGCAATGAGGAAGAAAGGTTCAATAATTCATGTAGAAGTACTGTCAAGCAAGGCTGGTCTACTTACAGTGCCTTGAAAAAGTATTCATACCCGTTGACATTTTCCACATTTTGTCATGTTACAACCAAAAACGTAATTGTATTTTATTGGGATTTTATGTGATAGACCAGTGGTGGTGAACCTTGGCACCCCAGATGTTTTGGAACGACATTTCCCATGATGCTCAACTACACTGCAGAGTGCCAGAGCATCATGGGAAATGTAGTTCCAAAACATCAGGGGTGCCAAGGTTCACCATCACTGTGATAGACCAACACACAAGTGGCACATAATTGTGGAAGGAAAATGATTTTCAGAATTTTTTACAAATAAATATGTGAAAAGTGTGGTGTGCATTTGTATTCAGCCCCCCTTTATTCTGATACCCCTCACTAAAATCTAGTGGAACCAATTGCCTTCATAAATCACCTAATTAGTAAATAGAGTCCATCTGTGTGTAATTTAATCTCAGTATAAATACAGCTGTTCTGTGAAGCCCTCAGAGGCTTGTTACAGAACCTTAGTGAACAAACAGCATCATGAAGGCCAAGGAACACACCAGACAGGTCAGGGATGAAGTTGTGGAGAAGCTTAAGGGGCGGTTCACACTTGTGCGATGCGAGAACCCTGCAAATCCACTGCGTGTTCCCGCATCGCACCCGAAACGCACGGCAGTTCACACTTCCATATGCAAACTGCTGGGGAGTATGATTCCTTGTTCACATTGGAGCGACTTGTCCTGCGATTTGACAGTTCAAATCGCATGATAAGTTGAATCCTATTGAGACTTTGCGGTGCATCGATGTGAAAAAGTTGTACATGCCCTACTTTTGGCGATTTCAGGTGCAGCTTGAATAGACATCTGTGCATGAAGCCACACAGATGTCTTCAAAGTTGCACCTGAAGTTGCACTGACTAGCAGCTTTGACATTGTGCGACTTCAAAGCCGCATTTAATGTGAACGAGGGCTAATATGTATACTTTAAAAGTTATTTTGGCTGTACTTCTCCTCGGGATCACAGGAGTGCAGTTCGTTCTGCACTCCTGTGACCCGTTTTCACCGACATCATACAGGAAAAGATCCAAAATTTACATTCGGGATCTGCCCAGAAGCCCAAACTGTGCCCTCCACAGCCCAGAACTACAGTGAGCACTGGAAGGACAGAGCAGAGAGCAGCTGAATGACAGTCACCAGCTCTCTGCTCACTGAAGGCTGAAAAAATATATTTTTTTGGGTTTACATCCACTTTAATTTTACATTCTCTCTTTACTTGTCGAACACCGATCGATCATTTCGGCAACTGTAGGGCCCAATGTAAATGCTTAAATTTGGTTTATAGAGCACAGCTTGGAAATAGGGCAATGAAGGCCAGAAGGAGGTCTACTGAAAGACAAATACACACATCAATTAACTTTGAATCATCTCTGAAGCATTTTTTAGCATTCTCTTCCCTGTCACATCAATAAATGAAATAGATGGGAAAACGATGATTTAGAACGAAATTTTTTTTATCTGCTTATATTTTACCCCCCCCCCCCCCCCCCCTGGTTTTTCTCTCCTCGGCAAAATGCTAATAAATGTTTTTACATTGTACCCGACATGCTAAAGTATTTTTTCATTACATACCTTATTCTCTCATTACTGGGTTTCTATGTTTCTTTATGCAATGCAGGCAGACAGTGGCGTCGCTAGGGGGTGGCTTTTGGGGCTATAGCCCCGAGTCCCAGGGGTCCCCAACTACAGGGCCGGGGCCCAACTACCGGGCCGTGGCCTCTCTGCAGCCGTGCGGCGGGCAGCACGGGAGAGCTGGACTGGTGAGGGAGCAGAGATATGACATCATCTCCCATCACCCGCCCTGCATCACCGCTGTTCCGCCCTCACTGTGCAGCCGCGGGCAGCAAAGAGATTACATCATCTCTCACTGCCCGCCCTCTCTCTGGTGACCCTAATGTAAGGGAGGCTCTCTGGTGACCCTGATGTAAGGGAGGCTCTCTGGGGACCCTGATGTAAGGGAGGCTCTCTGGTGACCCTGATGTAAGGGAGGCTCTCTGGTGACCCTGATGTAAGGGGAGGCTCTCTGGTGACCCTGATGTAAGGGGAGGCTCTCTAGGGACCCTGATGTAAGGGAGGCTCTCTGGTGACGTTGATGTAAGAGAGGCTCTCTGGTGACCCTGATGTAAGGGAGGCTCTCTAGGGACCCTGATGTAAGGGAGGCTCTCTAGGGACCCTGATGTAAGGGAGGCTCTCTGGTGACGTTGATGTAAGGGAGGCTCTCTGGTGACCCTGATGTAAGGGAGGCTCTCTGGTGACCCTGATGTAAGGGAGGCTCTCTGGTGACCCTGATGTAAGGGAGGCTCTCTAGGGACCCTGATGTAAGGGAGGTTCTCTGGTGACCCTAATGTAAGGGAGGCTCTCTGGTGACCCTGATGTAAGGGAGGCTCTCTGGTGACCCTGATGTAAGGGAGGCTCTCTGGTGACGCTGATGTAAGGGGAGGCTCTCTGGGGACCCTGATGTAAGGAGGGGCTCCCTGGGCACCCTGATGTAAGGGAGGCTCTCTGGGGACCCTGATGTAAGGGAGGCTCTCTGGTGACCCTGATGTAAGGGAGGTTCTCTGGTGACCCTGATGTAAGGGAGGCTCTCTGGTGACCCTGATGTAAGGGGAGGCTCTCTGGGGACCCTGATGTAAGGGAGGCTCTCTGGTGACCCTGATGTAAGGGAGGCTCTCTGGGGACCCTGATGTAAGGGAGGCTCTCTGGGGACCCTGATGTAAGGAGGGGCTCCCTGGGCACCCTGATGTAAGGGGGAGGCACCCTAGGGATCCTGAGGGGACCCTGGTATAATGATAAAATATACCTCGTTCAGGTAGATGGGCTGTGCTGCAACTGTAAGCCAAATGCAAAGAAAAACAAGCAGACGTTTAGGAGATGGTGGATTGCCTCCTTAACACTTGGAAATGGCTGCTCAGCCACCCTTTGAAAAGCAATCCACCACGATTTGCTTTTCATGTCAGTGAGTTTTATTGAGTTTGCTGAACAAGGTGCAGCGAACGGACGTGCAACGTGCTGACGTACAAACATTACAACATAGAAAAGGAGAGCATGAAAAGGAGAGAAAAGCTCCCATTAGCCATATAAAACAAATGGGAAGTATAGGGGTGGATAAGGCTTCTTAGCTCGCCGCACACTAGTAGATTCTCAAACGAATGTTCATACCAAAATTTGATGACTTTCATGAAGGTTGGTTGAAAATACAATTTTCTTTACTGTTAACATTCAGTTTTGGAATGAATGGACTTTGGAAAACCACATTCTTGTCGGAAAAATCTTGGAGGGTTTTTCTGACGGAATTCCACTCAAGCTTGTCTTGCATACACACGGTCACAAAAAAGTTCTCTGAACTTTCGATCGTCAGCAACGCGGTGACGTACAACACTACGACGAGCCGAGAAAATTAAGTTCAATGCCTCAGAGCATGCGTCGCATTGTTTCCGAGCATGCCTAATTGGTACAGATGATCGGAATTTCCGATCAGAACTTTTTCCTTCGGAAAAATTGAGAACCTCTCAATCTTTTGCTGGTGGAAATTCTGCCAGCTAAAGTCCGATGGAGCATACACACGGTCGCAATTTCCGACCAAAACCTCACATCAGACTTTTGCTGGTGGAATTTCCGATCGTGTGTATGGAGCATGAGAAATTCATGTGTTTGAGAAAAATTTTCCATCCTGCTCCTACGAATTTTCTCTTCGCTGCTGTAAAAAAATGATCCCACTAATGATTACAAACGTTCCTAAAACCTAAAATTTCAAATGAGATTCTACTAGTGTGTGCTCAGCTTTAAGCTAGCCATAGACAGATCAAAATAACGCCAATTCCTGCTGAACTGACCGGATTTAGATCTCTCTATGGGCAGGCTGGTTGTACTGAAGACGATCTATCAATAGACTTCAGTACAACCAGCTTGTCTGACCTTTTAACGTACAATGACTATAGCCAGTTATCATTGTATTCTGATGGTGGGTACACCTTGCACCGACAGAATACAATAGGGCATCGGGAGGATCCCCACATCAACACTGAATGTGTTGGTGGGGGAATCAAGCGATTTTCTTTTTATTGACTGGCCTCAGGTGATACACAGAGATCACAAAAATCCTCCTACATAAGTTGTACCTGTTTATCTGCTGTCTTCTCGTCTCTACATCTGTAGAAGTCCAGAATTTATAAAGCTTGTCTGAGAGTTCAAAAAAAAAGGGGGTGGAGAGCTGAAGTTATACTCTGCAGAACGCCGAGAGGAGAGGTCTAAAAACTGAATGGAGGGGAAAAGACACGCCCTCCTCCACACAGGAACAGAGCTGAGGCTGTCAATCAGCTGGAGATCCCTCCCCTGTCACCATTTTTCTCTTGATGTCAGGAAAACTTGTCAGACGTGACTAATTTTGATAGCAGAGGAAGGAGGCAGCAGACATAACGGGGTTATTTACAAAAGGCAAATCCACTTTGCACTGCAAATGCACTTGGAAGGGCACTTGGAGGTGAAGTCGCTCTAAATCTATGGGGTAGATCTGAAATGAGTGGAAGCTCTGCTGATTTTATCATCCAATCATGTACAAGCTAAAATACTGTTTTTTTTATTTTCCTTGCATGTCCCCCTCAGATCTACAGAGACTTTACTTCCAAGTGCACTTGTAGTGCAAAGTGGATTTTTCTTTAGTACATAACCTCCTTAGACCCCTTTCACACCACGCCGCCCATAGTGTCGGCGGTTAAACGCTGCTATTTTTAGCAGCGTTTTACCGGCAAATTTGCGGCGCATTTCGGCTGCTAGCGGGGTGCTTTTACCCCCCGCTAGCGGCCGAGAAAGGGTTAAAAACCCCGGCAATAGCGGCGTTTTGCCGGCGGTATTACAGCGCGGCCCCATTGATTTCAATGGGGAGCAGCGTGGAGGAGCGGTAAACACACCGCTCCAAAGAAGCTGCTGACAGGACTTTTCCTGACGTCCTGCCAGCGCACCAATGGTGCAGCTGTTTTAGGGTGGATTTCAGGCGCTATTTCTAACGCTATAGCACCTGCAAAACGCCCTTGGTGTGAAAGGGGTCTTAGGCCCCTTTCACACCGGGGCGTTTTTCAGGCGGTACAGCGCTAAAAATAGCGCCTGTTCACCGCCTGAAAAAATCCGGCCCCTTTAACTCCAGTGTGAAAGCCTGGGGGCTTTCACACTGGAGCGGTGCGCTAGCAGGATGACAAAAAAAGTCCTGCTAGCAGCATCTTTGGAGCGGTATAGGAGCGGTGTGTTCACCGCTCCTATACCGCTCCTTCCCATTGATTAGAATGGGACACCGCGGTAAAACCGCGGCAATACTGCCACAAAGCGCCGCTACGGCGGCGCTCTGCGGGGGTGTTTAACCATTTTTCGGCCGCTCGCGGGGGGGTAAAACCGCACTGCGAGCGGCCGAATACCGCGGTTAAAACAACAGTAAAGCAGCGCTAAATATAGCGCTGCTTTACCGTCACCGCGGCTCCCCGCCCCAGTGCGAAAGGGGCCTTAGTGCTCTTAATTGAGAAAAGTACACACTATAGAGGGATATGCTTTGTTTGTATTACATGTCTGAAATTTACAACCACTTTAATGTGTGGCCATCCTAAGCCTAAAAGACAGAAAAAGATCAGCACTGGCCGCCCATGAGTTTTTGTAACTTGTAATAGTCTGTAGTACATGCACATGGCCACAAGATGGCACACCAGACTCACTCACTGCTAGCTGCTGCATATCAAAAGTGTTGTATTGATAAACAGGACAATAAAAGGTAAATGTTAGGTTTTGCTTTATAAAATGTTGCTTCTTGCTAATTAGCATTGTTACAGCAGAATACAGTAAACCCCCCTCCATTGCGGGGGTTACGTTCCGGACCCACCCGTGAAAAGTGAAAAACCGCGAAATAGAAAGACCCTATTTTAAATACACCCTAGGCATGTTTTGTTAATTTTTTTTTTTTTTAACATAAAGTTTGTTAATTTTTTAATAGCATTTAAAGGTCTTTAAACACATTTTTACGCAATAGAAACACATAAAAGATAGAGAGAGAGAGATCAAGAGGATTTTAAAAACACAAAAATATTGTCTTAACAGTACAGTAAAAAATAGAGTACATAACCGCAAAATGGCGAAATATTACCACAATATCAGAATAACAGGTCCTAATTAAAATAGCGCAAAATACCGGGACCGCAAAAACTGAACCGCGATAGAGCGGGGGTTTACTGTACAGCTAGATAACAGAAATAAATTTACCAATACATTTGAATGGCTTTTACTGCTTTTATTGGAGACTGACATCTTAGGGTTACTGCAAAACCTCCGTTTGGATGTAACATGGCATTATAATAAACACAGTTTAAAGAAACAAACTTTGAAAAACATTATTTTTTTTTTCAGCTATGTACTATATTTTCTAATATATGTCTTATTAAACAGTGTAAACAGAACAGTCCTGGTACTTCTGTAAACCGTACAGAGGTGTCAGAGGCAATGCGATGTTTAGCGATTGCCCGGGCAGAGGATATACTTCAGGGCTTCGGTAGGATCGGCTCTCTTGCAGGACAAGATGTGGACACGCAGGCCGTTTTTGGCTTTTGGAGACAAGATAACCTGAAAAAGCAGCAATGAGGAAGAAAGGTTCAATAATTCATGTAGAAGTACTGTCAAGCAAGGCTGGTCTACTTACAGTGCCTTGGAAAAGTATTCATACCCGTTGACATTTTCCACCTTTTGTCATGTTACAACCAAAAATGTAAATTTATTTTATTGGGATTTTATGTGATAGACCAGTAATGGAGAACCTCGGCACCTCAGATGTTTTGGAACAACATTTCCCATGATGCTCAACTACACTGCAGAGTGCCAGAGCATCATGGGAAATGTAGTTCCAAAACATCAGGGGTGCCAAGGTTCACCATCACTGTGATAGACCAACACAAAGTGGCACATAATTGTGAAGTGGAAGGAAAATGATTTTCAGAATTTTTTACAAATAAATATGTGAAAAGTGTGGGTTGCATTTGTATTCAGCCCCCCTTTATTCTGATACCCCTCACTAAAATCTAGTGGAACCAATTGCTTTCATAAATCACCTAATTAGTAAATAGAGTCCATCTGTGTGTAATTTAATCTCAGTATAAATACAGCTGTTCTGTGAAGCCCTCAGAGGCTTGTTACAGAACCTTAGTGAACAAACAGCATCATGAAGGCCAAGGAACACGCCAGACAGGTCAGGGATGAAGTTGTGGAGAAGCTTAAGGGGCGGTTCACACTTGTGCGATGCGAGAACCCTGCAAATCCACTGCGTGTTCCCGCATCGCACCCGACACGCACGGCAGTTCACACTGCCATATGCAAACTGCTGGGGAGTATGATTCCTTGTTCACATTGGAGCGACTTGTCCTGCGATTTGACAGTTCAAATCGCATGATAAGTTGCATCCTATTGAGACTTTGCGGTGCATCGATGTGAAAAAGTTGTACATGCCCTACTTTTGGCGATTTCAGGTGCAACTTGAATAGACATCTGTGCATGAAGCCACACAGATGTCTTCAAAGTTGCACCTGAAGTTGCACTGACTAGCAGCTTTGACATTGTGCGACTTCAAAGCCGCATTTAATGTGAACGAGGGCTAATATGTATACTTTGAAGTTATTTTGGCTGTACTTCTCCTCGGGATCACAGGAGTGCAGTTCGTTCTGCACTCCTGTGACCCGTTTTTGCCGACATCACTCAGGAAAAGATCCAAAATTTACATTCGGGATCTGCCCAGAAGCCCAAACTGTGCCCTCCACAGCCCAGAACTACAGTGAGCACTGGAAGGACAGAGCAGAGAGCAGCTGAATGACAGTCACCAGCTCTCTGCTCACTGAAGGCTGAGAACCGAGCGATCAGCGGTGTTTGATTGCCTGGTTCTCAGTCTTAGAGCCAGCGGGGGGACAGAAGCATCCATCTAGGTGAGATAGATATATATATATATATATATTATATATATATATATATATAATCTTTTTTTTTTTTTTACAAGCTCTCTTTTAATATGATACTACTTTAAAAAAAAATATATATATAAGTATCATTTATATTATAAAATTATAATTTTTCTATAATTAGTTCATCTGTTTATTTACACTAAATGTTTGTACACACTATAGCAAATAAAAAAAAGGAATACATTTTATTTTATTTTTAAAGCATTTACTTGTAAAAAACTATATATATATATAATAAACAAAGATCATACCTTTTGATCATTCATTAGTTATGAATGAAATAATACAACACAATGGGGTTTATTTACTAAAGGCAAATCCACTTTGCACTACAAGTGCACTGCAAATGCATTTGGAAGTGCAGTCGCTGTGGATCCGAGGGGGACATGCAAGATAAATAAAAAAAAACAGCATTTTTGCTTGCACATGATTGGATAATAAAATTAGCAGAGCTTCCTCTCATTTCAGATCTTCTCCTCAGATCTACAGCGACTGCACTTCCAAGTGCACTTTCAGTAGTGCAAAGTGGATTTGCCTTTAGTAAATAAACTCCAATGACACATTACAGTGGTTAATTGTATTTAATCAATAAAGCTAATACATGGATCAAAATTCGGCCTGTAGATGGGGTGCAGAGTGGTACAACAGCAATAATTGACACAGTCGGGTACAAGCGGTTGAGCACTACCTGCAGTGGAGGCAGCAGACTGCACTTGCATACAGGCCGGTCCCTGCTGAACCGGCCAAATTGCAATCCATTGATCAACTTGTGTGCAACCAGCCTGTCAGGTTTTTCATGATCCATCAGTGCCGCTGGCTAAACCTGACAACACTGATCACTGTATTCTGACAGGGAAGGTTCCCCTCTTTCAGAATACAAAGGCACAGCAGGAAGGACTCCCCAATCCGTGTGGATGGGGGAATTGGCTCATTTTTTTTTTTTTTTTTTACTTCAAGTGTCAGTAAACCCAAACTTTTCTTTCCTGTCGCATCATGGCAGCATACACTCTGGGTTGTGACTCCGCCTCCACAACCTGATAGGACCACATAACTATAAGATGAAGATACGGCCCCCGCCCCGGTATTCTCTAATTTTTCCTCACCTGTTGGGACCGCACGCATCACCCTCTTACCGCTTCGCCCCAGCCAGGTTCTAGCCTCTCCTGGTTTGGAAGTCCTTGCCGGTACAGCCTCTAAACGAAGCTAAATGGAAGGAACCCCACTCTGGTGATCTCAGGGGTACTACTACTGCACCTGCCTGCTGTAATAAGCCTTAAACAGGTTTAAAAGCATGGCCACCGCTGCCTTAGGAAGCAAGCCTTAAACAGGCTTAAAGGTATGTGATCCCTCTTTACATTAAAAAGCCTTAAATAGGCTTTGTACCTTGCAGTGGTCTTCCTCCTTTGATGTCACTTTCTGTATTTTTCCTCCGGCCCCTGCTGGGCCTTGTAGTCCCTCCTGTGTGTCCTCTGTTCCCCCCAGCAGCGCTCAGCGTTCCGGCGCCTCCGCGCATGCGCACTACGGCTCTACGGGCGTCCTGTGGAGGGAACTGAGGCTATTGCCAGTCTCCAAGATGGCGCCGACGGCCGCGCGGCGCTACTGCGCATGCGCAAAGCGTCACGGCGCTCCCGGCGCCAAATTCAAAAGAGGAAAGATTCCCTTTCCTTTCCCTGGATGTTTTGTCATTTTTGTATTTTATATGGTCAATTTAGAAGCCGATTGTACTTGGTAGATTTTTTTTTTTTTTTTTTTTTAACTTCAAGTGTCGGTAAACCCAAACTTTTCTTTTTCACCGTATTGGCTCCTAAACTTTTTCCCGATTCCCCCAGAACCTTTACAAAGATCCTCCTCCCGGTAGTGGCGGCCCTGAGAGAAAGGGGTTTGAGGGTCCACCACTATCTGGACGACATTCTCCTACTCTCAGGCACCAGAGAATCCCTTATTCAACACTGGGAAATTCTAATTTCCACCCTTCAGAGTCTGGGGTGGCTCATAAATTGGGGGAAAAGCAACCCTCAGCCCTCGCAGAGAATGGTCTTTCTGGGGGCCGTATTGGATACTCGGTCAAACACGATAGAGTTGCCCCCAGAGAAGATCCCCCCTCTGACCCAGAAAATCAGGAGAGCCATCCTAGCCACTTCCCTGCCGGCCAGAGCATGCCTCAGCCTGCTGGGCTCCCTATCGGCCACCATTCCGATGGTACAATGGGCGCACTGGAACGCGAGGCCTCTACAGATCTCGTTTCTGCGCCAATGGAACGGCTCGGCCATGTCTCAGCCCATCCACATTTCACAGGAGGTCAAACAGTCCCTGAGATGGTGGACCCGGCCGAGCAACTTGGGCAGGTACAGGCATATTATTCCCCCCCCTCAGGAGGTGGTTACCTCGGATGCCAGTTTGGAGGGTTGGGGGGCCCATTACCTACACCATGCAGCCCAGGGCCGCTGGCCATTCGAAGCTCGGGACATCGTTTCCAACGTTCTGGAAATGAGGGCGGCTCTCCAGGCCCTCCTGGCCTTTGGCCCTCTCCTGAGGGGCAAGCAGGTCCTCCTGAGGTTAGACAACAGAGTCGCTGTTGCCTATGTCAACCGCCAGGGGGGTACCAAGAGCTCTTCCATGATGCGGGAAGTTCTCCCTGTTATGGAATGGGCACAGCGGAACCTCCTGGACCTCAGGGCAGTCTACATTCCAGGTACCGAGAATCTCCTGGCCGATTCCCTCAGCAGGAGATTTCTCTCCAACAACGAGTGGTCCCTGAGTCCGCAGGCCTTCGCCCTGATCTCCAAAACCTGGGGCTCCCCGGATATAGACCTGGTTTAAAACTGTATTGGTAGATAGTAAATATTTGGTGACCCTGCCAGTTTCTAGCTCGGCCTTATTGAGAGTGGCAATGCTATACCAGTCCAACTTCAGTCCTCTGTGTTGCCACTCTGTCTGCTCAATCTCCGGTATTTACAGCGATAGAGCTGTGCACTTCCTCTTTTGTCCTCAGCTGCCTGCCCCGTGTGACTATTGAATGTAACAGCGTGATTGACGATGGCTACTCCTATTTAGGGAGTTTGTAAGGTGGTTGATACCAACGAAGAAAAAAAAAAAAAAAAAGCATCCAAGAGGTGCAAGTGAGAAGTGAGAGGGCAAAAATATTCTAAAAGTTTACTGGCTCTGGTTAGGCTGCTCACAAAAATCAGGGCTACACTTCACTGGGTACCCAGCAGGTTACCAGAAAAAAAAACGTACAAATGGAAGAAGTAAATGACCCAAGGAGTAAAGATTTTAAATGAATTTATTGGTTTACAATAAAAACTATCCAACCCGTTTCATAGACCAGGAAAATCTCGGAGTAAAGATTTTAAATTAATTTATTGGTTTACACTAAAAACCATCCAACCCATTTTATAGGCCAGGGAAATCTCCCCCTTTATCAGGGATTTAGTTAAAATAAAAACTGAACTCAATGAATGAACTCAAAATAGGGCTTTCCTGTGTGAATCTATGTAGGGAAGCTAATTGTTGGACTAGGAGCGATACCAGCCAGCAGCATCTGCATGAACAATCACAATGGCTGTTTTTGAGTGTAAACCAATTAACTTAATTGGACTCTTTTATCTTTTGGCCTGGCGCTCCCTCCATTGGTCCAAAGTGGTTGATAGGAAGCAGCTGTGGCAAACGCTGTAATGCCCCGTACACACCGTCGGAAATTCCGACTACAAAATCCGTCGGATTTTTTCAGACGGATTTTGTCCGACACTGGTGTTGCATACACACGGTCGGACAAAGTTGTCGGAAAATCCGATCATTCTGAACGTGGTGACGTTCATTGCGTACGACGGGACTACGTAGAGGCTAGTAGCCAATAGCTTTGGTCTTGTAATGTGGTCTGAGCATGCGTGGCACTTTGTCTGTCGGAATTCGCTACACACGATCGGAAAAAGTCCGATAGGACTTTGTTGTCGGAAAATTTGAGAGCAGGAGATAAAACTTTGTCCGTCGGAAAATCCGACGGAAAAAGTCAGATGGAGCCCACACACGGTCAGAATTTCTGACAAGTTTGTCCGATAGGACATTTTCCGTCGGAAAATCCGACCGTGTGTACGGGGCATAAGTCCTGGAGCCTACAGCGACACCATCAGAAATGACGAGACGCTGCCCGCACATAGCCATGGGACCGCCAAAGTGAATATATAATATAGCAGCAGGGGCGGACTGACAATTTATGGGGCCCCCAGGCAATAGGAGATTATGGGGCCCCCAGGCAATCAGAGATTATGGGGCCACACAGTATACACACACACAGTATACAATCACACAGTATACACAGACATGTTTCTATTGGCTGAGAAGGTACTGGAGAGGTGGGGCAGCTATAATCTCTGGATTTTTAGACCAAAAGGATGTCGGTAAGAGACAGATGTAAAAAAAAAAAAAAAATTTTTTT
Source organism: Lithobates sylvaticus (assembly GCA_028564925.1). Taxonomy (NCBI): domain Eukaryota; kingdom Metazoa; phylum Chordata; class Amphibia; order Anura; family Ranidae; genus Lithobates; species Lithobates sylvaticus. Next base: position 255,639,603 of record CM053031.1, on the reverse strand, counting down.
ACATACTGTCCCTGGTTTTACTAAGGCTGGCAACCCTGATGGGGCCCCCTAGTGACCCAGGGCCCTTGGGCAGTGCCCGAGTAGCCGAATGGTCAGTCCGCCCCTGTATAGCAGTCATGTGAGGGTACAAAACTGTAGAAAAAAGGTGTTTAGAAACTTTTTTCAAAGTGTCAACGTAACAGCGATAGAGGGACAGTTTCAATCCTTGTAGAGTAGCAGTTCCACGATTTGTCACCTGCTCTGACCATAGTCAATTCCTCCTGTTTTGCAAAGATCATTTTTAATAATACCAAATTACAAAATGTTGTGTATAGCAATCGTATAAAAATTCTAAAGAAAATGCCGTTTTCCTTTAAGCCATTACTCTGCTTTTCTATTAAACCGGTGTTTTCCCTTTAAGTGATTTGTAGCAATAAGGCCGGTGTTTAGAATCCTGGAGGTGACAAGTCTATTTGAGATTTCTCACCTTCACATAGATCTTGAAGCGCTCCAGCACAAAATTCCATTTCAGCGATGTCTTCTGGTCTTCTGTTAAATTGAAAAATCCATCTACCTAAATCAAACACATGGAAATGCGCCATGAAAAATCATTATGACTTGTGCGGCGAGGAAACGGTGGCGATTACTCATTCCTGGCAAGGAATTAGAGGTGATGTATTGTGCAGCATCATTTGAAATGTAAAATAAGTGAGGAGATACTTGCTGTGCATGATAATGTATCCTCGGCCACCTTGTCTGATAGGTTACTAGACAGAGTCCCCGTGTGATCGCTGATGTTCATCTGCAGATCCAGACTAGGGAGGGCAGATTTAGGGTCCTGGGACGTCTCGTTGCAGAAGGCGTAGTTGCATCCTTCTGATGGATCCTTGATGAAGTAACGGCAACGGGAGCTGAGCAAAGAATTATGCCGTTTAAATATTTCTCGCTTACAGGGAGGATTAAAAATGTATCAGTGAAAGGTAGCATTCTGAGATATGGCATGCCATGAAAAATCTTTACAAGGAGGTATATTTATTACTTCAAAAGCCTTAAAGCCATACTCCAGGAATTATATGTACTGCACTGGTTCAGCTTGGCACAATAAAAGTATGCATTACTTGTAAAAAGTTAAAATAATTACTGCGCTAAGTGAACAATACAAATAAAAACAAAAAAAAAAAACACAGCAGCAGCTCAATATGGGATACACATAAGCAGATAAAGATAGAAATGGAGCTGCGCTAAAAAAATATATATAATAAACCACACAAAAAGTGCAAATGGTGCACATATACCGTATATACTCCAGTATAAGCCAAGTTTTTCAGCACATTTATTTCTGCAGCAGAAAATGAAATTTTCCGACCCGACTTTGGGGCCCCGGGGCCACTGGGTGCCAAATACCCCAAAGTAGACATGTGCACAACAAAAAGATTTGTTTATTTTCGTTTCGTTTTTTCATTTCCGAAAAAAATTTGTTTTTTTTTTTTTGTTTCGTTTTTTTCGTTTCCGTTGATTCGTAACGATTCGTACATTCGTAAGTCGTCGGTGTTCGGATTCGTAACGATTCGTACATTCGTAAGTCGTCGGTGTTCGGATTCGTAACGATTCGTACATTCGTAAGTCGTCGGTGTTCGTATTCGTAACGATTCGTACATTCGTAAGAGTTATTTTTTCGTTGATTCGTTTTTTCGTTAGTTTAATTTTCGGACGCATTCGTAGATTCCTCATCGGAGCATAATTCATAATTTTATGTAATGTGTATGCTATTATTACATTTTAATAATTTACGAATCGAAAAAAAAAAGTTACGAATCGAAAAAAAAAAGTTACGAATCGAAAAAAAAAGTTACGAATGTACGGATTTTTTTGTTCAATAGAGACACGGAAAATTACAAATCGAAAAAAAAAAAAAAAAAAAAAAGTTACGAATCGAAAAAAAAAGTTACGAATCGAAAAAAAAAAGTTCCGAATCGAAAAAAAAGTTACGAATGTACGAATTTTTTTGTTCAATAGAGACACGGAAAATTACAAATCGAAAAAAAAAAAAAAAAAAAAGTTACGAATCGAAAAAAAAAAAGTTACGAATCGAAAAAAAAAAGTTACGAATGTACAAATTTTTTTGTTCAATCCATTAGAAGCACGTTTAGCAGCACCATTGTAAGGGACACGGAAAATTACCAATTCAACAAAAAAATAAAGTTACGAATGTACGAATTTTTTCGTACGTTTTAGTTTTTCGGATTTTCTTCATTAGTACATTTGTTGTTTCTAATTATTTTTTTCGGATTTTCGTTGTTTTTCGGATTCGTTCGATTCGAACGATTCGTTAATCGGATTCGTACGATTCGTTACGATTCGTTATTCGGATTCGTACGATTCGAATGATTCGTTCATTCGTACGAAAATGAACGAACGAAAATAACGAAAAAAAAAGAAAAACGAAAAAAAAACGAAACGAATTGCACATGTCTACCCCAAAGTGGACCTAGCACTACAACATATCCAACGATGAGGTTCCTAGCACCAAGTGACCCCGAGATAGGGGACCCCAAAGTCGGTCAACTGTGTCCATCTGCAGCAATGTCATTTTGGGACCCTTTGGGTCCAGAGACCCCAAATTTTGTCTGCAGCTAGGGGGCATCTAGGAACCCTTAACTACCGAGTTTGAAGTTCGGGGGACCTATGGCTGCAAATGGGCACAGTGAGGCTGCAAATGGGCATTGTTGACCATCTTTTCCACTTACAGTAGCTGCGCATTTCTCACCCTAGGCTTATACTCGAGTCAATAAGTTTTCCCAGTTGTTTGTGGTAAAATTAGGTGCCTCGGCTTATATTCGGGTCGGCTTATACTCAAGTATATACGGTATGTTGAAATTGCTCCCAACACCACAAGAAATGAAAGATTAGTCCATAAATATAAACATATGTGATCTTTATCTAACTTGTGACAACACCACAAACTCGTGCTCCTCCACCACATAGATTGCATACTTACCAGAGGCAAGCTAGTATGAGCTTGTGGCTATTAACCCCGTTCCAAAGGAATGGCAATGCCAGCTCTCAAATACTTGCAACAGGAACACACAGCAAACGGCCACGGGAACTCGGTCATTCAGTGGTCTCAATTGAGGACCAGAAGGTAACCCTTATTCTTCAGTGGAACCAAATTGGCATCCCCAGCATCCTTCCCGCACATAAGACTTTCCTGCATACCTCCCAATGTTTTGAGATGGGCATTACTTGTACCTGATGGACTGCTGGAGAAGCTGGAGTAGTAGTCAGCACTACTGCAGTCATAGATGCAATCATCTGGGTCCTGCTCAGGGTCTATGCAAGAACAGGGTTTTTTTTTTGCTCTGTACCGCCCTAATTCATTGAATACCTTGTATTTTTTTCATTGAATAAAGTGTTGGACAAGGTGGGGAGGAGAGGTGGTGATTTCTACCTTGTTCAATCAGAGAACACCTTGTATTCATAGAAAAATATACAAGGCTTACTATGGATGGGAACAGTGTGAGCAAGTGACCTTGTGTGGTCAGTGCGCAGTGGGGCAGCCACTCGCATAGAACCTGTGTAGGACATGGAAAATGACATCTTGTCATCATAGTAGCGCAGACTACTACAGTGTTTTCTAGCATCCCCAGCAGTTCTTCAAGCTTGTTCCAAGCTGGATCAATGTAAGTATGCAATAAAAATAATCACACTGTCGCAGTATATGTACAATGTCGGCAAGTGGACATCCTAATATCTGTGGTGCAATCAGCATTTTGGGACTTGTTCGCATCTGACTCAGATGTTTGCGCTTGTATCTGTGATATCAATAAAGTTCATTTTAAAAAGTTTAAAAACAAAAGTTTAGCTAAAAAAAAATAAAAAATCAAAAAATTGTTATCTAAACTTTATTTTTTAAACATTTGAATGAAGTTTATTGCTATCACAGGGTGGTTGACAAGCCCCTATGTGATAGCACAGTGCAGCTGACGCTTCAGGCTTCAGGAGTCTATTATAGGGGAACAGGCCAGACTGGGTTTAGATCAGGGTTTCTCTACTAGAGTTCCTCCAGAGGTTGCTAGGGGTTTCTTAACCGCTTGTCGACCAGCCGCAGCAGTTATACTGCGGCAGGTTGGCTCGGCTGCAAGAATCGCTGTAGCTGTACGTCGGGCACGTACACGGGGTTCTGTGGGCACGCCCGCGATCGTTCCTCGCAGTGACAGAACAGGGATCTGCCTGTGTAAAAAACACTTTTGACATAAAGGGACACTTTTTAGTTGCCATGGACAATCTCAAGTTTCCAGGCAGAAAGAACAGTATATATAATATAAAACTGCATGCAGGGCACTGGACAAAGCACTGGGGACAAAAGGAATGTAAAATGATTTCATACAGTAATGTAACCACTTTAAGACCAGCCTCGTTTTGAATTTTAGTTGTTTACATGTTTAAAACTGTTTTTTTTTGCTAGAAAAAAACTTAGAACCCCCAAACATTATATATTGTTTTTTTTCTAACACCCTAGAGAATAAAATGGCGGTCGTTGCAATACTTTTTTCACACCGTATTTGCGCAGCGGTCTTACAAGTGCACTTTTTTTGGAAAAAATTATCTTTTTTGAATAAAAAAATAAGACAACAGTAAAGTTAGTCCAATATTTTTATATATTGTGAAAGATAATGTTACGCCGAGTAAATTGATACCTAACATGTCACGCTTCAAAATTGCGCCCGCTCGTGGAATGGCATCAAACTTTTACCCTCAAAAATCTCCATAGGCGACGTTTAAAAAATTCTACAGGTTGCATGTTTTGCGTTACAGAGGAGGTCTATGGCTATAATTATTGCTCTCGCTCTACCAATCGCGGCAATACCTCACATGTGTGGTTTGACCACCATTTTCATATGCGGGCGCTACTCACGTATGCGTTCGCTTCTGCGCGCGAGCTCGTCGGGACGGGGCGCTTTAAAAAAAATATATATTTTTTTCTTATTTATTGTTCTTGATTTTATTTATTTTTACTGTTTTTTAAAAAAAATTAAATTGGCTCACTTTTATTCCTATTACAAGGAATGTAAACATCCCTTGTAATAAAAAAAAGCATGACAGGTCCTCTTAAATATGAGATCTGTGGTCAAAAAGCCCTCACATCTCATATTTGGACTTAAATGCAAAAAAAAAAAAAAATGTCATTCAAAAAAATGACATTTGGAAAATGTTCCTTTAAGGGGTATGGGCGGAAGTGACGTTTTGACGTCGCTTCCGCCCTGCTATGGTATAGAGACGGGTGGCAGCCATCTTAGCCTCACTCGTCTCTATACCCAGCACGGAGGAGGGCCCAATCCGGTAAGCGGCGGAAGGCGCGAGAGAGCAGCGGGAGGGGGGGGCACCTCTCCCGCCGCCGATAACGGTGATCTCGCGGCGATGACCACCATTATCGGAATTCCAAACGGCGCCTGAAGAGATGGATATCTCGGTTGTGGCAGCAGTTGCTGCCGTTACCGAGATATCCCCCTTCAAACACAGGACGTATATAGTTGTGCACCGGTCGGAAAGTGGGTAATCTGTAAGATTACAGTGTACTGTATGTGTTATAAATTTTATATTTTTTGAATTTGCCGCCGGGCTCCGCCCCGTGCGTCGCGATGCTCGCAGGGAACAGAGCCTGGCACACAGAGGCATCGGGCCGAGGACAGAGCCCGCAGACACAGCAGGGGGGGACATCGCAGGATCCTGGGGACAAGGTAAGTAACCTGCAACAGGATCCCGCAATGCAATCCCGAGTGTGGCTCGGGGTTACCGCTAATGGTACTGAAATTTAACCCCGAGCCACACTCAGGAAAACCGCCAGGGAGGTTAAGGGGGTAAATCCTTCAAGTGTAAGGAGCATTCTTCCCACTGACCATCTCACTAATGTATCAAGAGTTGTGGATAAAGTACATTTTAGCAGGGTTTTCCTGAGATTAGAAAGTTATTACAAGGGTTCCTCTGTGTTAAAAAGGTATAGAAAGGCTGGTTTAGATAATAAATTAGAATAAAGAGTCACCAGGAAGGGCTTTCTGGTGTGCTATTGAATATCCTTCTCTGGTTCTAAATAATCGGGCCCTAAATGTAAGCATCATTTATTAAATAATAATATAAAAGTTAGAGTACAAAATTAAACTGAAGACATACCATCTAGTTCGAACAATCTTGGTAACGTTGTCATCAACATTCAGCAAGGAGATAAATGCAAACACGATGCCATACAGAGGATTCCTCTTATCCGCAGCAGATGAAGCCATATCCATTATCTGCTGCACTGTGTATACATCTTTGATTGTCTCCACTAAAAAAAAAAATTCTGTTAAAGAGGACCTTCCACCTATATGTGAAATATTTATTTCAGAAACTATAGTTTACATACTATAATTAAAAATCACATGTTCATAGAGTCCAACAATGTCTTCTTCTGAGACAATATTTCCCCCATGCTTCTATGTTTCTGAACTGCCATCTTGGATCCAAGATGATTGATTGCTGGCTGTTACTTCCCGAGTCTCCCAGCCAGCCCCTAATGTGCCACGAGATATCACACATGCATACACAGAGATCTAGTTGGCTGTTGTTTTCATTTACTGGTTACTGGTAGACATCAGCATCGGGTCATGTAAAGACACCATGGCGTCCAGTAAAGAAGCCATAGCATTATAGACCTAAGTAAGGCAAAATCTAGTGATACTTCTGCAGTTTTGTGAGACTTTGACCTCATGCACACTGGACATTAAAATAACGTTATAAAAACGCCAGTAGCTTTGCAGTGAGTTTTTCAACTTTTTTCAACATTTTTGAAATAGCATTTTAGCGTTTATTAGCGTTTTTCTAGCGTTTTTTCACGAAAGCGTCTTTTTTTTTTCAATGAATCAAATATTTATTGACATTTATCAGCGTTAGAGCGTTTTTTAGCTGAAAAACGTCTCTCAGAACTGCTTAAAAATGCCACTGCCCAAAACTGCTGATAACAGCCTATGTGTGCATGGACACAGAGGATAACATGATGGAGAGTTTAATGACTGTAGAAAAAAACGTCTGTATTATTAAGAAGAGCCGGTGTTCTGTAAAAAAATGTCCGCCTATCGAATAGTGTCCGCCCCTTACTGCGCAGCGATTCGGAAAATCTCAGAAGATGAACAGCGCCTGCGCCATGAGTCCAGGTGCAGGCCCCACCATCCAAGTGGACATAGGGCTGCACATAGTTAGAGGGCACCTCGCGGGCTCGCTTCGCTCGCCACGCTTCAGGCACGGCCTCGCTTCGCTCGGCTCTTTTTTATTCTAACTCTATGTCCACTTGGATGGTGGGGCTTGAACCTGGACTCACGGCGCAGGCGCCGTTCATCTTCGGATATTTTCGGAATCTGCTTGTCATCCGTACTGCCCATGCGCAGTAGACGGCGGACAGTATCCGACGGGGGACACTATCCGACAGGACACCGGCAGAACTGTAATCCTTGAAGTGTCGTTTATTGGTACATCAGAGTGACAATAAAGCTGATGCGTTTCAGCAGTAGCCTTAGTCGTAGAAAAAAAAAAAGTCTACAGCCAAAAACAGCTGCTGTAAAAACGTAAAAAAACGTCCAGTGTGCACGAGGCCTGAAACTTACTACCTTACAGCTTTCTAAGATGTGAGACTGAATATTCCCACTTAGGCGAGAAAACCAGAAAGTGGTATTCACCAAACACAAAATAGGAAAATTGGATGTCATTGTGTAAGAATGAGGGGGAAGGAAGGGAATGGCAGAAAGTTAAATTAAAGTGATTGGAAACTTATTTTTTTTAATGCAGCGCACTCCTAAAAGAGCCACTGGTGGTGACTGATTCCCTTCACACAGCCAGACACACAGAATTTTCTTCCTCAAACAGATCAGTCTGGCGGGGGGGTATGCTTAATTGCAAAAATCAACTTGGATGAGTACAGGGGAACATGGGAACCCCCCGAAATAACTGAATTTACCGAGGACACACACTGTTCTGTCATAGAGCTTCTGCAAAAGTCACTATTGGCTGGGAAGATACCTCAGAGACTTGCTTTTTGTAGAACTGAAAACTGCACAAGTCACTATGGCACAGAACGTAGGTCATTACTCAATGATGATCCTGTAGCAACAATGCTACAGGATCATCAGTTGCCTCCTTCTAATATCCACCAGGCACTCTTCAGTAAGGGAGACACAGATTTGCGATACTACAGGACAGCTGGACACTCTCTCCCTCAACTTCCACCAGGTTTCCTCCACTGAGCTCTCCAGATCATAAGAAAAATCCCAGACTTAGGAAAATAGGCCCCCCAGCTTAGACTATAGCTGGGACCTCGATGATCTTCAAGCAGCTTCTCCAGCAGACTGCCCCGAGGGGCAGAGCCCTTTAGACAGGGGGCTTCTCTAGCAGGACTGGACCCAGGATCCACACACTATGCTCCAAGCCTCAGACTATTTATGGTATCTCAAGCCACCTACTGGACACACCTCTCTAGGAATTGGCTGGGTCCCCATAAATATTCAGGCTGCCTTTCCATTCTTCCCGTCACTGTGATTCTAGAATCCTCCGAAAGGCAGGGGGAAGTAATCAGGCTAGCAGCCTAAGAAACATTGAGCAGACAAAAACAATCAACCCCTACTAAACTAAATTTGCCTACATTATCTAGAAGGGTGCTACATAAATAGCAAACATTGTATAAATATCTGCTCTGTGCAATGGTTTTGTACAGAGCAGCCTCGATCTTCCTCTTCTTGGGTCCTCTGGCAGTGCTCCCGGCTCCTTGACCTGCCGAATCCCCCCATAGGAAACTGCTCATGGGATCAGCCAGATATCCAATATGTATACTTACATTGGTCCGAGCTTGACCAATGTAACTACCCTGTTTCCCCGAAAATAAGACCTAGCGTGATTGTCGGTGATGGCTGCAATATAAGCCCTACCCCCCAAATAAGCCCTAATTAAAGTCCTTGTAGGTCTTATTTTAAGGGTAGGGATTATTTTTGAGGAAACAGGGTAGGGCTTATTTGGGGGGGGGGGGGGGGGGGGGGGGGGGGGTGGGGGGGGGTAGGGCTTATATTGCAGCCATCACCGACAATCATGCTAGGTCTTATTTTCGGGGAAACAGGGTATGCAAAATAAAAAACATACCTGGAATTCAGCTTTGAAGAGCAACTCTGGACAAAGAAAAAATCACTTCAGTCACTATTATCACTGAGATATACCAAAAAATGTAGCAACTAGAAAACGACAACTCCCGGGCCATAAAAAAAAGTATACACAGGATAATGTCCCCATGTTGAAATAGGGAATCAGAGGACTTCAGGTGTCATTTTAGAAAATCAACCCATTATGTGAAATTAAAGAAGTTGTTTATGGATTGCATATGCATACAGCCATCATATATATGAGAATGAATAACAAAGAAAAAATAGAGATTGCGTGTCCTTTTCATCATGTCAACAGCTGTCTTCCCCTTGTTCTCTAGCAATGACCTGGTGGGCACAGGCTCAAATAACCTGGCCTGGTTTACAAGTTCATGTCATTTGCATATCAGCAGTTTGGTTGAAACTAGATTTCTAAAAGTTTTTGTTAAATACAGCCAGAAAAACATATGAGCAGTTAGCTGTGCATATTTAGCGAATACTGTATATCGTCATATGATAATATTTTTTGAGTCATGACTTAAAAATCTAAAACCAGTTAAGTTTTGGATAGAGTTGGGATTTTTTTTTTATATGTTTTTCTTATGTTAGTGTCCTGTTGGGGAGATTTTACCTTCTCTTCTTGACACAACGCAACAGAAAGTGAATACAAATGTGTCCAGGTGGGTGGAAATCCTCTCTAGATAGTTGCCACCAGAGCGGATGTCTCCATTTATAGAATAATGCCGCGTACACACGATCGGACTTTCCCGCGGGATTGTCCGCTGGACTCGAGTCCGCCGGACAGTCCGATCGTGTGTGGGCCTTCAACTGACTTTTTTTTCCAAAAGTCCGGCGGACTAGGTTTTAAGTTTTGTTTTAAAATTATCCGCTGGACTTGGCAGTCCGGCGGACAATACGGCCGTCTGTAGTATGGTCCGGCGGACCAAAAAGGACGCATGCTCAGTAGCAAGTATTTTTCTAGTATTTTTCTTTTTCTAGTCCCGTCGTACGTGCTGTACGTCATCGCGTGAACCACCGGACTTTTAGCGTGATCGTGTGTGGTCAAGTCCGTTCGCTTTCAAGTCCGGCGAAGCCCAGCTGGAAAGTCCGGCGGTTTGTCCGCTGGACTAGGTCCGGCGGACAAAGTCCGATCGTGTGTACGCGGCATAAGTGTACCTATTCTTTTTGCTCCCCTGTAACCTATCCCAGCCTCCCCCTCCAGAAATGCATACTTAAAGTGGAAGTAAACCCCCCTATAGTTTTCAGCCAAGGAAGCTGCCATCTTTGCCTCTGTTTAATCTTCAACTGCCACAGTGCTGCACATGTGATCCGTTAGGACACCAGCCATTGGATGGTTTGACTGTTTGGTTGAGAGCACAGCCAATGTGCAGTTAGCATTCACGGCATGCCTTTTTTTTTAAAACTGTTAAATCGATGGGTTTACTTCCGCTTTAATCCAACAATTGTAGCACTGCTCTTTGTTTACATCTATCCATCTATCCTGACTGTGTCAGTACCTTACAGCTCCAAAGACCTCTATAGGGGTTTATTGCACAGGTGTGGCCAAGACGAAGAAGATTTGGATGTAAACAAACAGTGGAACCATAGCCATCGGATTGGTTTAACTATGCACCTGTAGATTTGGTTAGGAGAGTGGTTTGGTTAGGTCTGGGGAAGAGGCAAAAAATTGAATACATTTTGTTTTAACCACTTCAGCCCCGGAAGATTTTCCCCCTTAATGACCAGGCCATTTTTTTCAATACGGCGCTGAGTCACTTTAACTGACAATTGCGCAGTCATGTGCGCACAAAGATTACGTCCTTTTTTTCCTACAAATAGAGCTTTCTTTTGGTGGTATTTGATCACCTCTGCGGTTTTTATTTTTTTTGCACTATAAACAAAACAGAGCAAGAATTAAAAAAAAATAACAATATTGTTTACTTTTTGCTATAATAAATATCCCAATAAAATAACAAAAAAAAATGTGTTCATCATTTTAGGCTAATATGTATTCTTCTACATATTTTTGGAATAAGCGTATATTGATTGGTTTTCGCAAAATAGGGGATAGATTTATGGCATTTTTATTATAAATTTTTTTTTCTAGTAATGGCGGTGTGCGCCTGCTATAGCTGTTAAAGGGACCGATGTACAGCTATGGCAATTTGTGGAGACGAGACAACCTTCCGCAGTATAATGACAGCGGCTGGTCGGCAAGAGGTTAAAGTGCACTTATTCTTTAAAAGATTTCAACTCCTGTTCTATGCCAACTGTAACAATTTACCAAGACACTGGAAATGACAGGTGTGCCAAGAGCCGCACATCCAATCAAATCCTGCTGTAAGATGGTAAGTGGCAGTCTCATCGCAATGATGCATTTAACCGCCCCCTTCCACCTGGAAACTCTAACCCCATTAGTAAGCTCTGGAGGGCAAAGTGAAACCCGTTGGGGGCGTGGCCTGGTGGCGGTCCATGCTGAGACTGCAACGTAAAATCTTACAGCGGGAATTGATCGGATATGTGGCTCTCGGGACACCTGTCATTTCCAGTATGGTCCAAAGCATAGTCGAGCTTCCCTCCCGGCCAATACTCACAGCAGCAGGCCCAGGATCTTGTTCCTATACACTACCTGAGCAGCTCACACACACATCTCTGATTTTACGAAGACAAATAGAGAGGTTCAAAATACCAGCAGGGATAGGGACATCAATAAAAACCCTTCACTACTTTATCCAAAACTTAGGAAAAATGTTTTGCTGTTATGTATTCTTTTAGGGACATTACAGACATTAATAAATAGTATTTGGGAAGCATTTAACCTCCCTGGCGGTATGATTATGTCAGGAATTTTGTACTAAAAGCGGTACAATTATTTTGCATGAAAATGTGGCGTTTTATATTGTAGGCTGCAATTCTTATGAAATGACTCACTTAAATCTGTCCGAACCAGAGTCTAGTAGACATCCCGGGTATGATAAAGTTTAAAACACAAAATCATAAATTATAATATAATAAATAACTATAAAAATTATTCAATAATGTAATCAAATCAAAAACACTGAAATTTGCTCAGTTGCAGAATTTTCGCTGTCATTAGATTTAGTGTTTGTTGACGAATTTCCCCACAAATCGCTATCGCTCAATTCTGCAAGTGATTCTAATTTATTATCAGTGTTTTCTAGCTGGTCTAAAACCACTTTTGATATAAAGGGACACTTTTTGGTTGCTATGGACAATCTCCAAATTCCAGGCAGAAAAAACAGTATTTATAATATAAAAGTGCATGCAGGGCACTGGACAGACCACTAGGGACAAAGGGGATGTGCCATTTTTTTATACAGTATTGTAATCTGTAAGATTACAGTACTGTATGTGTATTGTGTGTTTTTACTTTTTTGAATTTGGCGCCGATCTCCGCTCCCGTGTGTCGTAATTTCGCAGGGAACGGAGCTCAGCGGCACTCGGGCACTGGGTGAATAGAGCGGAGGAGCTCGCACACACAGCGGGGAGACATTGCAGGATCCAGGGGACAAGGTAAGTAAGTCTCCCTGTATCCTGCAATGCGATCCCGAGTCTGGCTCGGGGTTACCACTTATGGTACTGAAGTTCCGCCCCGAGCCAGACTCGGGAATACCGCCAGGGGGGTTGAATTGGAACTAAAAAGATAAAAATTTGCTATGTTATAGGTGACATTTAGAGGTATCAATTGTCACTAAGCAGTACCCTGAAATATATATACTGCATCTCTTGTCTTGAATTCCTGCAGAAAAATAGCAGTGCATTTCCTTGTGTGTGAGGGTGTCTATGACTCTACAATGTTATAGCTGTTTATCTGAAAAGTCAGATCTAAGGCACTACTGCCACATACCTCCCGACATTTTGAGATGGGAATGAGGGACACCTACTACCAAATGTATGTAGGCATAGGACACGCCCCCTGCCACATCCCCTTAAAGTAAAGTTACAGTCCCTCAAAATCAGGGACAGTTGGGAGGTATGCTGCCAGTGCCTCTGACTGCTAGTCTCAGAAGATTGGAAGTGAGATTTGTTGATGTCACCACTGTGCTGCCACCAGAGCGGATGTCTCCATTTATAGAATAATGCCGCGTACACACGATCGGACTTTCCCGCGGGATTGTCCGCTGGACTCGAGTCCGCCGGACAGTCCGATCGTGTGTGGGCCTTCAACTGACTTTTTTTTCCAAAAGTCCGGCGGACTAGGTTTTAAGTTTTGTTTTAAGTCCGGCGGACAATACGGCCGTCTGTAGTATGGTCCGGCGGACCAAAAAGGACGCATGCTCAGTAGCAAGTATTTTTCTAGTATTTTTCTTTTTCTAGTCCCGTTGTACGTGCTGTACGTCATCGCGTGAACCGCCGGACTTTTAGCATGATCGTGTGTGGTCAAGTCCGTTCGCTTTCAAGTCCGGCGAAGCCCAGCTGGAAAGTCCGGCGGTTTGTCCGCTGGACTAGGTCCGGCGGACAAAGTCCGATCGTGTGTACGCGGCATAAGTGTACCTATTCTTTTTGCTCCCCTGTAACCTATCCCAGCCTCCCCCTCCAGAAATGCATACTTAAAGTGGAAGTAAACCCCCCTATAGTTTTCAGCCAAGGAAGCTGCCATCTTTGCCTCTGTTTAATCTTCAACTGCCACAGTGCTGCACATGTGATCCGTTAGGACACCAGCCATTGGATGGTTTGACTGTTTGGTTGAGAGCACAGCCAATGTGCAGTTAGCATTCACGGCATGCCTTTTTTTTTAAACTGTTAAATCGATGGGTTTACTTCCGCTTTAATCCAACAATTGTAGCACTGCTCTTTGTTTACATCTATCCATCTATCCTGACTGTGTCAGTACCTTACAGCTCCAAAGACCTCTATAGGGGTTTATTGCACAGGTGTGGCCAAGACGAAGAAGATTTGGATGTAAACAAACAGTGGAACCATAGCCATCGGATTGGTTTAACTATATGCACCTGTAGATTTGGTTAGGAGAGTGGTTTGGTTAGGTCTGGGGAAGAGGCAAAAAATTGAATACATTTTGTTTTAACCACTTCAGCCCCGGAAGATTTTCCCCCTTAATGACAAGGCCATTTTTTTCAATACGGCGCTGAGTCACTTTAACTGACAATTGCGCAGTCATGTGCGCACAAAGATTACGTCCTTTTTTTCCTACAAATAGAGCTTTCTTTTGGTGGTATTTGATCACCTCTGCGGTTTTTATTTTTTTTGCACTATAAACAAAACAGAGCGAGAATTAAAAAAAAATAACAATATTGTTTACTTTTTGCTATAATAAATATCCCAATAAAATAACAAAAAAAAATGTGTTCATCATTTTAGGCTAATATGTATTCTTCTACATATTTTTGGAATAAGCGTATATTGATTGGTTTTCGCAAAATAGGGGATAGATTTATGGCATTTTTATTATAAATTTTTTTTTCTAGTAATGGCGATGTGCGCCTGCTATAGCTGTTAAAGGGACCGATGTACAGCTATGACAATTTGTGGAGACGAGACAACCTTCCGCAGTATAATGACAGCGGCTGGTCGGCAAGAGGTTAAAGTGCACTTATCCTTTTAAAAGATTTCAACTCCTGTTCTATGCCAACTGTAACAATTTACCAAGACACTGGAAATGACAGGTGTGCCAAGAGCCGCACATCCAATCAAATCCTGCTGTAAGATGGTAAGTGGCAGTCTCATCGCAATGATGCATTTAACCGCCCCCTTCCACCTGGAAACTCTATCCCCATTAGTAAGCTCTGGAGGGCAAAGTGAAACACGTTGGGGGCGTGGCCTGGTGGCGGTCCATGCTGAGACTGCAACGTAAAATCTTACAGCGGGAATTGATCGGATATGTGGCTCTCGGGACACCTGTCATTTCCAGTATGGTCCAAAGCATAGTCGAGCTTCCCTCCCGGCCAATACTCACAGCAGCAGGCCCAGGATCTTGTTCCTATACACTACCTGATCAGTTCACACACATATCTCTGATTTTACGAAGACAAATAGAGAGGTTCAAAATACCAGCAGGGATAGGGACATCAATAAAAACCCTTCACTACTTTATCCAAAACTTAGGAAAAATGTTTTGCTGTTATGTATTCTTTTAGGGACATTACAGACATTAATAAATAGTATTTGGGAAGCATTTAACCTCCCTGGCGGTATGATTATGTCAGGAATTTTGTACCAAAAGCGGTACAATTATTTTGCATGAAAATGTGGCGTTTTATATTGTAGGCTGCAATTCTTATGAAATAACTCACTTAAATCTGTCCAAACCAGAGTCTAGTAGACATCCCGGGTATGATAAAGTTTAAAACACAAAATCATAAATTATAATATAATAAATAACTATAAAAATTATTCAATAATGTAATCAAATCAAAAACACTGAAATTTGCTCAGTTGCAGAATTGTCGCTGTCATTAGATTTAGTGTTTGTTGACGAATTTCCCCACAAATCGCTATCGCTCAATTCTGCAAGTGATTCTAATTTATTATCAGTGTTTTCTAGCTGGTCTAAAACCACTTTTGATATAAAGGGACACTTTTTGGTTGCTATGGACAATCTCCAAATTCCAGGCAAAAAAAACAGTATTTATAATATAAAAGTGCATGCAGGGCACTGGACAGACCACTAGGGACAAAGGGGATGTGACATTTTTTTATACAGTATTGTAATCTGTAAGATTACAGTACTGTATGTGTATTGTGTGTTTTTACTTTTTTGAATTTGGCGCCGATCTCCGCTCCCGTGTGTCGTAACGTCGCAGGGAACGGAGCTCAGCGGCACTCGGGCACTGTGTGAATCGAGCGGAGGAGCTCGCACACACAGCGGGGAGACATTGCAGGATCCAGGGGACAAGGTAAGTAAGTCTCCCTGTATCCTGCAATGCGATCCCGAGTCTGGCTCGGGGTTACCACTTATGGTACTGAAGTTCCGCCCCGAGCCAGACTCGGGAATACCGCCAGGGGGGTTGAATTGGAACTAAAAAGATAAAAATTTGCTATGTTATAGGTGACATTTAGAGGTATCAATTGTCACTAAGCAGTACCCTGAAATATATATACTGCATCTCTTGTCTTGAATTCCTGCAGAAAAATAGCAGTGCATTTCCTTGTGTGTGAGGGTGTCTATGACTCTACAATGTTATAGCTGTTTATCTGAAAAGTCAGATCTAAGGCACTACTGCCACATACCTCCCAACATTTTGAGATGGGAATGAGGGACACCTACTACCAAATGTATGTAGGCATAGGACACGCCCCCTGCCACATCCCCTTAAAGTAAAGTTACAGTCCCTCAAAATCAGGGACAGTTGGGAGGTATGCTGCCAGTGCCTCTGACTGCTAGTCTCAGAAGATTGGAAGTGAGATTTGTTGATGTCACCACTGTGCTGCTCTCTGGTTTCCTTGCTGGAGGCATTGACTCTAATGCCCCGTACACGCGGTCAGAATTTCCGACGGAAAATGTCCTATCGGACCATGTTGTCGGAAAATCCGACCGTGTGTGGGCTCCATCTGACTTTTTCCGTCTCAAATTTTCTCAAATTTTTTCGTCTCAAATTTTCCGACGATAAAATCCGATCGGACGTTTTCCGATCTTGTGTAGAGAATTCCGGCGGACAAAGTGCCATGCATGCTCAGATCAAATTACGAGACCAAAGCTATTGGCTACTAGCCTCTACGTAGTCCCGTCGTACGCAATGAACGTCACCACGTTCAGAATGATCGGATTTTCCGACAACTTTGTCCGACCGCATGTATGCAACACCAGTTTCGGACAAAATCCGTCGGAAAAAATCCGACGGATTTTGTGGTCGGAATTTCCAACCGTGTGTACGGGGCATAAGTAGCAAAACCCTGCCTCCACCAGGATAATGCAGGACAATCACAGGCAATACTAATAACTGGTCCTTGGCTCTCTGCCTAACTTGTTTTAGGGAAAGGCTTAAAGAGTTCAGTTCCTGTTTAAAAAGTTTCCAAAGTGGTTTGCAAAATTTTGCAAATGTATTTGTGTTTGACCCATTTGCATTGCATTGCTGTGCTTTGATTTGCAAGCAATATTTGGCAGCCAAGCAAACTTGTAGTCACTTCCTGATGCCCATAATAGAAGCCAATATAAACACTTCCCAAACTACAATTATGCTCAGTGCCTGTATAGTGTTTGAGAAACTTCTGATTTTCTGTAATTGTTGAGGCAAAGGTAAACTCAGCTTGCTGCTAAATAGGTGTCAAAAAGCATGTAAAAGGCTTGCTGTGTCAACACATGATAAATGCAATGGGGGCTTGGTAATCTCTGATAACAGTTTGATGAATTAGGCCCTTTGCAGAAAGCAATGTCAAAATCCCTTACAACAGTCAAAGTGTCTCTGTGAAAAGTATAGAATCTACAGTGAGTAAATTGGACTGACTTAGAAATAGAGTATCAGAGACACTTATATAATTAGAGCATTGCCTTATCTACTTACAATTTACCGACTCTGCTGCCGTCTCCTCACTGGCTTCCACAAAGGCTTCGTTCTCAGCACATTCCCTGGCATAGTTCAATAAGTCATGTGCTTGCGGTATATCTGTATAAAAATAAACAAATAATAATTACATAAAGCTTGAAATGAAAACACTTTAACCCCTAGGCACCGACAGTATGCAAATATGCGGCCTCTCCGGGGCTGGGCCTTGGTGCCGAGCGGCCGCATATTTGCGCATCAATTAGCAGACACAGCCCTGCGTGCTCCCGACACAGTTACCGGTGGCTAACGGAAAGCTTTCATATTAACCGCTTCCCAACCAGCTGCTGCAGTTTTACTGCGGCAGAATGTCACAGGGGGGCGAAGCACCGCCATGTTATGTCGATTCGCCCTGTGGCCACTAGGGGCGCGTGTGCGCCCGGAGCCGATGCGAGTGGCTGGGTGTGCGATGACCACCGGGCTCCCGTGATCACTCGTGACAGAGCGAGAACCGGGATCTATGTGTGTAAACACACAGATCCCGGTTCTCTGAGGGGAGAAGACACAGATTGTCTGTTCATACAAAGTATGAACAGTGATCTGTCATCTCCCCTAGTCAGTCCCATCCCCCCTTCAGTTAGAACACACATGAGGGAACACAATTAACCCCTTGATCGCCCCCTAGTGTTAACCCCTTCCCTGTCAGTGACATTTTTACAGTAATCAGTGCAGTTTTATAGCACTGATCGCTGTATAATTGCCATTGGTCCCAAAAATTTGTCAAAAGGGTCTGATGTGTCCGCCATAATGTGGCAGTCCTGATAAAAATCGCAGATTGCCGCCATTACTAATAAAAAAAAAAAAATAAGAAGAATAAAAATGCTATAAATCTATCCCCTATTTTGTAGACGCTATAACTTTTACGCAAACCAATCAATATAAGCTTATTGCAATTTTTTTTTCCAAAAATATGTAGAAGAATAAATATCGGCCTAAACTGAGAAAAATTCGCTTTTTTATTTTTTTTTTGTAAATTGGGATATTTATTATAGCAAAAAGTACAAAATATTGTGTTTTTTTTTTAAATTGGTGCTCTTTTTTTGTTTATAGCGCAAAAAATAAAAACCGCAGAGATGATCAATACCACCAAAAGAAAGCTCTATTTGTGTGCAAAAAAAGGACGTTAGTTTTGTTTGGGTGCAGCGCCGCACGAATGCGCAATTGTCAGTTAAAGCGACTCAGTGCCGAATCGCAAAAAATGGCCTGGTCATTTAGCAGCCAAATCTTCCGGGGCTGAAGCGGTTAATCAGCCATGGCGGCCACATGATCATAAACCCTGCCCCATATCCTGGCATCTGAAAAAGGGCTGGGAGGTGCTGGCGCAAAGGGGTAAACCACATACGCTCACTCTATGAATTAAAGTGAACCTAGTATTAGATATTTTTTCATGTATTGGCCCTTTCATACGGGCAATCTGATCAGGTCTGTCAGTTTTTCAGGCGGACCTGATTGGGAAGGTCTATGCATTACTTATGTCCGTTTATACCCGCCTACCTCTGGGTCCAATCAGGCTTCCTAAAAAAAAATAATGGAGGATGACTGTGCCCGTTTACGTGGACTTGATTGGAAGCAGCCGGGTGTAATTGGACAGCGGAGTCTGTTTACTCCCAGCCACCCATAAAGCAGATAAGGGTCTGTCCTGCAGGGGCAAAGCAGTTATCCCTTCTTACCTGGATTGGGGGTGAAGATGGATTTCGACACCACAGTTGCAACCATTGAATTTCGAAATGAGTCATAATTTACGCGTACCTCTGATGCAAATAAAACTAAATATAATAAAAGATTAACATAGTTACATGCTTGTTTAAATAATAACATTTCACCTTTTGCCGTTATATGTTGTAAACTTAGTCCAATATTAATCTGGTCACATTTTTGTTATACTGGCCCCAAACTTAAAAAAAAAAAACTGTGGCCATTTAAAGCAGAACTATAGATAGGCCAAAAATGTAAATGTCTTTCCCCTACTCCCCAGCGGAACTTAGGGGAAGGAGATGTCTATGTAGAACTACCCCATAGGGACCGCTGATTTTAACTGGTTCTTTCCCCACACAGTGCAAAGGCAGCTAGGCACACAACAACAGTCCATTCACTTTGGCTCAAGAAGCAGTCTAGGGGATGTCTTTTGTCATTTATTGCTGACAAATCTGAAACAGGAGAGGGTAGAGGTTTGTGGGATTCTGGAAAGTGCCAAGCACAACTTGCAGGGGACACTTCTTTATCAGTGGCAGTAGCTGAAGGACAGTTCGACTAGTACAGTCTGTAGGTCAGGGGTCTCAAACTAATGGCCCTCCAGCTGTTGCGGAACTACAAGTCCCATCATGCCTCATCATGCCCCATCATGTAACTGTCAGTCTTGAAATGCCTCATGGGACTTGTAGTTTTGCAACAGCTGGAGGGCCACCAGTTTTAGACCCCTGCTGTAGGTGCAGAGCTTAAGACCATGCAGGAACATATAGCATGAGTATTTATAGACTAAGACAGTCTATAGGTGCACCGCTGAAGACCATGCAGGAACATAGCTAGGGGCATCAAGACAGTTTGCAGCATAAATAGGCAGGCTGGTACAGTTCAAGTATCCACAGCTGTAGACCTTGGAAACCAAACTGTAGCACAGGATTGAGGCTCTACTCACAGATCCCAGGGATAGAGAACAAATGTATGGGCTCTGTCCATAGGAGAGTAGTCCAGCAGCCAGTCCAGGTGTACGGTGGGGCAGACAGCCCTCTGAAGATAGCAGATCAGCTCCCTCTAAGCTCACAGATCCATCCCCACTTGGGGGGAAAAGACAATCTCCTCAGGGCTCCAGGCTATTTAATAGCAGCCCAGCCACTATCTGGGAACACCTTTCCAGGGATTGGCCAGGCCCTGATAAATATTCAGGCTGGTTATCTGAATTCTACCTTCCTAAGCTCTAGAAATGCCTTCTAGAGGCAGGGAGAAGCAATCAAACTCCCAGCCTGTGAACAGTCCTACATATGGTTATGTCAGCAAGGTGGATCTGCTAATAAAAAGTGCAAATTAGAATGTTTTCAGGGCCGATCCTAGGGTCACAGACGCCTGGGTGCAGAAATATTTCTGGCGCCCCCACGTGGGCGTGGTCATCTTACTAACTCCTCCCCTTTACAAATGTTACTATGGCAACGAATCAAACACAGATATTCTCCCCTAAGAAATCTTTGTTACCCTAGGATCCTCCCATGATCTTTTAACAATGAAGAAAATACAGGAAGCGTTACACCTGACTAATGAGACCTGGAGGGGAGTCTCTCTGATGCACACAGAGGGGGCTTCTGTTAGAGAGTCTGTTAGAAAGAGCCCCCAGACATAGTACAGGAGATGGTCAGAGACGGCAGACATGATACAAGAGATGGTCAGAGACGGCAGACATGATACAAGAGATGGTCAGAGACTGCAGACATGATACAAGAGATGGTCAGAGACTGCAGACATATTACAGGAGATGGTCAGAGACTGCAGACATATTACAGGAGATGGTCAGAGACTGCAGACATAATACAAGAGATGGTCAGAGACTGCAGACACATTACAAGAGATGGTCAGAGACTGCAGACCCATTACAAGAGATGGTCAGAGACTGCAGACCCATTACAAGAGATGGTCAGAGACTGCAGACATACTAAAGGAGACGGTCAGAGACGGCAGACATGATACAAGAGATGGCCAGAGACTGCAGACATAATAAAAAAAATGGTAAGAGACTGCAGACATAATACAAGAGATGGTCATAGACTGCAGACACATTACAAGAGATGGTCAGAGACTGCAGACCCATTACAAGAGATGGTCAGAGACTGTAGACACATTACAAGAGATGGTCAGAGACTGTAGACACATTACAGGAGACGGTCAGAGACTGCAGACATGATACAAGAGATGGTCAGAGACTGCAGACATGTTACAAGAGATGGTCAGAGACTGCAGAAACAAGAAAAACAGAATGGCGCACCGACCTTTGTGCATTAGAGACCCATTACAAGAGATGGTCAGAGACTGTAGACACATTACAAGAGATGGTCAGAGACTGCAGACACATTACAGGAGATGGTCAGAGACTGCAGACCCATTACAAGAGATGGTCAGAGACTGTAGACACATTACAAGAGATGGTCAGAGACTGCAGACATTACAAGAGATGGTCAGAGACTGTAGACACATTACAAGAGATGGTCAGAGACTGTAGACACATTACAGGAGATGGTCAGAGACTGCAGACATGATACAAGAGATGGTCAGAGACTGCAGACATGTTACAAGAGATGGTCAGAGACTGCAGAAACAAGAAAAACAGAAGGGCGCACCGACCTTTGTGCATTAGAGACCCATTACAAGAGATGGTCAGAGATTGTAGACACATTACAAGAGATGGTCAGAGACTGCAGACCCATTACAAGAGATGGTCAGAGACTGTAGACACATTACAAGAGATGGTCAGAGACTGCAGACATGTTACAAGAGATAGTCAGAGACTGCAGACATGTTACAAGAGATGGTCAGAGACTGCAGACATAATACAAGAGATGGTCAGAGACTGCAGACATAATACAAGAGATGGACAGAGACTGTAGACATAATACAAGAGATGGTCAGAGACTGTAGACATAATACAGGAGATGGTCAGAGACTGCATACATGATACAAGAGATGGTCAGAGACTGCAGACATGTTACAAGAGATGGTCAGAGACTGCATACATGATACAAGAGATGGTCAGAGACTGCAGACATGATACAAGAGATGGTCAGAGACTGCAGACATGATACAAGAGATGGTCAGAGACTGCATACATAATACAAGAGATGGTCAGAGACTGCAGACATGTTACAAGAGATGGTCAGAGACTGTAGACATGTTACAAGAGATGGTCAGAGACTGCAGACATGTTACAAGAGATGGTCAGAGACTGCAGTTACTGTGGACATTAGAAGATAATGGCTGATCGGCCCTCTCACCTTACCCAGCGATACAGCAACAACGGTTCCTCTGATCAGGAGTCTGCTCACTCTGAATTGCCCATGGCGACTCCACTGGGTAGAGCCCAGATCTGTATTCTGGCAATGACTAGATTCCTTTCTCCACCAGGGATGGCACCAGGCTGTGTGGCTTTCCCTCTGGTGGTACATGAAGTACAGCAGCACGCGCGAGGAGAGGGGAAATAAGAGCCCGCGGCTGCAGTGGCGTCACTAGGGTTGGTGTCACCCGGTGTGGTAAAACATGGTCTCACCCCCTCCACCAACTATAGGCGCCCCTCAGTACAGACCCCCCTCCACTAAGTATAGACCCCCCCTCCATCAGTGCAGACCCCCCACTAAGTATAAACCCCTCCCTCAGTACAGACCCCCAGGACAAAACCCCCCCCTCCATTAGTATTCACCCCCCAGGACAAACCCCCCCTCCATTAGTATTCACCCCCCAGGACAAACCCTCCCTCCATTAGTATAGACCCCCCAGGACAAACCCCCCCCCCTTCATTAGTATAGACCCCCCAGGACAAACCCCCCCTCCATTAGTATAGACCCCCCCAGGACTAACCACCCCCCTACATTAGTACAGACCCCCCCAGGACAAACTCTCCCCCTCCATTAGTATAGACCCCCCCAGGACAAACCACCCCCCCTACATTAGTACAGACCCCCCAGGACAAACCCTCCCCCTCCATTAGTATAGACCCCCCCAGGACAAACCCCCCCCCCCTACATTAGCACAGACCCCCCAGGACAAACCCCCCTCCATTAGTATAGACCCCCAGGACAAACCCCCCCCCATTAGTATAGACCCCCCGGACAAACCCCCCCCCCAATAGTATAGACCCCCTGGACAACCCCCCCTCCATTAGTATAGACCCCCCAGGACAAACCCCCCTCCATTAGTATAGACCCCCCAGGACAAACCCCCCCTCCATTAGTATAGACCCCCAGGACAAACCCCCCTCATTAGTATAGACCCCCAGGACAAACCCCCCTTCATTAGTATAGGCCCCCCAGGACAAACCCCCCATTAGTATAGACCCCCGACAAACCACCCCCCCCTCCATTAGTATAGACCCCCAGGACAAACCCCCCTTCATTAGTATAGACCCCCCAGGACAAACCCCCCCATTAGTATAGACCCCCGACAAACCACCCCCCCTCCATTAGTATAGACCCCCCCAGGACAAACCACCCCCTCCATTAGTATAGACCCCCCCAGGACAACCCCCCCTCCATTAGTATAGACCCCCCAGGACAACCCCCCCTCCATTAGTATAGACCTCCCCAGGACAACCCCCCCTCCATTAGTATAGACCTCCGACATACCACCCCCCTCCATTAGTATTCACCCCCCCAGGATGAACCCCCTCCATTAGTATAGACCCCCCCAGGACAACCCCCCTCCATTAGTATAGACCCCCCCCAGGACAACCCCCCCTCCATTAGTATAGACCCCCCAGGACAAACCCCCCCCCCCTCCATTAGTATAGACCCCCCCAGGACAAACCCCCCCCTCCATTAGTATAGACCCCCCCCCCAGGACAACCCCCCCTCCATTAGTATAGACCCCCCCAGGACAACCCCCCTCCATTAGTATAGACCCCCCCCCAGGACAACCCCCCCTCCATTAGTATAGACCCCCCCAGGACAAACCCCCCTCCATTAGTATAGACCCCCCAGGACAAACCCCCCCCTCCATTAGTATAGACCCCCCCAGGACAACCCCCCCTCCATTAGTATAGACCCCCCCAGGACAACCCCCCCCCCCCTCCATTTGTATAGACCACCCAGGACAAACCACCCCCATCCCTCCATTAAGCTAATTAAAAGACACCCGGGCGGCAACTGGAGATGAGAGGACAGTGTGCCCGGGTGGAGAAGAGAGCATGTGAGGCTTGGGCAGCAGGAGGGAGGAGGAGGACCGGAACACGCCGGGCACGGAACGCCCCCCCCCCCCAGTAACGTCACTGCACGGCTGGTCTCTCTGCACACAGAGACACAGCCGCTGCGATCTCCGGCAGATTTCCGCTCTCCTCCTCTGACAGGAGGAGGGAGGGGGGATGGGCTCCGCTTCGGCAATAAACATAGCGGCGGCCGCGGTGACAGGCGGAGAGAGCAGGCAGCGAGACAGGCGGGGAGCAGCCTACGCTTCAGCGCCCTTCACTCTTCAGCGCCCCCACCTCTCTGGCGCCCGGGTGCACTGCACCTGCAGCTTTCATTAAAATAATACCTGGTGATGCTGCCATATAGTCCCTGTTTTAGCACTTTCTGTTATGGGGTGACAACCCTATGCCACTGTCTCCCATTCTTGCTCATGCATTTTCACCCTGCCACAGACTTCTATGTAGACTAAAAGTGCCTATTTCAACATACACTACACAGGTATGGACCACTCTAGTCTCCATCAGGAAACCTGCCATGAAAAATGGAATGCAGCTATCGCTGGAGTCAGTGTCGTAACTAGAACCTTCAGGGCCCTGGTGCAAGAAACCATGAAGGGCCCCCCGACCCCTGTCCGGGGGCCCTTCCCTCTGAGCTCAGTGGCTGAACACCAGGGCCCAGTCACAAGTGCGACCTTTGTGACCCTGGTAGTTCCGCCCTTTTCCCTTCCCTACTCTCCATCCTGACAGATCCCCCGCAGCAGCCAGTGGGAGAGGGGAGGGGGAAGACAGCAGAGCTGCGGGGGATGAGAGCACAGGGGGGGGCAGCAGAAAGAAGCTGGATAGGAGGAGAGGCTGCATATAGAGGAACCAATCTCTAAATTTTCCATGCTGCAGCCGCTGAATGCCCACATCTCCTCCTCTCCATGCTGCAGGAAATCAGTGGCTGCAGGAGGAAAATAGAGAGATTGGTTCCTCTATATGCAGCCGTCCCACTGCTACTCCTATCTGCAGCATGGGTTGCAATTGTGACCCCTGCAACCTCTGTAGGTACTCCCCTGGCTAAAATATATGTATGCAGAATGGAAGTGGCTATAAAGAGTCTGCAGGACATCAGCAGCACTGAGGTGTAACAAAGAGTGGAAAAGTGGAACATTTTGCTTATGATACTTTTAGGAAAATAAATGTTATTCAGTGAGGATTTACATCTACTTTAACATCAGATATGGTTAACCTATAAATATTTCTGCATTTCTTCACTATTTAAAACGGAATACATAAGGGTAACTAACACAGGGCTGAATGAACAATACAAACATATTTTCAAATATCTTCACTGATATAAAGAAAACAGCATTTAGTTCTAAGAACAAAAGGTGAAACGAGTAGGAAAGACTACCTGTTTCTCTTGGCGTCCAGCTTTGTGCCAGCTTAATGGATTCATTATCCCAGCTAAAGTTCAACAAAGAGAATCAATCTATTTTGCTACAACATTCACAGGTTTTATTAGAAGCAATAAAATTGCTGAAAATGTAGAAATGAAATAATCTGTACTTTATGCATCTCATGATTCAGTCGCTTGTTTTCTTTTCATTGCGGCATTTTCACAAAACTTTATGTAAAATAGTTTCCTGGATCAGTAAATGAAATACATGTAGCAATCCAAACTTACCATATCATTGGAAATGAATCAACCGAGTGGTCAAACAGCTTGACTTCACACCTCCGACCTGCTCTTTTGTCAGAAGTGGTAAAAGATTTTACATCTCCAACCTCGAGAAAATGAAAAATGGATTCTTTAAAATAACAGCTATGATCTTATTTCAATATCTGCACTATATGGCCAATAGTTTGTGGACACCTGCCACCGTTATTATGGAACTAGCCTTGCTTTGTGGATATAAACCTTCCACTCTTCTGGGAAGGAGTTCACAATATTTTAGAGTATGTCTGTGAGAATTTGTGCCCATTTGGCCAAAAGAGCTATTATGAGGTCAGGTGATGAGGCTCAGTCAGAAAAGACCTGGCTAGCAATTAGTCTTCCAATTCATCCCAGAAGTGTGCAGTAGGGTAGAGGTCAGGACTCTCTGTAAGACAAGTTCCTCCACCACCGAGCTTGCTTTGTATACCCAGGGGCATAGTTGTGCTGGAATGGAAAAGGGACTTCCCCAAACTGTTACCACAAGGTTGGAAGGGCACAATTATCTACAATGCTATTGTATGCTATACCATTAAAGCGGTTGTATACCCGTTTTTTTTTTTTTTTTTGCAAACTACCTGCAAGACAAAGTCATAATGAGCTAATATGACTAGCATACTAGCTCATTATGCATCACTTACCTTAGATCGGGGCCCCCAACGCGGTCCTCTTCTCCTCCTCCAGCCGCAGCCATCGCTCTTCCGGGTATCGCCACTCCGGCCAATCACAGCGCCGCTGCGGCGCTGTGATTGGCCAGAGCAGTGAAGACGTCGCTCTGTGCAAATATCTCCTAAACTGTGCAGGTTTAGGAGATATTTCTTGTACCTACAGGTAAGCCTTAATCTAGGCTTACCTGTAGGTACAAGTTGTAATTGAGGGTATACAACCGCTTTAACAGTACCTTTCACTGGAAACATCTTAAGTAGTTTGGGCTATATAGTGATGGATCAAATATTTTGCACAGGTGGGGAACTTTTGCAAAATATACCTGTGAATATTGTTGGAATATTTTTAGTATAATGCATATAGCATAATGTTATTTATGTTTGGTTTAAGAGGAAGTAAACCCTGATGGGTTTTACTTCCTCTTTTGCTCCCTGTATAGCCTGCAAATGAAAAGCATAATAGGCTAGTTTGCATCGCATACTAGCCCATTATGTACCACTTACCTGCAAAAGAATCCAGCCAAGTCCCCTGTGTGGGCAGCGTCTATCTTCTTGCCCTCTTCCTTCGGTGCCGCAGACTCCGGCTCTGTGATTTGCCGGAGCCGCGTGACGTCACTCCTGCGCATGCGCACGGGAGCTGTGACCTGCGGCATATGCTAGGGAAGAAACGGACTTTCGTTTCTTCCCTGCGCATGCGCCGTAGCAATTTCCGGCGGACTACAAGTGAAATATCTCCTAAACGGCGCACGTTTAGGAGATATTTCCACTACCTATAGGTAAGCCTTATTCTAGGCTTACCTATAGGTAAAAGTCCAAAGAGTGGGTTTACAACCACTTTAAAGCCCCATACACACGGTCGGACAATCCGCGGACCAGGTCGGTCGGATCCTGTCCGTCATACTTTGTCTGATGTTGGTTTTGCGTACACACGGTCGGACAAAGTTGTCGGAAAATCCGATCATTCTGAACGTTGTGACGTTTGTTGCCTACGACGGGACTACGTAGAGGCTAGTAGCCAATAGCTTTGGTCTTGTAATGTGATCTGAGCATGCGTAGCACTTTGTCCGGTCGGACAACCGTACACACGATCGGATTTGGTGTGATCGGACCGTGTTGTCGGACAATCCGACGTACACTGTCCGATGGTGCCTACACACGGTCTGATTTTTCAACAACATTGTCCGATCGGACAGAATCCATGAAAAAGTCCGACCGTGTGTATGGGGCTTAAGGCTGCATTAATAAGGGCAATGTCTTTACATGTGTCATCCTGCTGTGATGTTTCTTGCGTAGATTCATTTTTAAACCCCTGCTATAGATATAAAGTAAATGTGCATTTCCCCTTCCTTCTATATCTTGTTTCTCTTCTTTCACTTTTCTTTCCATATTTCCTCTCTTCTTTTTTCCCCTGCCCTCTCTCTCTATCTCTCTCCACTTCCCATCCTTCTTTTCCTTCGCTTTCTCTCCTTTCTAATATCTGGTTTTCTCTTACCTGCTTTCTCCTTCTTTTACATTCTTCTTTTCCTTCTCTCTCTTTTTTCTTGTATGTTGTAGCATGAAATTAGAACTATAGGCAAATGATTGCCTGCAAAGGGAAATACATGCATCTGTCCCACAAGCGCACAAACAGCGATCGTCCCACACATGTGAAGTATCACCCTGAACTTTAGATGAAGGGCAGTAATTCTAGCACCAGATCTCCTGTGTAAATCTAAAGTGGCAACCTATAAAGGCTTTAAAAATGCATCACATATGGATAATAAAATGAACATAGTTTGTCACCATTCCACGGGCGCGCGCAATTTGAAAGTGTGACCTGTTTGATACTTATTTACTTGTCGTAACATTATCTTTTGTATTTTACCAAACAAGTGGGTATTATATTGTGTTTTTGTGTATTAAAATTCAAAAAAATTTATTTTTCTTCCAAAAAAAATTGTGTTTGAAAAACTGCTGCACAAATACCATGTTACGTAAAAAAAATTCCAACACCCGTCATTTTATTCTTTAGGGCCTCTGCTTTAAAAAAATATATAATGTTTGGGGGTTCTGAGTAATTTTTTCGCAAAAAATACCAATTTGACATATAAACAAAAAGTGCCAGAAAAGGCTTGGTCTGAAAGTGGTGAAATAAAAGTAGAAGGGAGTTTGCACACAATAGGTGGTGTTGGGATTTATAGACCAACTGCAGGCAAAATTAGAGGATAAGTTCATCCTTGGGAACATGTTTTTTTTTTTTTTTATTTTTGGGGGGGGGGGGGTGCAAACAACCGGGTGGAGGATCAGTGTTACAACAGCGAATATTCATTCGCTATTGTCACACACCTGGGTGGGATCGAAGAGCACTCTCTGTGCCACAAGCCCATCCTATATTGAAGCCTATTAGAGCCTCTGGCTCTAATCGGTGCTTCAAAAAAACAGCCCCCCCCCCCCCACATTGGAATCCATGCGTCTGTGTCCTGAAAGGAGACATCGATGGACAGGGGGGCGGCACCCATGCGCCCTTAATGTATGGGGCGCCCCTGCTTCCACTGCCTGCTCCGCTGCCTCTAGCGACAGCAACCAGGGAATTTCTACCTGCAAAAATGTGCATATTATTTTTTTTTTTTTAAAAGGTGAACTTATCCTTTAAAAAAAGGAGCCCCATACAGTGTTTAAAATTTAAAAAAATTGTCTCCTCCCTGGTGCTGTCCCCATGCAGTAATACCATTCCACCACAAGATGTCCTCAGTCTTCCAGGTTAATTGATTCCCAGGAATGAGGACAAACATTGAGGGTGTAATAGACCTGCCCTCTCAGGAGGGCATAATCATGTACAATGATGCAGAAAGAGAAGATCTGAGGGCTTTAAAGAAATCAGCAAAAAATACAATGGAATGGAGCAGTGCCTGCATGGAGTAGAAAGGAGTACTGGGCACCATGCCTGGAGGTGGCGCAAAACACATAAGTGAGAAGCAATGAAGCAAAACTGGGTAGGTTTTGCCAGCTAGCAATGCAGAGTGACTAATGTTCTAAGAATATATCATGTACTGGAGGATGACAGGGAGGCTGTATACCAGCATCATGAGTCAAGATGAATGAAGACCCACTCAAGTTCACAAGTGAGAATTTTAGATTCTAGAATTTAGATCCCTTTAAATACCTTAAACTCTATCTGATAATGTCTTTCCTCTGTGTAGCAAGGTCCCAGGCCTCCTTCGGTCTAATGAGAACCTCCAGGGCCAGAGATAGCTGTCATCCTTCTGTATATGGGGGGTTGCATGACATAGTGGGTGTAATGCAAGTTAGATTGATTGGGCGCCAGACACTTCTTGAATGCAAAAGAGATTTTATTTCTCTTAACAGAACTTTGGGGGAGAGGGTTAGGGCCAGGACACCCTTGGGTAGTTGCAAGATTAATTGGCAGACTCCGAGACTTCAGCCATGCAGGGAAAGGCATCCAGCAAGACACCACATCTGCATGTATAGGAATGCTGTCTCCTATGGCAACAGTCTTTAGCAGTTCCTAACAAAAAGTGTAACAGTTCCTTCTATTCCACTACAATCACTTCTTGTAGTTCTTCAGCTGAGCTCCCAGTCTCTCTCACTGGACTAGATGATTCACTGCCACTGAATCCCTTAAGGCTCCTCCAATCTTCACGGTGGTATCTTCCTCAAGCGTCACCCCCGCCTCTCTGCTGGGTCCCTAGCTTGGCACTCGGATACTTTTCAAGCTTCACCCCACTGGCCTGCTTGGTCCCTGGCTTGGCACAAAAGGCTGCTCTGCAAGCGTCACCTCCGCTGGCGGGGTCCCTGACTTGATACCCACTGAATTTTCCCGATTCTTCACCATCCCCAGTTGGTGAGAATTCTGCTCTGGTACTTGCTTCAGCTACTCACAGTGGTAAGCTACTCTCACTGGTCCCTTAGTAGTGACAGCTTCCCCTCTACCTCTGACTACAACAGGTTCTCCGGCCGGCAGAACCGTCACTTCTTGTTGGACTGCAAGCCGCAACCCCAACCCTATGCTGCTCTCTTGCTTCTGGATAGGCCCTCAGACAGCCTAGCAGCCAGATGTGCCCGGGATAGGCCCAAGTTCCGTCCTAGGAGCCCGGGCAATACAACACACGTCCACCCAGAAAAAGCGTACAGGTGGCACAGAACCCTGATCACCTGACTCCATCCAAATATATAGGTTCTCCCAGCAGGCCAAGGGATCCAAGAAAACCCCTGCCCATTGGCTGGATACCCCATATACCCATAATCTAACCTTGCATTGCCCTTCTCGTATCTAATGCCACCAGGTACCAGGCCACCTAACGGCAAAAAAGAGAATTTAGCAATTACAGACTTAGCCCCCGTACACACGGTCAGAAATTCCGAACACAAAATCCGTCAGATTTTTTCCGACGGATTTTGTCCAACACTGGTGTTGCATACACACGGTCGGACAAAGTTGTTGGAAAATTCGATCATTCTGAACGTGGTGACATTCGTTGCGTACGACGGAACTACGTAGCGGCTAGTAGCCAATAGCTCTGGTCTCGTAATTTGATCTGAGCATGCGTGGCACTTTGTCCATCGGAAATTCTCGACACAGGATAGGAAAAAGTCCGAACGTATTTTGTTGTTGGAAAATTTGAGATCCTGCTCTCAAATCTTTTTCCTTAAAAAGTCCGATGGAGCCCACACACGGGCGGATTTTCCGACAACATGGTCCGATCGGACATTTTCCGGCAGAATTTACGACCGTGTGTATGGAGCATTAGCGTGAAATCAATTGATCCTCAACAATTAGCCAAGGCTGCTATACCTGGCAGGTAATTTTAGGAGCAACCCTGCCTAAACACCAGGGTGCTACATCTGCTACACATAATATTAATGACATTAACATACCTGTCTTACAGCTGCCAGAATGTTAATAACTTCCTTATTCAGGCTTTGTCCATTAGCAACAATGTCCTCCAGTGAATAATAATCATTTGGGTGCTGAGTTGGGATATGCAGTAATGGCAGCAGGGAGTCATCAGTATCTTGGATAGAACACACCTTCACCACAGAGTGCACTTCACTGATAAGCAGTTTGTAAGAACTAAACGAAAAAAGGGGATTTGTTGTTGTCAATGTTCATACAGATGAAATACATGCCACGTTTACCATGTCCTAAATCTGGCCTTAGACATTAATGTGTTCAACATTAGCCAGTAACGGAACTTAGGCCAGGACATACTTTCCCAAAACCTAGGAGCCAGCTCTAAAAAAAATGTAGGTGCCATCATAAGGTTACCAGATTTTTTTAAATGAAATCTTTTTTTTTAACTAGTAATGGCGGCAATTAGCGACTCTCTGCCCGTCGCCGCCGCTGCCCGCCTCACAGCCTGTCAAGTCTTACTCTCCGGGCCCCGGCTACTACTGGGTGGGGAGCGGAGGAAGATCAGTCCGCCAGGTAAGGCAAGGAGATGGGCAGGTGGCTGTCCGGGACTTGAGCCAAGGCAGAAGAACATGCGAGCAGGAGCGGAACGGGCATGCACCCAAAACTAAAGAAATATTCTCTCTGCTCC
Source organism: Lithobates sylvaticus (assembly GCA_028564925.1). NCBI lineage: Eukaryota > Metazoa > Chordata > Amphibia > Anura > Ranidae > Lithobates > Lithobates sylvaticus. The sequence continues at coordinate 255,607,178 of CM053031.1, read as the reverse complement.
GACCAGCACAAGATCATCAGAAAGGGGCACAGATAATGAAAAAACACCCCCACCCCCTAAGCTAATAGGAGCGGCAGAGAGGGGTGTAATTGATTTTTTATTTTAATTCTGCACTGACTGTCTTTGAAATTGCCCCAGCCCCTGTTCAAATCCAATCCGGGGACAAAACCGGGGACAGACTTGGTTCGGGGACAGTATCCTCAATCCGGGGACTGTCCCCTAGACATGTGCACAACAAAAAAATTTGTTTATTTTCGTTTCGTTTTTTTTCGTTTCCGAAAAAAATGTGTTTATTTTCGTTTCGTTTTTTTTCGTTTCCGTTGATTTGTAACGATTCGTACATTCGTAAGTCGTCGGTGTTCGTATTCGTAACGATTCGTACATTCGGAAGAGTTATTTTTCGTTGATTCGTTTTTTCGTTAGTTTAATTTTCGTTCATTCGAAATTCAGACGCATTCGTAGTTATTCGTAACATTCGTAGATTTGTAATCGGAGCATAATTCATAATTTTATATAATGTGTATGCTATTATTACATTTTAATAATTTACGAATCGAAAAAAAAAGTTACGAAAAAAAAAAAAAAAAAGTTACGAATGTACGAATTTTTTCATTCAATCTATTCGAGGCACATTAAGCAGCACCATTGTAAGGGACACGAAAAATTACCAATTCAACAAAAAAAAAAGTTACGAATGTACGAATTTTTTCGTTCATTTTCGTTGTTCCTTTTTTCGTTTTTCGGATTTTCTCCATTCGTACATTCGTTGTTTCTGATTTGTTTGTTTTTTCGGATTTTCGTTGTTTTTCGGATTCGTTCGATTCAAACGATTCGTTAATCGGATTCGTACGATTCAAACGATTCGTTATTCGGATTCGTTCGATTCGAACGATTCGTTCATTCGTACGAACGAACGAACGAACGAAAAAAACGAAAAAAAAAACGAAAAAAACGGAACGAATTGCACATGTCTACTGTCCCCTGAAACCGGGGATGTCTGGTCACCCTATGCCATCAGCAGTGCAGAAACACAGCTCTCTCCCCTCCCCCAACAGCAACCATAAATAAATTCTCTCCCATGTATGCTCTGTCCCTGCAGATTGTGGGACCCCCCCTACCCATCAAGTTAAAGGTAAGTTAACCACTTGACCGCCGGAAGATTTACCCCCCCCCCCCTTCATGACCAGGTTATTTTTGTGATACGACAATTGCACGTGCAACGTTGTACACAAATTACATTGTTAAAAAGTAGAGCTTTTTGTTTTGGTATTTGATCATCTCTGCGTTTTTCTTTTCTAGAGAAAATCAGGCTCACATCTGTATAGAAACCAATCTGCTGCTAACCTCAGCTTGTTCCACTAAGCTCTGGAAATAAAACCTGGAAGTTGATTGGTTTCTATGCAGAAGTGAGCCTGATTTTGCACTCTCCAGCGTTAGTAAATAAACCTCAATATTTTTTACTTTTTGCTATAAAACACACCCCCAAAAAAAAATGTAAAAAATAAAATGTATTCACCAGTTTAGGCCAATATGTATTCTCCTACATATTTTTGGTAAAAAAAAAATCACAATAATAATCCCAATTGGTTTGTGCGAATGTTATCGTGTCTACAAACTATGGGATATTTTTTATATTTTTTGTTTGTTTTTAGTTTTTTTTTACTAGTAGTCCCGCTATAGTCAGCGACTAATAACGGGACTGCAATATTGCAGCGGACAAATCGGACACCTAACTGACACTTTTGACACTTTTTGGGGACCAGTGACACTAATATAGTGATCAGTGCTAAAAAATATGCACTGTCACTGTACTAATGACGCTGGCTGGGAAGGGGTTCACATCAGACGCGACCAAAGGGTTAACTGTGTGCCTAGCCTGTGCTTTCTCACTGTGTGGGAGGTGCTTTGACAGGGGGAAGGCATTGATCAGAACACAGGATCAAAACCTTCCCTTCTGACAGAACGGCAACCTGTGCCCACGCCCCCATGTTGAGGGCATGCGGCCTGGTATGGTTCAGGAGGGGGGCGCTCGCTCGTCCCCACCCCCTTTCCTGACTGCGTGCTCCGATAGGGGTCTGGTATGGATTTTGGGGGGACCCCACGCCGTTTTTTCGGCGTAGGGGTTCCTCTTAAAATCCATACCAGACCTAAGGGCCTGGTTTGCCCTTGGAGGGGAACCCATGCCGGCTTTTATTATTAGAGAGGTGACATTGACGCTTCTTTCTCACACTCGCTGCAGTAGGAAAATGTGTTTTTCCTATTGCAGCCAGCGCGAGATGTACAGTACCCTGTTGCCGATAACCAGCACGATGGGATCGAGCTGGAAACACATTATCATGGGCAGGTATTGTAATTTCTTTTCCTGTAAAGTCCCTTCAATATAGATGGAGATCCGACTTGGAGGCAACTTCCGTTGAATTCTATGGGTACAAGTCACCTAGAAGTCGGATTGAAGTAGTACAGGAACCTTTTCTGAAGTCGGAGCGACTGCAGTAGTGTGCATTAAGACGGATCCATTCACTTACATTGATTTTTTCATGTAGCGCGACTTGAGACGACTTGGGGCGTCTTGAAGTCGGATCCAAAGTTGCCCCTGTGTGAATGGACTCTTACTGTAAACCAGGTTCTCTCTAACATTAATAGCTGATGTCACAAATGCTCCTTTGGTTGAATAGGACTAAATTCTCAAAAACACACGCAGAGAGGGCCAACTTAAAGCGGTTCTGCACCCATTTCATTTAGTAAATCTCTTTGCCTTCCAAATCAGGCAAAGAGTACTAAATGAAATGTTTTTTTTTTTTTTTTTTTTTTACTTACCTTGTAATTGAAGACTTCCGGTCTTCTCTCTCTGCGGCGGCGGCGGGCGGGGTCTCTGCGTCGATCGTCGTCACGGCGCACTGTCTCCTGGGATCTGGTGTCATTGATCCCAGGAGTCAGTGCGGGCATCTTCCGAAATCTCGCGAGATTTCGGCCACATCTTCCGAAATCTCCCGAGATTTCGGCCACATCTGCCGAAATCTCGTGAGATGTCGGCAGATGTGCCGTTACTGCGCACGCGCGAGTAACGGCGGTGCATGCTGGGCCATCTAAAGTTCCTGTGGGTGTTTCACATGCCCACAGGCAAGATGGCCCCCAGCACTAAAGAAGAAGACGAGGAACTTCATCGGACGAAAACCGGCGGCGATCGAGATGGAAGATGGAACAGGTGAGTCCCCTAATAAAGGTAAGCATACTTTATATTACGTCCTAAAAAAAAATTTTTTTTACAGAGTGCAGAACCGCTTTAACTCTATTAATGCCCATGATTTTGAAATGGGATGTCCAACAATCTGTGTATCCATCCAGGTCCTTTTGTGTTTAACAGAAAATTTCCCATCTGATGCCAATTCTGACACAACTGTCGTTACTCCATCCTGATATTTCAGGTATAGATGGAGTCTGGCGCCCAGTGGAAAGATCTGTTGCCAATTTTACCAGCTCTGTCCTTGCTCATCTTGAAGTTTAACTGCTTGCCGACCAGCCGCCGTCATTTTACTGCGGCAGTTCGGCACGATCCCGCGAACCATCGTAGCTATGCGGCCTAAACTGAGAAAAAAATTTGCTTTTTAAAAAAAAAAAAATAATTGGGATATTTATTATAGCAAAAAGTACAAAATATTGTGTGTATATGTACTGTATCTATATATCTGTATATATGTTGTTTTTAACTTTTATGTCAAATAAAGTAAAATATTTTTAACAATTTTTGGTTATGGTGCCTACAAAGCCAATTTTTTCATAATAAATTTGTTCTCCATTATTATAGGACGTGGCACAGATTACCAAATAATGTCCACAGTGCCACCTTGTGGTGACATAATTATTTCTTTGTAACATGGATGAAGAGATAATGTGTTTTAAAAATGATCGCCCTTGTCACTGAAGTTCTATCTGAGGATCCAATATCTGAGAAAAAATATGTTTTCTTCTTTTGCAGAACTGAATTTCGATTCAAAATTATTGAAATTTTGAAAGCAATTTTTTTTAGTTAAAATAAAAAAGATGTTATGCTTAGCTGTACTGTGCAATGGTATTGCACAGAGAGGTCCCTTACTTACCTTTCTGCAGTCCCCCACCAGCGCTGTCCGCTCCTCCTTTTTTCCCGGTCCCATCTCGATCCAGCGATGTGCACACGACCAGAGGCTCTCTCGGTTCTCTACCTTCCCATTGGCTGAGACAGCAGCAGTAGCCATTGGCTCCTGCTACTGTCAATCACAGCCGGTGAGCCAATGAGGAGAGAGTGGGGGCGGGGCCAAACCACGCTCCGTGTGTGATCATACACACGGAGCAGCGGCTTGGGAGCAAGTTTGCTCGGGTGCCCTCATAGCAAGCTTGCTATGGGGAGCACTAAGCAGGAGGGAGGGGCCTGGAGCACCGACGGGGGACCAGAGAGGATTAGGATCAGGGCTGCCCTGTGCAAAACAACTGCATGGAGCAGGTACGTATGACATGTTTATTATTAAAACAAAAACAAAAGAGGCCAAACCTTTGAATATCACTTTAACTTGTAGACACCACTTTTTCTATAACTGCCTTGCAGACAAAAGACAGATTGGACAGAAGTGCTCCTGATAGCATTAATCAGAGAGATGAGAAAAGGATGATGTAAACAGTACAGCTGTCTGATATCCTAAATACATGTACAGAGAGACACTCGTCATATGTTTCCAATCTCTGATGCTCCAAGGATTGCTGTTAAGCCTTAATAGCCTTCCAAAGAATGGAAGATGGTAAATTTATACTAACGCCGGTGTTGAAGGATTAAATTTTTCTTCTTTCTCCAGGTCCTTTGTTTGCACAAGAGGATTTTCAATCATAACTAAAAATAAATAAATATATTGTTTAGAATCCTTTGCATTGCCCTAAAATGATGACACGATGTTGATAAAATGTATGGAAGGAAAATGATAAATGGGTTTTCAACATTTTTTACAAATAAATATGTGAAAAGTGTGGCGTGCATTTGTATTCAGACCCCCTTTACTCTGATATCCCTAATTAAGATCTGTTTGCCCCCTGTGTGCTTGAACAGCCTGCCTGTATTTCAGGATGACAAGAGATGGAAACTGACCTCGCTAGCACAAATCTGATTCTGTGCTTAGCGTGGTCAGTTTTAAGCCAGAAAGTGGGGAACTGGCAGGATCAACCAGGTAATATAGAAGGAGTACAAGCACAAATAATCCTATTTATATTAAAAAAAAAAAAAAAAATCCTTAAAGAGACAGATGTATTACATTTTATTTTAAAGTGGTAGTGAACTGTACTTATTTTTACCTACAGGTAAGCTTATAATAAAGTATACTTGTAAGTTAAATGAATATGTCCTAAACGTGCACCATTTAGGAGATATAGTGGAACCTCGGTTTGTTAGAAACGCGGTTAACGAGCGTTTCGCAAAACGAGCACTGTATTTCTAACAATCCTAACTCGATTTGCGAGTGTTGTCTCGCAAAACGAGCAGGATTCAGGCCAAAAGCGGTGTGCAGTACCGCTTTTGGCCTGAGGTGGGAGGCGCCGGAGCCGGACAGCGGCAATCACCGGAATTCGGAAATGGCGTAAAATGCCCAAGGACAGTTTGGCTGACCTCGGCAAACCACGGAAAGGCTCGTGAATGGAGTCTTTCCGACGTTTGCCGTGGTCAGCCGAAGTGTGCTCGGGCCTTTTCAGCCATTTCCGAAGCTCTCCGGCGCCCCCCGCCTCTGGCTGCGTGCAGTATTGCATCCCATTGAAGTCAATGCGGACCAAATTATTTTTGTTTCCATTGACTTCAATGGGAAAACTCACTTTGATATGCGAGTACATTCTCCTGGAACGGATTATGCTCGGAATCCGTGGTTCCACTGTATTCTAGTGGACAGCAGCCGGTGATGTCACCAAGGCATGCGCTCTGAAGGAACAGCATACCTGCGCTGTTCCTTCAGGGCTTCGGGCCGCATCTGTGACTTCCACGTGCATGCGGGCGAGTGACGGCATCGCGGCTCAGCCAGTCAAGCAGTCACAACCCACAAACCCGGAAGGAAGACTGGGTGAAGATGGAAGCCTCAGCGGTAAGTCTTTCATAATGTGCTAGTATATGTTGCACACTAGCACATTATGCCTTTAGGCCGGTTGCACACTGGGGCGGTGGGGGCATCGGTGGTAAAGCAGCGCTATATTTACCGTCGTTTTAGCCACGGTTTTCAGCCACTAGCGGGGTGGTTTTAACCCCCGCTTGCGGCCGAAAAAGGATTAAAACCCCCCGCAAAGTGCCGCAAAGCGCCGCTGCAGCAGCGCTTTGCCGGCGGTATTACCGCGGTGTCCCATTGATTTCAATGGGTAGGAGCGGTATAGGAGCGGTGAATACACCGCTCCAAAGATGCTGCTAGCAGGACTTTTTTTACCGTCCTGCTAGCGCACCGCTCCAGTGTGAAAGCCCTCCGGCTTTCACACTGGAGTGAAAGGACCCGCTTTTTTCAGGCGCTATTTTTAGCGCTGTAGCACCTGAAAAACGCTCAGGTGTGAAAGGAGCCTTACCTTGCAGGGGGTAATCTTTTTTTTTTTAAGTTTACTTAAAGGTTACAACCACTTCAAAGCACACAAAAGCTGATCCCTCCTTCGGAAACTACCATTTCCATGGCTGTCATGCTGATTGAATTACTTCAGTACTTTCTTGGTCCATAAGACACACAGAGCTCATCCCTGCTCCCTGCTCACTGTCTGTGATTGACAGCAGCAGCCAATAGCTTTCACTGCTGTATTTGAGCCAATGAGGAGGGAGAGAGTTGGGAGAGCCGCTGCTTACATGCACATCGCTGGATCGAGATCCGGCATTTTTTTGTACCAAATCTCACCTGCTAATCCTGACATTTTATTGAGTTCATGTTTGAAACAAAAAACGTTGTATGATAACAAGTAATAGTCATTTATGGACTTACCACAGTCACCAACCCTGAAACTTTCGGAAAGAGATTTAATATAATCCTCTCTACCCCAAGACGAGGCATTGATGAAGGCCGATGGAGAATCTCGAATGGTGAAACTGAATGTGAACCTTTCAGATCCAAAATCTAAGCAAAATACAAAAAAACTTGAGTGGTCTTCTTAGTAGGTGACATTTCAGAGATTATTTTTTTCTCAAGCTGATACTAGTGAATGACTTGGAGCAGGTGGGGTGAAAATGATTGGGGGTGAGGGGGTGTCAGGAGGTTCCCCAGACTTCATATTCAAAGTGATCCTGTGTTTTTTTTTTTTCATGCATGACAAGACAACAGGTCACTTAGTAGCAGCCCCTCGCAGGAGGACGTTCTGTGGGATCCCCAGGACCCACCGTTCCCAAAAGGCAGCAGTGGCATCACTGGTATCCACAGAAAGTGAGTCTATGGGGCTGAACAAAAGAAATCTTAACATGTATAACTAGCCTTAAGACACACGGTACGATTGTTGGCCACCCGAGCGTCTTATTTTTGTCAAAAGTGCGCGTGACAGGATCTTGTCTTGCATATTAACTTTACACAAATTGTCGTGCCACAAACACGAACGTAGAGAATTTCAGCTCTTGGGCGCCACCCTTTGGGCCCCTGCTAATTTGGTGTTTGGTGGGCATTGATTCCGAGCATGCGTGTTTGTACTTTCGACTTTTGTGTGACGGATTTGTGTACTGACCATCAGAAAATCTGATGTCAAACCGTTATCCGCCGAAAATTTACTAGCTTGTCATCCAACATTTGCTGGCCGAAAGTTGGACAACAATTGTCAAAAGGTGCGTACTAACAGTCAGATTTTAGGACAACAGTCTGTCAACAGACAATCCCCTGCCAACAATCGTACCGTGTGTACGAGGCTTTAGACCTTTAGGGCCCGTACACACAATACGAAAATGGGAAGGAAAAATTTGTTCGACGAACGATCTGCTGATTTTCGGATCGTTAGTGCGGTGCTTTTGACAGCCGATTCCAGTTTTTCGTCTGACAAAAGCTGGATCTGCGGACTATAACATTTTTGTCGGATGTGAACTAATTGGGAGTTATTTAAGAAAGGCAAATCCACTTTGCACTACAAGTGCAAACTACAAGTGCAAAGTGCACTTGAAATTGCACTGAAAGTACACTTGGAAGTGCAGTCGCTGTAAATCTGAGGGGTAGATCTGAAATGAGGGGAAGCTCTGCTGATTTTATTATCCAATCATGTGCAAGCTAAACTGCTGTTTTTTATTTTCCTTGCATGTACCCCTCAGATCTACAGCGACTGCACTTCCAAATGCACTTTCAGTGCAATTTCAAGTGCTCTTTGCACTTGTAGTTTGCACTTGTAGTGCAAAGTGGATTGTCAGATTTTCGTTTAATTAGTACTGTTTTTGTACGAAAAAAATTGAAAAAGCAAGACTACACATGCTCAGAACCAAAAGAATACTTACAAAACTATTCAACACGGGGGGGGGGGGGGGGGGGTATTTACTAAAGGCAAATCCACTTTGCACTACAAGTGTGTTTTTGGGTTTAGCTCCGCCGCTTCGTCTCCCGTATTTGCTCCCACTTCCGGGGCATAGATCACTGCAGGCTCCGTGGTGATCTAAGCCATATCCGGCCCCTTCTCCGCCCCCCCCCCCCCCCGCTGTCTTCTGGGAGACACACAGGTCCCAGAAGACAGCAGGGACCAGTGGAGACACGCAGCGCGACTTGCGCATGCGCAGTAGGGAACCAGGCTGTGAAGCCGCAAGGATTCACTTCCTGATTCCCTTACCGAAGATGGCGGCGCCTCCACCCGAGAGGCGAGGGGCAGATCGGCTTCGGGTGAGGACATCATGGGTGCCCTGGGCAGGTAAGTGTCCATATTTTAAAAGTCAGCAGCTGCAGTATTTGTAGCTGCTGACTTTAAAAAATAAAAATAAAAAATTTGGCGGAACTCCGCTTTCAGTCTTGGAATGCCTCTTTGTGTATTAGCTGTCAGCTGTCCTAGAGAGAGGGCCCCCAATACTTTTCTATTTCATCACAACAATTCACACTAGCAAATATAAACCCTTCTTTACAAACTAGGATCATGCTACAGTAACTTGTGTCAACAATAATGCCAATGCAAAGAAGGCGGTGGAGGTAAATATGACAGATTTTCTCCAAAGAATTAAGTAATTTGTTCGCATGAATTAAAATTAATTATTTGCACGGCTTTAATTCCTCCGGCATAAAGAAAAAAAAGGCAAGGGAAAGAAAATTCTGACTGACACGCAGGTCTCCGAGAGCTCAAGAAATAATAAAGGCGGCTTAACTTTTTCGGTCTGGAAATCCTTTGACATCTGTTTTCCCAATTACAATGCCCATTATGCTCTGAAAAATAAAAAATGGAATGTTGTACACAAATAAAACACAGATGTAGTTAGTAAATTAGATTTCATGGTCTTAAAAGCCACTAGTTAGAGTACACATTTCTTTTTTTCTTTCTGAACGGCAATTAAGCGGCAAGGTTTGCTCCTCGGCACCCAGTAAATCCGTACAATGCGCTGTTAGGATTTTATGGAAACCATTATATACCGCAATGCACAAAAGTGGACGTTAGCCGAATGTAATTCTAGACTGACCCTCTTATTTTTTTTCTTCTCATTTTGCCTAATCATTAAATTGGACAAGCTGACTAAGCCTCGTTGGTGATGGCTTCCTTTAGTGTCTGGATTTCCTGTAACCGTCTTGTAATTTGTACTTGCATGAGAAGTTTTCACATGACATGCCGAATTATTCCATAACATAAAAATTCCCCTGTTAAAAGCCGCAGCATTGCTACGAATGTATTTAGTGCTATTATATTATTAAGTTTCATTAGGAGAAGCGCCGGCGTTTTACATGGATTCAAAGTTCTTTTGCAGTTGTTAAAAGTTGATTTGATGATATATGACTGCATGTAATACAGCTAAGAGAGGAATAACTCAACTAATGCACAGCAGGGTGGATCCTGCATGTCATCTGTGTGTCTCACCCGTTAACCAAGGAAAACATAGAGAAACATGGGATTATAATAATAGGCAGGGTGAACTGGGGCTGTGAAGGAGTCATTTTAGCCCAAACTTTTCCCTGTTATTTTTGTTATAGAGTGAGTAAGAGCCAGAATGGCTGTCAGGTTTTTATTGCTGTCTCTGTACTTGTTGGGGGGATTCCCCCTCACTTTCCGTCCCAGTGACCCCAAAGCACTGCTAAAGTCACATATAATGCACCCTAATGCACATGTCATACATTGCATTAAAGTGGATGTAAACACGAAAATTATTTATTTATTTTTTTGATGTCATAATGTAGAGTATAAGATTTCCTATCATTTGAGCCCAGTCTTGCCACAAAGAGTTAATCCAGCTCTGAGCAATCCTCTTTTAGGCCCCTTTCACACCGGGGCGTTTTTCAGGCGGTACAGCGCTAAAAATAGCGCCTGTATACCGTCTGAAAAAACCGGCCCCATTCACTCCAGTGTGAAAGCCGGCGGGCTTTCACACTGGAGCGGTGCACTAGCAGGACGGTAAAAAACGCCCTGCTAGCAGCATCTTTGGAGCGGTATAGGAGCGGTGTATTCACGGCTCCTATACCACTCCTTCCCATTGATTTCAATGGGACACTGCGGTAATACCCTTTTTCGGACGCTCGCGGGGGTAAAACCGCCCCGCGAGCGGCCGAATACCGCGGCTAAAACGACGGTAGAGCAGCGCTAAATATAACACTGCTTTATCGTCACCACAGCTCCCGCCCCAGTGTGAAAGGGGCCTTATTGTTCAGTGAGATAAATCTTGACAAACAGAGAAAAACTTTGTCAAATCCTCCCCCTTGCTGTGAGTGACAGGTGATTTACATATCTCGTGCACTAGTCTAAGAGACATGCATTATTTTTTAATTCCCTCCCCCACTCCTTTCTGCTGCTCTGCAAGGATTGGCTGTTCCACACCTGTCAGGAACGGTGTCATTTCTGGTTTCACCTGCTGGTGGCACTATTACGTTCTGCACCAAAAGGTGTAATTCCAGTGGCCACCAGCGGGTGTCTCCCTGCTCGGACTTCCGACTTGCCATCAAGCACACCTGTCATGGGTCTGCTGGACTATATAGACCCGCCCTGAACTATGCTCAGTGCTTCAGAATTCCTCTGCTAGCCCTTGTTCTTGCCAGTACCTGCTCTTGTTCCAGCTTGTTCCTGTACCCCATTTGTTATCCTGTCATTTAGTCCTGTTCCCTGCTCCTTGGTCCGATTCCTTATCCCTGGTTTCTGTCCCCTTGTTGCTTTTTCCCTGCCTTTTTATTTCTTGTTTGTTTCCTTGCTTGTGTATTATATTAGTTAGTTAGTTAGATAGTTAGGTGGTTTTGGGGTTTGTCTTGTATTTTCTTTGCTTGCTTATGGTTGCTGTTTCTTGGTGGTGCACGTGTGTCTTTATCTTTAATAAATATATATTTTTTTCATTTTACTTGTTGTCCCTATTCCTTGGTGCAGCCCAGCGATCTGACTACCTGCTTGGATGTTTATGTATAACATCCGTGACAACACCTCAGCATGATTTGGCATGCTGAAGTCATTTGGGGACTTTTCTGGGTTTTGACTGGATGTTAGAGATCATAGCAGAAGTTCAGTGTAAGAAATACAGAGGAGAAAATGCATGTTGATAAGGGGAGTGTAGAGGTGGACGGGGAGTCTACTGACATCACGACTCCACCCACTGAGCCCTGGAAAACAGACCCACCCACAAAATCTGCAGTTTTTCGGGTCTCATAGCAGACAGAGGGGAGACATTTGACAGATAAGGATACACGCAGGAGGCATGTATATCCTTCTAGATAACCAATATTGCAGTAGTTTAGAAATGATGAAAGTGGGTTTACATCCACTTTAAGAAAAAAAAAAGTGGCTGATTTTCTTGTGCGTTAAAGTGCACTGGCAGTCTATTCATAACGAAATTCATAAACTGGACCTTTCATGGCAAACAGAAGGACCACTCTTGTGCCAGCCCCTTGCACCTCCCTAACACAAATGGCTTTAAGGTATTTGTGAACAAGCCGTTCATCCCAAAAATGATTTACTTCATCCCAGACCCCCAAGCTTCTGGAAGGCACAGGTGATATCGCTGTGCTTCCCAGCAGATCCGGGAGCTTGAAATACCATGACAATGCATTCCTGCAATGGGCTGGAGCTAGGGTTGCCACCAGGGCCGGATTTCCCACAAGGCCACCGAGGCCAGGCCTCGGGGCGGCAGTGGGGCAGGGGCGGCGCCGCATTAAGGTCTGATCCTAGGCTGCTCGGGGGTGCAGTGCTCCCGAGCGCCAGAGAGGTGGGGGCGCTGAAGCGCCAGAGTGCTCCCTTCCCTCCTCCTCTTGTTGTTCGTTTGCAGGCAGAGGCGGCTCTCTCCGCCGCTGTGTTTCCCGGTCAAGCTCCCCCCTGCTCCCTCCTCCTGTCAGAGAAGGAGAGCAGCCGGGGATGAGATCGGAGGCGGAGCGGCTGGTCACTGTGTGGAGCGTGACCAGCGGCAGCCGCGGAGTGACGTCGCGGGGCGGTCCCTGCCTGTCACGATTCCTCCTCTCTGTGTCTCTCTCCTGCATGCCTAGCCTTGAACAACTGCTCTCCACCCGGGCGGCGCAGCTGCACATTGTCCTCTTCTCTCCAGCTGCCGCCCGGGTGTCTTTATGTACCATATTGGAGGGGGGGGGTCTCTCCTGGGGGGTCTGTAATAATGGAGGGGGGGTCTGTATTAGTGGAGGGGGGTCTGTCCTGTGGGGGTCAGTACTATTGGAGGGGGGTGGTTTGTCCTGGGGGGGTCAGTTCTATTGGAGGGGGGTGGTTTGTCCTGGGGGGGTCAGTACTATTGGAGGGGGGTGGTTTGTCCTGGGGGGGGGTCTGTACTATTGATGGGGGGTGGTTTGTCCTGGGGGGGTCTGTACTAATGGAGGGGGGGGGGGTTCTGGGGGGGTCTGTACTAATGGAGGGGGGTCTGTCCTGGGGGCCTGCACTAATGGAGGGGGGTTTGTTCTGGGGGGGGTCTGTACTAATGGAGGGGGGTCTGTACTAATGGAGGGGGGTCTGTCCTGGGGGTCTGTACTAATGGAGGGAGAGAGAGAACCCCGCTGCCCTGCGCCACCAGAGAGAAAGCCACACAGCCTAGTGCCATCCCTGGCGGAGAATGGAACGTAGTCATTGCAGGAATACAGATCTGGGTGCTACCCAGCGCAGTCGCCACGGGAAATTCAGCGTGAGCTGACTCCTGATCAGAGGAACCGTTGCTGTATCGCTAGGTCAGGTGAGAGGGCCCATCGGCCATTATCTACTAATGTCCATAGGAACTGCAGTCTCTGACCATCACCTGTACTATGTCTGCAGTCTCTGACCATCTCCTGTACTATGTCTGCAGTCTCTGACAGTCTCTTGTATCATAACTACAGTCTCTGACCATCTCCTGTACTATGATTGCATAAAGGACGAGAATGGTGGTGTGTGTGTGTGTGTGTGTGTGTGGGGGGGGGGGGGGGCGGCATTGAAGGACTCGGCCTTGGGGCGGCAAAGGGAGTAAATCCGGGCCTGGTTGCCACATCATCCCTTTAAAACCGAACACCTATTGATCGCACAGGTTCTGTGGCTGATTAAGGTGGTAAGTAAACTCACTTGCTGCCTTATCTGCATTAAATTAGCCTCCGAACTTGTGTAATTCATTTGTGTTCAGGTTTAAAGGGATGAGGTGGCGACCCTAGCTGGAGCACATTCTCATGGAACTTGGAGCACCCAGCTCTGTCAGGAGGTACAGTGACGTCACCCATGGAAGGTCTGCTTGAACACAGTGCACCTTAAAGTGGTTGTAAACCCTTACAAACCACTTTGACCTACAGGTAAGCCTAGATTAAGGCTCGATTTACATCTATGCATTTTGCTTTTGAGCGTTTTTGCGGTGCTTTTTTGCGGTGCTTGACGCGTTTTTGGACACACGTTTTTACCGCGATTAGCATTTTGTTTTTTATTTATTTATTTTTTACTTTTTTTTTTACACTGTGGTTGCTTAGCAACCAGCTATATACAGTGTAAAAAAAAAAAAAAAAAACGTAAAACGCAAATCGCGGCAAAATCGTGGTAAAAACGTGGCACTTGCATTTTGGCCCGGCACCCCTTTCCTGGCCTGCTGGGCTGTGTGCTCGGATAAGGGTCTGAGATGGATTTGGGGGGGACCCCCAGGCCGTTTTTCGGCGTGGGGATTCCCTTTAAATCCATGCCAGGTGACAGAGCTAGCGCGCCGGCATTTACTGCCTACGCTAGCTACGTACCTGAAGTTACGTTCGAAATGAACGGACTTGCCGCACAGGGCAAGTCCGTTCATTTTCAAAAGTCCCGCGGACTTTGTCCAGCGGATTGTCCGCCGGAGAAGTCCGGGCGTGTGTGGGCAAGTCCACACGCTCGGAAAGTCCGGCGAAGCCAGCTGGAAAGTCCGGCGGATTGTCCGCTGGACTAGGTCCGCCGGGAAAAGTCCCTTCGTGTGTACGCGGCATTAGGCTCTATTCACTCTAGCGCGTTTTTTGATGCATTTTGCAGAAATGCAGGGAAATTTTTTTAACATGGGTTTCTTGTTCACATCAATGCATTTTTGTGCCTCTGCGTTTTTGGAAAGGGTCGGGGACTATTTATCATGCAAAATGGCACAGTGTAAAACTTTTTTTTTTTACACTGTGGTTGCTTAGCAACCAGCTATATACAGTGTAAAAAAAAAAAAAAAAAAAAACGTAAAACGCAAATCGCAGCAAAATCGTGGTAAAAACGTGGCACTTGCATTTTTCTTCTTCTTCTTCTTCCGATGTTGACCCGTCGCTCTCTCTGGCCGGAATGGCAGAGCCGCGCTGTGCTGGGACTTATATAGGGACATGGGGACAGGGTCACATGCTCATGTCACATGGTGACCCCGCCCCCTTGTGATGTCACAGTCCCAGCATCCTCTGGGACTGTGACATCACAAGGGGGCGGGTCACCATGTGACATGAGCATGTGACCCTGTCCCCATGTCCCTATATAAGTCCCAGCACAGCGCGGCTCTGCCATTCCGGCCAGAGAGAGCGACGGGTCAACATCGGAAGAAGAAGAAGAAGAAGAAGAGGCGCCGGCGGCGCGGACAACGACGACCGCCGCAAGAACAGAAGAGACCCCGGAAGACCCCCGAAGGCGGATCGAGACCCCCAGATGACGGCGGCGACGACGAAGAAGGTAGCCGGACTTCTCCGCTCGGTAAAAGAGCTTGGTAAATGGCGGAGGAGTCCGGTGAGAAGACCCCCAAGACGGAAGAAGACCCCCGGAGCAGTGCAATCAAATATTTTTTCAAAAGTGTGTGTGTGTTTTTTTACTTTACATTTTACACCTTAGGTGAATGGGTAGGGGTACATCGTACCCCATACTCATTCACATAGGGTGGGGGGCCGGGATCTGAGGGCCCCCTTATAAAAGGGGGCTCCCAGATTCCGATAAGCCCCCGCCCGCAGACCCCGACAACCAATGGCCAGGGTTGTCGGGAAGAGGCCCTTGTCCTCATCAACATGGGGACAAGGTGCTTTGGGGTGGGGGGGCCGCACGGCCCCCCTTTCCCCAGGGCACCCCCCATGTTGAGGGCACGCGGCCTGGTACGGCTCAGGAGGGGGGGGGGGGCGCGCGTTCGTCCCCACCCCTTTCCTGGCCGGCCGGGCTGCGTGCTCGGATAAGGGCCTGAGATGGATTTGGGGGGAACCCCCACGCCGTTTTTCGGCGTGGGGAGTCCCTTTAAATCCATGCCAGGTGACGGAGCTAGCGTGCCGGCATTTACTGCCTACGCTAGCTACGTAACCTGAAGTCACGTGCTAAATGAACGGACTTGCCGATGAGCGGCAGGTCCGTTCATTTAAAAAGTCCGGCGGACTAGCCTACTAACGGCGGGATAATTTTAAAACCAAACTTAAAACTTTAGTCCTCCGGACTTTGGCGCCAAAAAGTCCGCCGACGCCCACACACGAGGGATTGTCCGCTGGACTTGAGTCCAGCGGATAATCCCGCGAGATTGTCCCTTCGTGTGTACGCGGCATAAGGCTTACCTGTAGGTCCAATAAACATCTCCTAAACCTGCACGGTTTAGGAGATATTTGCCAAAAGACAGGCACCGCTGTCTGCGGTGCATGCGCCGTACACAGCAGCACGCAGGCGCACTGAGTGCGCCGCTGTCAACGGCGATATGCCGCTAGTGGCAGTTCCCGTGCGCATGCGCGGGAGTGACGTCATTGCGGCTCCATCGAATGACAGCGCCGGAGCAGGGAGACCCACCAAGAAGATGGAGGCTCCGTACACAAGGGGACAGCGGTGGCATCGCAGGCTCCTGTGTCAGGTAAGTGACACATAATGGACTACTATGCGATGCCTAGTAGCCCATTATGCTTTACTTTTGCAGGGAAACAAAGAGGAAGTAAACCCATCAGGGTTTTACTTCCTCTTTAAGACAAGTATTTTATTCAATGCATAGTGTAAAAGTGACAAAAAAGGTTTGTTTTTTTAAATAACAAACATGTCATACTTACCTGCTCTGTGGAATGGTTTTGCACAGAGCAGCCAGTTCCAGGCCCCTCCCTCCTGCCTAGTGCCCCCATAGCAAGCAGCGGCTCCAGAGCATGTCGCATGTCCCACTTTCTCCTCATTGGCTCACTAACTGTGATTGACAGTAGTGAGAGCCAATGGCTACCACTGCTGTCTCAGCCAATGCGGAGGGAGGGTCCCCGAAAAGGTAAGTATCAGGGGGGCTCCGGGGGGGGGGGGGGGGGCTGCTGCACACAGAAGTTATTTTTACCTTCGTGCCTTTACAACCACTTTAAGGAAAAACAGATAATAAATATTGTTCAGCTTCTTTTAGGGCCCATTGAGATCCCATGATCTGCTACCGTGTTTCCCCGAAAATAAGCCCTGGTCTTATATTAATTTTAGTAACAAAAGACCCAGTAGGGCTCATTTTTGCGTTAGGGCTTGACTTGTGCTGCCTTCTCTCCTCATCTCCCTCCCTGCCTGTCAGGAATCCCCAGTGGTCAGTGGAACTCAGTAAAAGTGGGTGTAAAAGACCAAAAAGCACCATATTACAGTATTACACAATGCAAACCGCGCATTTCTCTGCAATCTATCTGTGATAAACAACCTGTTACAGCGCCGCTCCCGTGACCCGCCGATCCTCTCTTCCTGCACTGACCTTAATTTTCTGGTGCAGTCCAGGTCACGCTCTGAGCATTGCAGTGGGAGGGGGCCCCTTAGATCCCCCGCTAACAGCTGGCAGAAGAGGAGAGCGGCGGTGGATCAGCTGAGCGCCGCTCGGTGCTTCCATGACCTGCTGGACCTCCCTTCCCTGCTCCGAGCACTGCAGAGGGGGGCCGAGATCCCCCCACTGACAGCTGGGAGAAGAGGAGGAGAGCAGCGGGAGGTAGGGTTGCCACCTTTTCTTCAAGTCAAACCCGAACACTTTAGCAACGCACAGTAATTTTTTTTATACATATATTTTGCTAATAAATAACATTTCTAATCATATGAAGTTAATAACAAGAGTCCCCCTTTACATCAGAGTCCACAGAGTTCCCCTTTTACATTTGTACTCGCAGAGTTCCCTTACACTGGAGAACTCTAGGGCCTCTAACGTAAGGGATGCTCTGGGAACCCTGATTTAAGGGAAAACACTGAGAAATCTGATGTACAGAGAGGACTCTGATGTAAGGAGGAACACTGTGGCCTCTGGTGTAAAGAGGAGCTCTGATGTAAGGGGTGCTCTGAGAACCCTGATTTGCCTTAGATTACTTTTTCAGAGGCAGGAGAGAGAAGAGGGGAGACTTCAGTCACAGACAGGGATGGATGGTGGGCTCACTCAACCCCTTGGCAGTCATCACCTCTCATCCAGATGTATCTGAGGCTATTGGACTTCAAATTTCCAGCCCCAACTTTCCTTTTCTGGAGGCACAGCCCCGGGGATTGGAGTGTGGGCAGACACAGAGGGGTAGGGGCAGGAGGAAGAAGTGCAGATCGAGCCCTCTCTCCTCTCCTGTCTGTGTGTGTGTGTGGGGGGGGACTGTTAGTGCTGGCTTTGGGCAGCATAAAAGAGAGTGTAACAGACACTCTCAGCTTAGACAACTGCAGCCAGCAACCCTGCTGGGAAGCCATAGTCTGAATAATGTGTCCGGGTTTCAGGCAGTCTGAAACCCGGACGCATGATTCCAAACCCGAACTGTCCGGGTGAATCCTGGACAGGTGGCAACCCTAGCGGGAGGTCAGCTGAGCGGCACTGCACAGAAGGCATTAATAACACATTGATCACAGCAACATACACAGTTCACACTGCAATATAGTGCATCCCAGGATTCAACAACCATTTTAAACTAGGGCTTATTTTCGGGTTGGGCTTATATTGCAGCCCTCCCCAAAAATCACAGTAGGGCTTATTTTCGGGGAAACACGACATGAGGTGCTCTTCCGGTGCTATTGCTAATACAATGAATAATTAAAGTCCAGCAAAGCTTTTTCAGTTGACGGTACCTCACATGATACTTTACACAATGAGTTGTGTGAGGTACACTCCACACAATGCATTAAACTGGTTGTAAACCTCAGACATGAAATATGAATAAAGCATGTCCCATAGTGTGTACTTGTCTCAGTCCAGAGCACTGTGGGGTTCATTTACTAAAACTGGAGAGTGCAAAATCTGGTGTAACTCTTCATAGAAACCAATCGGCTTCCATTTTTTTTTGTCAAAGCTTAACTGAACAAGTTGAAGTTAGAAGCTGATTGGCTACTATGCAGAGCTGCACCAGATTTTGCACTTTTAGTAAATCAACCACTAAGTGTAAGTCTAGCCGCTTCATTCCTCTGCTGTCAGCATGAATCACTTCTGACAAGTTTTCCTGACACCAAGAGCAAAAAGGTAACAGAGGAGGCAGCTCCAGCACACCGCCTGTGATTGACAGCCACCGCTCTGTTCCTGTGTGCTGTGTGATGGGGGTTGGGGGGGAGGGATGTCCCTTCCCTCCAATCTGCTCTCAGACCTTTCCTCACTGAACTCTGAGGGGATATGCTTTGTTTATATTTCATGTCTGAGGTTTACAACCACTTTAAAGAGGAGTCCCCCTCCCCCCCCAAAAAAATGAAAAGTCTGTAGCTTCTGACTTTTACTATTAGGTTACTTACCTGTCCAGGCATCCAGCGGTGTCCTCACCCGAGCCAATTCTTGAATCAACTCTCAGGTGCTGGCGCCGCCATTTTGGCTAAGGGAAACTGGCAGTGGAGCCTCACAGCTTCACAGCCGGTATCCCACTGCGCATGCGCGAATCGAGCTGCACATTTAAATGGGTCAGCTGCAGGGGGTGGGGGAAGGGGGCCAACTTCTGGCTCACTTTGCCTAGGCGAAGTAAGCCAGATGTGGTGAGCGGGTACCTGTCAAAACCAGGTACCCTTTGCCCCCTCCCTCCCCAAAAGGTGCCAAATGTGGCAGCAGAGGGGGGGAAGGACAAGCGGAGCTTCCCTTTTGGGTGGAGCTCCGCTTTAAGTTACATTTGCTGTAGCTGATGATCTAAAGTTACTTACCAGAAACGTGCTCACCAATGTTATGCACGTGACATGGCTTCATGCTAAATCTGGTTTACAAAAAAAGCTTTACAAACTCACATATCAACAAAATAAAACCTGACACCAAAACATTGAATACAAGTTAACAAACATGTCTAAACAATGCCGGGGGGAGAAAAATCCCCCAAGAGAGCTCTTGTTTATGATACGCCATTTTGTTCATAAGGGTTCAGCTTATTTCCACGTCCTTTAACCTTACCAGTCACAGAATAAAAATCAAACAAGCCAAGGGGGGATTTATTGGGGCCGCAACACACAACTGTTGAGGCAAATTGCTCGGGACAGCTAGGACAGCTCAAATGTTGCCATCAGAAGTGGAAAATACCAGACGTCCTTCGCTACATTATGATTTTTACTCCGCTGAGTCCCAGCAATTATCTATTCAGCGTGCAATCAAGCAGATACAAAAGGGTCTCTCATACGCTGTAACAAAGGTTTGGCTAGCGCGTAAGTGTTGGGCCGGGTACCATGACACATCCCTGGACAGCACCCTCAGCATCGGTTTTCATCCCCTGCCGTGTAAATAAAGAGCATCAACAATCAGAGTATTGTAGTTACAGAAACACTGGTATTGCCGCAGGGAAACGCGGTGACAATGTGACAATGGGGTCGTTTGTGATACAGGCTGAGGCGGACGGGACGCGGCTGAACCGGAGGGCGATAACAAAGTCACTGATACTTACTGGGCGAGAGAGATTAGGGTGCAGGTCGGAAATGTTGACAAAAGCTTGCCGGAAGGTGCGCAACGCCATCCTCCAACACGATCTGATAGAGAGGGTAAAAAAATGTATACATTCAAGATACAGTCAAAGGACACTGGAGGGCATTCACTGGCATGTCAATATGTCAAAGTTTTCTAACATTTACAGGGCTGCATGCACAGCTCCCAACTGTTCCTGATTTCCAGGGGACTGTCCCTGATTTCCAGGGACTGTCCCTGATTTGGAGCAATGTTCCTCTGTCCCTCTTTCCTCCTCATTTGTCCCTCATTTGGGTCTGATCTATATAGATGTATATAAAATGCATTTTTTTTAAGTGTTTTTCAGTGCTAAACTTTTCATCTGATTTCTAAATTGCTGCATTTGTAAATTCCAAAAGCCAATATAAAGGAATAGTAGCGGGGAAAAAAAAGCACTTGTGTGTTTAACCAATCTTGTTTTTTTGTGCATGTAGCATCGACACTTTTACAAGGTGTCCGCTATGTGTGAAATGTTTTTTTCTCAGAACAGTAATGGGGTTCTGAGGGTTAATTGTGCAGGTTAACTTTAGCATCAGTTTGTCTGGGCTGTACTAGGGTTCTGCCTGGTCAAGGGTACACTTAAAGCGGAAGTAAACCCATCGATTTAACAGTCTAAAAAAAAAAGGCATGCCGTGAATGCTAACTGCACATTGGCTGTGCTCTCAACCAAACAGTCAAACCATCCAATGGCTGGTGTCATAACGGATCACATGTGCAGCACTGTGGCAGTTGAAGATTAAACAGAGGCAAAGATGGCAGCTTCCTTGGCTGAAAACGATAGGGGGGTTTACTTCCACTTTAAGTGCACATGACATGCACAGAACCAGGCCTGGTTGGACGTTTTGAGTATCAGTCTTCCCCGGAGCCACTCAGTGGGTGCGTCTGGCTCCGCTGAGGAGTCTGGGGAAGGGTACTTAAGGTGTTGAAGTCACGTGTTCGGGGTTCGGCTACAGCTGCCTGTTCCTGAATCTGGACCGGGGGAGCCCGCGAGGGGTCCCGGGCCCGGGAGCGTTTGCCGTCCCGCAACATGGTCATTCTGACTAGCCCCACAGACCCGCTTGGTCTGGGGCGGGGATCCATCTGTTCCCGAGTCTTGGAACCGGCTGGTCCGAGGCGCAGTGACTGAGGGAGGATTCAAGGCGTCCGGGTGTGCTCTCAACTTGGAGGGGCACCGCAGCTCGTGTAAGCGACCGGGGGAGGACTCTTCGGAGAAGGGCCAACAAGCTGGCATCCCAAGAAGTGCCTGGTTGCTGGGTTGTCAAGGACACTAAAGAATCCACACTTTCCCGGTACTGCCAAGGAGACAGAAATCGTTTCAGGTACTGAGAAAAGGTTCCTATTTCATTCTCGGTTGAGACTTTATTCAGTGTCAGAGACTTTGCAAGTTTCCGGATCAAAGTGCTGACTGCCATAATCTCTGGCTAGAGATTTGTTCAGCTTTGAAGCGCCCAGCTGCGAGTGGCTACTCTCTGGGTTTGTGTTAGAGACTTTTCGATTGTCAGCAGTTCAGTGTGCCTGAGTTTCTTCACCCTTACCCTCTGTTCCCACATGAGACTGTGTTTGTTGGATGTTACCCCTGCAAATAAAAACCTTTCTAAAAGGACTTTTATGGTGTCAGCGTCCAAAGTTGTTGGGTACTAACCCTGGGAACCCCCCTGGACATGGAAGAACAAGCCAAGCGGTGTAACTGGTAAGCCCAAAAGTCAAGGCCGCCCCATCGAGGGTTATGGCCGCTACATACAATTCTCCTTTAAGAGGCGTGGCAAAGGGTGTGTCCTAGGCCTGCATACTTTTACTGATAGGTGTCCCTCATTCCCATCTCAAAACGTTGGGCGGTGTGCTGCATGGCACGTTTTTATGGTAATATTTCATGAAGAGATTTGTAGAAGTTCTCATAGTTTGTCCGACCAGCTAGGACCCAGGGTGGTGATGTAATAAAACGTAAAGGTGTTGGCGCTCAAATCATCATAAATAGAAGAGCGGAGATTCATCATTTCCAGGTCCCATTCGTGACATCCAAGCAAATAGTATATTTAGAGCGAGGCGCGGATTGCACGCCATTACGAGTCTGATATACCCATCCGCACATGCTGTAGACACCTTAGTGCCGGGCCTGGCACAGTCACATGTGAGTGCAAATGTTGTTATTACTTTAAACCATTTTTATTAAAAGGAACTACACCATAAGAGCTCTTCTTTGTGTCCATGGTGGAGTTTGTTCACCAATCCTTTGCCGGAGGGCGTCCCACAGTGGAGAGATGTTGTACAGGGGGTCCCCGGGTTACAAACAAGATAGGGACTGTAGGGTTGTTCTTAAGTTGAATCTGTTTGTAAGTCGGAACAGGTACATTTTTTAAGTGTAGCTCCAGCCAAAAAATCTATTTTTAAGTTTTTTAGATAACCCTTCTCTATGTTATCACCCCTGTAACATTTGTTTTGCTGTCTGTGCCCCTGTTCAGAAGATTTCACCTCACCTTTTGTCCCAATGAAAATTGGATTTTGAAAATTTTGGGTTGTTAGGGAAACATGGACTGGTGATAAAGCATCAGTGGAGACACCTTTTTCCCATAATAACTCTTACAGGAGTGAATTTCCCTTCCTAGGGGTGGATTTCCTCTCACTTCCTGTTGTCTCCCTCCGTTTGGAAGTAGGAGTCGTTTGTAAGTCGGATGTTTGTAAGTAGGGGACCCCCTGTATCCAGGATCATACTGGTTTTGTCATAAAGCGTATTTTGACCTACTGTAAAAAGTGGTCCAATGCCTCTGGTGAGATGCCATCTTCCTTATGAGCTCTCGTGGTGACGCATTTATTTAAAGATACATCAATTATTATTTTTTTATGGAGTTGGGAATGTCACTTTGGTCTTTTTCAGTTTGAAACTTGCATATAGTGTATTTGTACTGTTATATATGATGAATAATTTGTTATTTATGATGATTTGAGCGCCAACACCTTTACGTTTGTTACATCACCAACATGCAGAAATAGCGGCACCGATGTCTACGGCGCATGCACCGTAGACATCAGGCGCAGGCGCACACAGCGTGCCGTTTCTAACGGCGATCATGCCGTTAGTGGCGGCACCGGCGCGCCTGTGCGGGAGTAAAGTCATCGCGGCTCCGGCCATTCACAGCGCCGGAGCCGCGATACCCGGAAGTCACTCCGGGTATCATGGCGGCGTCGGAGGAGGGGAACGAGGACCGCTTCGGGGGCTTCGATCTCAGGTAAGTAATTCATAATGAGCTAGTATCCTATGCATACTAGCTCATTATGCCTTTGTCTTGCAGGCTGTATTTTTTTTTTTTTTTCAGAGGCTTTACTTCCTTAAGACAGAAAATAATTTTTGTGGCCGGGAATCTTCCTCTTCTTTTCTTGCACATGCGCAATTCTTCACATTTCTCGCACGATGCACGATTGATTTGAAAATCATTTGTTTTTCCAAAAATTTCCAACATGTTCGATTACTCAAATTTGATTGCCGCAACGAAAATCGTCTGTTGCTGCAGCCCCACTAATTGTGCGAAATTCGAACGAAAATTCATAAATAAGATTTTCGAAAGAAAATTCTTTTGAAATGTGACCCATGTATGGCCTGCCTTAGGATCAGATTTGTCCGTCACAATGTCGCAGTCCTGCTAAAAATCGCAGATTGCCGCCATTACCAGTAAAAACAATAAAAAAAAAAAAAATGAAAAGTCCATAAATCTATACCATAGTTTGTAGATGTGATAACTTTTGTGCAAACCAATCACTATACGCTTATTGCAATTTTCTTTTACCAAAAATATGTAGAAGAATACATATCGGCCTAAATTGATGAATACATTTTTTTTTTTTGGATATGTATTATAGCAGAAAGTAAAAAATTTTTTATTTTTTTTCAATTGTTGGTCTTTTTTTGTTTATAGTGCAAAAAATAAAAACCGCAAAGCTCTATTTGTGGGGAAAAAGGGACGTCAATTTTGTTTGGGTACAATGTCGCACGACCGTGCAATTGTCAGTTAAAGCGACGCAGTGCCGAATCGCAAAAAATTACCTGGGTGGGGGGTAAAACTTTCCGGGGCTAAAGTGATTAAAAAAGGCTCAGCCTTGGAACACCCACAAAGATGCTAAAAAATGCCTCAAAAGGCTAAAAAAAAAAAAACGTAAAATGACCAAAGACGCCCAGCTGGAGTGTGAATACAGCCAAACGGTAGAAGATTTTCAAGCGAGAATATTCGTATAAAGAATGGACGAATGTCGGATATTTTACTTGCTGTTAACATTCAATTTTAAAATGAACCACCTGCACTGTCCGAAAATGAATTTGAGCGAAAAAAGTTTTCCATCCTCCTTCGAACATTCCTGTTACTGCGGTCGAAAACGAACGTCAATTTGACCCCCATTAACGATTAGAGAATTCAACGGACGTTTTTAAAGTGAAAATTTGCATATGTAAGGTTGGAATAGGTGTAAAGCATCGATGACATCAGTTTAGGACGCTTCTGAGATCATTCAGAGATTATTGATGGCTACATTTCACCTGCAGCTGACCTCCGTCTGACCTGCTTCAATCAGATTTCACATTTCTTCATATGTAATACCTGTGTGACATGAACAAAACCCCACAGACACAAGAGAAATAAATCCTACAATAATATATGGGTCCCTCGGGCTTTACTGTGAATGTATACACTGTGTGAAATAATCCAGCCATAGCCTGACTCTCCTGTCACTTCATAGTGGGAAGGAACCACAAGGCCCAGCATACTCCCTCAGCCACTGACACCTCACATGTGTCCCTTATCACTGAGCATGTCCCCTGTACAGATATTTCACCTCTTCCACCGCAATGTCTGCCTCACAGGAAATGTCTCCTAGCTCCGCCCCTCCTGCTGTGACAGGAATCTCCTCAGGATGTCTTCTTCCCAGGATTTCCCGCCTCTGCAGTCAGAGTCATGTGACCTGACTATCCCCCAGCCTGCCTCAGGCCCTTCTTCCCTCCCCCAGCAAGTGTCATGTACCCTGAATATCGCCCTCCCCCCAGCCTGCCTCAGAGCCCCCCACACCTACCTCAGGCTCTCCCCACCCTCAGCAAGTGTCATGTGACCCAACTATCCCCACACCTACCTTAGGCCCCCACGCCACCATCTGCAAAAAATGTCATTTGATCTGACTATCCCCACACTTTCCTCAGATACTCCCACCTTCAGCAAGGGGTCATGTGACCCGAATCAGGCCCCCCCACCTGTGCAAAAAGTGTTATGTGACCCAATTAACCACACACCTACCTCAGGCCCCTGTCCACCCCCAATAAGTTTTATGTGTCCCGACTATTCCCACAACTACCTCAGGCCCCCCCCCACCCTCAACAAGTGTCATGTGACCCGGCTATACCCTCACCTACCTCAGGTCCCTCATCCACCCCCAACAAGTGTCATGTGACCCGGCTATACCCTCACCTACCTCAGGCCCCCCCCACCCCCAACAAGTGTCATGTGACCCGACTATCCCCTCACCTATCTCAGGCCCCCCACCCTCAACAAGTGTCATGTGACCCGGCTATACCCTCACCTACCTCAGGCCCCTCATCCACCCCCAACAAGTGTCATGTGACCCAGCTATAACCTCATCTACCTCAGGCCCCCCCACCCCCAACAAATGTCATGTGACCCAGCTATCCCATTACCTACCTCAGGCCCCTCGTCCACCCCTAACAAGTGTCATGTGACCCGACTATTCCCACAACTACCTCAGCACCCCCCCCCCACCCTTAACAAGTGTCATGTGACCCGACTATTCCCACAACTACCTCAGGCCATACCCACCCTCAACAAGTGTAATGTGACCCGGCTATCTCCTCACCTACCTCAGGCCCCCCCACCCCCAACAAATGTCATGTGACCCGGCTATCCCCTTACCTACCTCAGGCCCCCCCCCCACCCCAACAAGTGTCATGTGACCCGACTATTCCCACAACTACCTCAGGCCCCCCCCCCCCACCCTTAACAAGTGTCATGTGAACCGACTATTCCCACAACTACCTCAGGCCATACCCACCCTCAACAAGTGTAATTTGACCCAGGTATCTCCTCACCTACCTCAGGCCCCCCCACCCCCAACAAGTGTCATGTGACCCGGCTATACCCTCTTCTACCTCAGGCCCCCCACCCCCAACAAATGTCATGTGACCCGGCTATCCCCTTACCTACCTCAGGCCCCCCCACCCCAACAAGTGTCATGTGACCCGACTATTCCCACAACTACCTCAGGCCATACCCACCCTCAACAAGTGTCATGTGACCCAGCTATCCCCTCACCTACCTCAGGCCCCCCCCCCCCAACAAGTGTCATGTGACCCGATTATCCCCACAACTACCTCAGCCCCCTCACCCTCAACAAGTGTCATGTGACCCAGCTATCCCCACACCTACCTCAGGGCCCTTGTCCACCCTTAACAAGTCTCATGTGACCCAACTATTCCCACAACTACCTCAGCCCCCACCCCACCCTCAACAAGTGTCATGTGACCCGACCATTCCCTCACCTACCTCAGACTCCCCTACCCCAACAAATGTCATGTGACCCGACTATTCCCTCACCTACCTCAGACCCCCCACCCTCAACAAGTGTCATGTAACCCGACTATCCCCTCATATACCCCAGGCCCCCACCCCCAAGTGTCATGTGACCCAACTATCCCCTCATCTACCTCAGGCCCCCCCACCCCCAACAAGTGTCATGTGACCCGGCTATACCCTCTTCTACCTCAGGCCCCCCACCCCCAACAAATGTCATGTGACCCGGCTATCCCCTTACCTACCTCAGGCCCCCCCACCCCAACAAGTGTCATGTGACCCGACTATTCCCACAACTACCTCAGGCCATACCCACCCTCAACAAGTGTCATGTGACCCAGCTATCCCCTCACCTACCTCAGGCCCCCCCACCCCCAACAAGTGTCATGTGACCCGATTATCCCCACAACTACCTCAGCCCCCTCACCCTCAACAAGTGTCATGTGACCCAGCTATCCCCACACCTACCTCAGGGCCCTTGTCCACCCTTAACAAGTCTCATGTGACCCAACTATTCCCACAACTACCTCAGCCCCCACCCCACCCTCAACAAGTGTCATGTGACCCGACCATTCCCTCACCTACCTCAGACCCCCCTACCCCAACAAATGTCATGTGACCCGACTATTCCCTCACCTACCTCAGATCCCCCACCCTCAACAAGTGTCATGTAACCCGACTATCCCCTCATATACCCCAGGCCCCCACCCCCAAGTGTCATGTGACCCAACTATCCCCTAATCTACCTCAGGCCCCCCCCACCCCCAACAAGTGTCATGTGACCCGACTATCCCCTCATCTACCTCAGGCCCCCCCCCCCCCCCCAGGCCCCCCCCCCCCACCCCCAACAAGTGTCATGGAACCCGGCTATCCCCTCACCTACCTCAGCCCCCCCCCCCACCGCAACAAGTGTCATGTGACCCGACTATCACCATCAGGAAACCTGCCCTGAGAAAATGGCATGACGCCATCACTGCAGTGCCATACAAACAGGAAGTGGCTGCAAATAGACTGCAGGGGACTGACAGCCCTAAGACGTAACAAAATATGAAAAAAAAATAACGTTTTAGTGAATTGTTTATTACACAGCGCTTTAGCAAACTGAACGCCATTCCGCGAGGGGTTACGTCTACTTTAAATATGCCGCTGTGTAAAATGATTTGTGATTAAATATGAAAGCACTGTGAGCTCCAGAACAAATTATTTGACCTTCAGACCTTTACCGCTGACAAAGGTTAGAAAAGCAATTGTGTATTTCAGCACGATGTGATGTGTGTATGATGACTATGCCTAGAGCCACCACCTGTATGCAGAGCCATGGCATGTCCACAAGTCTGCGCCAATTAGTACCCTGATGACAAACCAACAGCTGTGACTCTGACAGATCTGCTCATAGAGAAGGCTGGATAAACGGCAGTATTTATGGACATTATAAGAGCGGTAATACTAATAGTGAGGCTGGAGTCATTACTGCAGGATCTTTAAATAGCTTGTAAAATCTGAATGAACCATTTATTCTGCTTTCCAGCTTCATTTATATGTGTCCAGGGAAGGTGTTACAGTAGTCATATACTCTATGTATGTTTATAGACAAACCAACTATAAAAAATGAATTGTTATTAACTCTTTATGACCGTCTAACACATACAACGGTCAGCCATAACTTTATGACCACCCACCTAATACTGAGTATGTCCGCCTTTGCCACCAAAACAGCCCTGACCCATCCAGGCATGGACTCCACTAGACCTCTGAAGGTGCTATCTGTCACCAAGCTGTCAGTAGCAAATCATTTAAGTGCTGTAAGTTGCTAGGTGGGGGCCTCCATGGATCAGACTTATTTTTTTTCAGCACATCCCACAAATGCTCGATTGGATTGAAATCGGGGAACTTTGAAGGCCAAGTCAACACTGCAAACTTGTTGTTGTGTTCCTCATGTAGTACCCTCTAGTGTGTGTTAGAAGTTAGTGCAGGGGGTGTTAGAGTGTAGACCCCTTTCACACCAAGGGCGTTTTGCAGGCGCTATAGCATTAGAAATAGTGCCTGCAATCCGCCCTAAAACAGCTGCACCATTGTCTCCAGTGTGAAAGCCGGGGTGTTTTCACACTGGATCGGTACGCTGGCAGGACGTCCGGAAAAGTCCTGCCAGCAGCTTCTTTGGAGCAGTGAAGGAGTGGTGTGTTTATCGCTCCTCCACCGCTCCTCCACCGCTCCTCCACCGCTGCTCCCCATTGAAATCAATGGGGCAGCGCTGTAATACGGCCGCTATTGCAGCGTACTGCCGGGGGTTTTAACCCTTTATCGGACGCTAGCAAGGGGTAAAAGCAACCCTCTAGCGGCCGAAATGCGCCACAAATCCGACGGTAAAACGCCGCTAAAAATAGTGGCGTTTTACCGCCGACGCTATGGGCGGCGTGGTGTGAAAGGGTTCTTAGAGTAGGCAAGTTATAGTTTGGCTCAGAGCTAAGTCTGAGGAAGGGTTAGGGTTCAGTAAAGTTCAGGGCTGGATGACTTATTCTGGCAGCCCTCTGGTGACTCCTGCTGTGCTAGAAGGTTGGAAAATGTTCTAGAATCAGTGGGTGGAGGTTAAGAGGAGCTGCCATGCATATTTATGAAGCCTCAGCCAATCCCCAGTGGTGGGCTGGCAGGGGGCTGAGACCACCTCATTAATAGTCATGGGCCATGCCAGCAGGGGCAGTCGGGTGGAAGATGGAGATGCAGTGATGAGGAGGCTGTTGGTGGCCCTCAGGGGTGCCCCCTAGTCTGGGGGGGGGGGTTGTCCTGCCTTGGGCCGGGGCTCAGGTGCTGGAAGGATCCTGCCATAACACACGGAAGCAGGCTTTCCTGGAGGCACGGGAGCAAGACAGAGACAGTGAATAGAGCAACAAGAGGAGACTAACAAAGGGGGGTTATAAACTGCCACATCTAACCCATCGTCCTTGAAGACAGTGTTGTGCTTAAGTCTTCAGCCTTTCCCTAGAGATCTCCTGAGACTCAACCGGGTGGGCTGGTGGAGAGTCAGCCAGGTGGAATGGTGGAGAGTCATTGGTTGGACTGGTGGAGAGTCAGCCGGGTGAACTGGTGGAGAGTCAGCCTGGTGGATGGGTGGAGAGTAGAGAGTCAGCCGGGTGGACTGGTGGAGAATCAGCCAGGTGGACTGGTGGAGAGTCAGCATGGTGGATGAGTGGAGAGCGGAGAGTGAGCCGGGTGGACTGGTGGAGAGTGAGCCAGGTGGGCTGGTGGAAAGTCAGCTGGGTGGACTGGTGAACCCAGCTGACTCTTCGGTTGGACAGGTGGACTGGTGGAGAGTCAGCCAGTTGGACTGGTGGAGAATCAGCCAGTTGGACTGGTGGAGAGTCAGCACATTGGATGGGTGGAGAGTCAGCCGGATGGACTGGTGGAGAGTGAGCCAGGTGGGCTGGTGGAAAGTTAGCTGGGTGGACTGGTGGGCCCAGCTGACTCTTCGGGTGGACAGGTGGACAGGTGGACTGGTGGAGAGTGGAGAGTCAGCCGGGTGGACTGGTGTGGAAAGTTAGCCTGGAGGGTTAGTTAAAAGGGCAGCAAGGTGGGTTGGCAATGCCGGAAAAGGTGGTGCTGGGATCAGTGACCACAGAGGAGAAGTTACAAGCTGTTTCACTATATATTTACTACACAACAAGGGGGTACAATTTCCTTCCTGTAAAGGGCCATTGCTAAATCTGAATGGGAGCCCATCAGATTATTCTGCAGTAATTCAGATGGAGCAAGCACATGTGTGCAGGAGGAAAGTAAAGGGACTGTATATGAATGAATGATTTGTATAGCGCTACAAATGCGAACTGAATCGCCTCAAGGCGCTTGTCTGCTCTTGTTGTCATGCAATATTTAGAAGAGGTGGGTCTTGAGTTTTTTCCTGAAGGCCTGATGGTTTTCTTCCAAGCGGATGTTGTTTGGTAGAGCATTCCATAGCCGAGGTCCCTGTACTGCGAATCTTTGTTCTCCCTTCGATTTGTAGCGGGCTTTGGGGATGAGAAGGCGGTTTTGGTTTGTCGATCGAAGGCTGCGATTTGGTATGTATTTTTCTATTTTCTCACAAAGGTATTTAGGAGCATTTCCTTGTGTACATTTGTGGGTGAGGCAGAGGGTCTTGAATATGATCCTGTCTTTTACCTTGAGCCAATGGAGGGTCCTTAGGGATGGGGAGATGGTTTCTTTCCGGTGACTAGTCTTGCTGCTGTGTTTTGGACGATTTGAAGGCGCGCAATCTGGTAATCCGGTAATCCTATGTAGAAGGAGTTTGCGTAGTCGAGACGCGAGTTGATGATAGTTCCTACTACTACCGCTTTTTCCTTTTCCGGGATGAATGGGATAAGTCTGCGCAGCATGCGGAGGAGATGATGGGATCTGCTGATTACCGATCCTATTTGTGCCTTCATGGTCATCTCTGAATCAAAGATGACTCCGAGGCTTTTCGCTTTGGTGCTTGGGAGGATGGTCTGTCCAAGGGTGGTAGGTGGTGTCCATGGGGTCTTCGTCTTTTTCCTTTGGTTTGCGTCGAGCAGCAGTAGTATATAGCTGTATATAGGAAGATGTCCCTGAAGTTGAAGTTTTGCTGAAGTCAAGTGGGCATCCCATACCTTCCCATCCCTATCCAAGTTATTAACCCTCAAATAAATAACAAAAACAAAGTCACAGACTGTTCTCTGACTCTGGGTGCTTGTAAAGATTTGGTGTGCCTGGCTGTGCAGGAGTAGGGGATCCAAGTTCATCTGCAGTCCCTACGGGGGTGGGGTGTGCTATTCTCAAACAATTCTTGGACCATTTTTGCAGTGTGGCAGGGCACATTATTCTGCTAAAGGGGCCACTGCCATCAGGGAATGCCATTTCCATGAAGTGATCATGTGTACTTAGTCAGAAACAATGTTTAGGTAGGTGGTACATTTAGGCATTTGGCATTTGGGAGGGTATACTGATCAGTACAATTAGGGATGAGCCGAACACCCCCCGTTCGGCTCGCACCAGAACCCGCGAACGGACCTAAAGTCCGTGCGAGCTTTAGAACCCTATTAGTTATAATGGATGCGAACGTTCGAAATTAAAAGTGCTCATTTTAAAGGCTAATATGCATGTTAATGTCATAAAAAGTGTTTGGGGACCTGGGTCCTGCCCCAGGGGACATGTATCAATGCAAAAATTTTTTTTAAAAAACGGCCGTTTTTTTCAGGAGCAGTGATTTTAATAATGCTTAAATTGAAACAATAAAAGTGTAATATTCCTTTAAATTTCGTACCTGGGGGGTGTCTATAATATGCCTGTAAAGGGGCGCATGTTTCCCGTCTTTAGAACTGTCTCTGCGCAAAGTGTCATTTTTGAAAGTAAAAAAGCTATTTAAAATCACTCGCGGCTAATGTTAATTCACGGCTCCCGTAACACAGAGAACAGTGATTCATTGAAACTCATTCATAAAAAAAAGTCATTGATAGAAAATAAAAAAAATGAAAAAAAAAAAAAGCGTAGGGGTCCCCCAAATTCAATAACCAGGCCCTTCAGGTCTGGGATGGATTTTAAGGGGAACCCTAGCCAAAAAAAATGGCGTGGGGTCCCCCTCAAAATCCATACCAGACCCTTATCCGAGCACGCAACCTGGCAGGCCGCAGGAAAAGAGGGGGGGACGAGAGCGGCCCCCCCTCTCACCTGAACCGTACCAGGCCACATGCCCTCAACATTGGGGAGGATGCTTTGGGGGTCTAAGACCCCTAAAGCACCTTGTCCCCATGTTGATGAGGACAAGGGCCTCTTCCCCACAACCCTGGCCGGTGGTTGTGGGGGTCTGCGGGCGGGGGGCTTATCGGAATCTGGAAGCCCCCTTTAACAAGGGGACCCCCAGATCCCGGCCCCCCCCCTGTGTGAAATGGTAAGGGGGTACAAAAGTACCCCTACCATTTCACCAAAAAAGTGGCAAAGACCAGCGCAAGAAGAAGCGGATCGGAGGAAGAAGAAAATGGAAGAAGAAGATGGAAGAAGATGAAGGAAGGAGAAGATGAAGAAACCGAAGGATGAAGAAAGAAGAAAGAAGATTTTAATAAAGGAATTGTCAAAGACTGTCTCCTGTCATTTTTACAATTTTTGCCACTTTTTTGGTGAAATGGTAGGGGTACTTTTGTACCCCCTTACCATTTTACACAGGGGGGGGCCGGGATCTGGGGGTCCCCTTGTTAAAGGGGGCTTCCAGATTCCGATAAGCCCCCGCCCGCAGACCCCCACAACCACCGGCCAGGGTTGTGGGGAAGAGGCCCTTGTCCTCATCAACATGGGGACAAGGTGCTTTAGGGGTCTTAGACCCCCAAAGCATCCTCCCAATGTTGAGGGCATGTGGCCTGGTACGGTTCAGGCGAGAGGGGGGGCCGCTCTCGTCCCCCCCTCTTTTCCTGCGGCCTGCCAGGTTGCGTGCTCGGATAAGGGTCTGGTATGGATTTTGAGGGGGACCCCACGCCATTTTTTTTGGCTAGGGTTCCCCTTAAAATCCATACCAGACCTCAAGGGTCTGGTATGGATTTTGAGGGGGACCCTACGCCATTTTTTTTTTTTTTTTGGCTGGGGTTCCCCTTAATATCCATCCCAGACCTGAAGGGCCTGGTTATTGAATTTGGGGGGACCCCTACGCTTTTTTTTTGTTTTTTATTAATGAATGACAGCTCTCTGTGTTACAGGAGCCATCAATTCATTAGCCGTGAGTGATTTAAATAGCTTTCTTCCTGCAAAAATGACACTTTTTTGCAGGGAAAGTTCTAAGCACAGGAAACCTGCCCTCCTTCACAGGCCACCTATAGACACCCCCCAGATGTGATACTGCAATGCTGTTCTAACAGCACGCACACACAAATCCCCAGAAATAGAGCACATATTGTTGTCAGCAGTCAGCAGCACACTGACACGCTGACACTGTCTGAAACATAATATGCGAGGCCGCCGGCGCGGCGGCCTCTTATACCGTGGGGCGTGTACTAAAGCCCCTGAGCTATAATTGGCTACAGGCATCCTGCCTGTAGCCAATTATGGCTCTCCTCGCTGCCGGCGCTGTGATTGGCCAAGCATGCGGGGTCACAGTGCATGCTTGGCCAATCATCAGCCAGCATTGCACTGCGCGGGCCGCAATGCATTGCGGGGCCGCGCGCATCACACGAATTTGATGCGAGCGGCCCCAATAGTTCTGGGCTCGCCGAGCGAGCGAACACCCGGTGCTCGATTCGAACATGGGTTCGAATCGAACACCGGGCTCATCCTTAAGTACAATCTGTTATCTGGAAAAAACACGTCTAAACTAAAACGCCCATAAACGCCGCTTAACGCACATAAACGCGGCATGTAAAAGTGGCAAAACTGATGTTTTTAATTGTCGGTTACTAGCTGTTGACTTCCAGCGTTCAGAAGACTCCTCAATGGAACTCGTAAAATTGCAGTTTTCAGTAGAACAAAAGGTGAGGGGAAATCTTTTAATAGGGACTCCTGTTCTGGTGACAACTGTCTAATGCCCCGTACACACGGTCGGAAATTCCGACAGAAAATGTCCGATAGGACCATGTTGTCGGAAAATCCGACTGTGTGTGGGCTCCATCTGACTTTTTCCGTCGGAATTTCCGACAGAAAAAATTGGAGATCCTGCTTTCAAATTTTCCGATAACAAAATCCGATCTGACTTTTTCCGATCGTGTGTAGAGAAAATGCCACGCATTATGAGATCAAATTAGGAGACCAAACCTATTGGCTACTAGCCTCTACGTAGTTCCGTTGTACGCAATGAACGTCACCACGTTCAGAATGATCGGATTTTCCGACAACTTTGTCCGACCGTGTGTATGCAACACCAGTGTCGGACAAAATCCGTCAGAAAAAATTTGACGGATTTTGTGGTCGGAATTTCCGATCGTGTGTACGGGGCATAAGAGGGGTTTTCCTCATTTGTAGAGATTTCCTCTTACTTCCTGTTGTGTCTCTGGGACAGGGAGTAAAAGGAAATTTCCTCAATGAGGTGAAGGCATCAAAAAGAGCTATTTTTTTCAAAACCTATACATACACTTTAATAAGGAGGGTTTGTTTTTAAAGGTATGATAGACTTTAAATGGCTCTTGAAGGTTATGGAAGCTCCTTCCTACTATCCTGGACATGCTCTTGTGCCCCTCAAGAAATTTGATTGGAAAAAAGAGAGATGTATTTGATTTTCTGTATTTATAGTTGGGTTTTGAATTTATTTAGAGTACTTCCGTTTATTTGCAGTCCCCCACAGGGCCGGATTAACATAGGGGCTATTGGAGCTGCAGCACCAGGCCCCTTTCTCAAGATAGGCCCATTTGCCCAAAAAAAAAAATCAAAAAAAAAAAGATTGACTTCGAGGGTTGTAGCTCAGCGACCAGGAGCCATAGAGACTCCCCATGGTGGTGGGTATGTAGCTAAATACCTACTTCAACACTGGTTCAAATATGGGGCTGCTATCATCTATAGTTCCAGAGATACAGGGCTGCTTGCGCAGTTGGTCAGAAAGCTCCATACAGAGCGGCCGGTATAAATACAAGCTGGAACACTCTGCAGCAGACTGAGAGGATGAGATCTCAGGGCTTATAATAATTATTTGTATATTACTTATGATAATTAACCCCTTGCTACCCAGGCCAATTCTGACACTTCTCTCCTACATGTAAAAATCATCATTTTTTTTTTGATAGAAAATTACTCAGAACCCTCAAGCATTATATATATTGTTTTCCATTTTCCCTATGGAATAAAATGGTGGCCTTTGCAACTTTTTATGTTACACAATATTTGCGCAGCAATTTTTCAAAAGTTTTTTGTGGGAAAGAAACTGTTTCATTCATAAAAAAACACTAAAGTTAGCACGATTTTTTTGTGTAACAAGCAATGCTTTAAATTTTTTTGCAGGTTACTTGTTTAGAGTTGCAGAGAAGGTCTAGTGCTAGAATTATTGCTCTCGCTCTAACGATCGCGGCGATACCTCACATGTGTGTATCTGGCTCTGATACTAACCAGTGCCTACCCAGCCACTGACTAGTATCTCTCCCCAGCCTGTCCCCACACACCCTCTCACCTGCTGACCTGTGAATGGGGGAATCACTCCCGCAGTTTTATTGTGTTCTGCCAGTGAATACGATGATTAGTGTTGCTAACTATAGCTGGCAGCACTGATTGTTTTGGGGAAAACCTGACAGGCTGGTTGTACTCAAGTCGGTTAATAGGTTGACTTGTGTAAAACCTGCTAGCCCATACATAGATCGACTATGGCTGGTCTCTGCTTAATTGGTGTAATTTCAATCCATGTATGGCCCGCTTAACCACTACGCAGTCCCTAAACATCCTTCCACAAACCTTTTTACATTTTTCCTTCCCAGATTACTTCATCCTCCTCTCCTATACATAGCCCACTGTCATACTCTCCACACTTCTCTCCTATACATAGCACCTGCTGTCATATCCTACACACTCCTCTCCTTTACATAGTGCCCACTGTCATACCCTCCACACTCCTCTCCTGTACATAGTGCCCACTGTCATACCCTCCACACTCTCTCCTATACATAGTGCCCACTGTCATACCCTCCACACTCCTCTCCTATACATACTACTCACTGTCATACCCTCCATACTCCTCTCCTATACATAGTGCCCACTGTCATACCCTCCACACTCCTCTCCTGTACATACTACTCACTGTTATACCCTCCACACTCCTCTCCTGTACATACTACCCACCGTCATACCCTCCACACTCCTCTCCTGTAATTACTGCTTACTGTCCTACTCTCCACACTTCTCTCCTGTACATAGTGCCCACTGTCATACCCTCCACACTCCTCTCCTGTACATACTATTCACTGTTATACCCTCCATACTCCTCTCCTATACATAGTGCCCACTGTCATACCCTCCACACTCCTCTCCTGTACATACTACCCACCGTCATACCCTCCACACTCCTCTCCTGTAATTACTGCTTACTGTCCTACTCTCCACACTTCTCTCCTGTACATAGTGCCCACTGTCATACCCTCCACACTCCTCTCCTGTATATATTGCTTACTGTCATACCCTCCACACTCTTCTCTTATACCTAGTGCCCACTGTAATACCCTCTACACTCCTCTGCTGTGCATAGTGCCTTCTGCCATACCCTCCGCACTCCTCTCCTGTACATAGTGCCCACTGTCATACCCTCCACACTCCTCTCCGGTACATACTACCCTCTGTCATACCCCCACACTCCTCTCCTGTACATACTGCCCACTGTCATAGCCTTCACACTGCTCTCCTGTACATACTGCCCACTGTCATAGCCTTCACACTCCTCTCCTGTACATACTGCCCACTGTCATACCCTCCACACTCCTCTCCTGTACATACTGCCCACTGTCATACCCTCCACACTCCTCTGCTGTGCATACTGCCCACTGTCATACCCTTCACACTCCTCTCCTGTACATAGTGCCCTCTGCCATACCCTCCACAATCCTTTCATGTACATAGTGCCCACTGTTAGACCCTCCACATTCCTATCCCTCACCTGCACATACTTCCCACTTTTATCCCCTATGCCTCTTACCCACAAAAAAAGTTCTTTAAAATTATACTAAATATCCTCAATGCTCTAGAATGGGCACACTTTTGTAAGTTCAACTAAAGGAAATCTCAGTCCTCATATTTGTTCTGCCCCATTATTAGTACTCATTTAATTTTGTAATTACTATTGTGATGTATAGATGAACATAGGGGATGTCAGCTACTCTAAAT
The DNA here is from genome assembly GCA_028564925.1 of Lithobates sylvaticus. Classification (NCBI taxonomy): domain Eukaryota; kingdom Metazoa; phylum Chordata; class Amphibia; order Anura; family Ranidae; genus Lithobates; species Lithobates sylvaticus. The sequence goes on along the minus strand of CM053031.1, from coordinate 255,569,498 downwards.
ATAGCACTTGTAAAAAAAGTGTCCCTGAAAATATTTTTGAGAGGCTCCTGTGATATCAAAGCGGTAGTAAACTTTTCTAACATTACTACTTTTTAGAGGCCCTGAGGTAGGTTATGCCATAATGTACAAGTATGCACAGCATATTAGCACATTAGCCCTCCAGTGCAGACTGAGCCCTCCAGTGCTGTGATCAATCCGGCGGGGCCCGGTTGCTTCCATCTTCACCCGGTCTTCCTTCCGGGTTCTGTGCCTTCAGTCACTTGCCTTGGCTGGGCTGCGTTGATGTCATTCCCCACGCATGCTCATGTGCATCCTCTTTCTCTCATCCCCCCTTTCTCTCTCAACCTCCCTCCCTCCCTTACCTCTCACACCTCTTTCATCCGCTTTTTCTCTCTCTCTCATCCTCCCTCTCTCTCTTTAATTTAATTTGTTATAACAAAAAATTGTTTGCATTTTTATTTATAAAAGGCCCGACCAAAATCCTCAGCACCAGGCCCATAAGGCACTAAGTGAGTTTAATTACCACCTTAATCAGCCACAGAACCTGTGTAATTAATATGTGTTTGGTTTTAAAGGGATGAGGTGGCAACCCTAGAGGAACCATTGATTGCTGTAGGGGGACCCTTCACAGTGCACACCAGTGGCCACAGTATGATGCAGCCACTGGTGTGAATAGGCCCTAAAACCTCTGATTCAAAACCTATATTTCAGGGATAACGTGGACAGACCTGGTCTGCCAAGTCCTGTTTCTAATGCCCCATACACACTATCAGTTTTTCTGCTGAGTTTTTCCTTCAGGTTTACCAAAACCATGTAGTAGAAGGGCCTGCCTGATTGCATACAAATTGAAACTCCTAAGGTTTGACCTCATATTATAAGGTTTTGGTAAATCTGAAGGAAAAACTCAGCAGAAAAAAATGATAGTGTGTATGGGGCTTTAGGGCCATGTTCACAGCAGTGATTTTGTGGCAGAGATTTATAGCCGTTATTATTCTCATTATTTTGTGCAGTTATTAGATGGCGAAGAAATATACTCATTTATGCAGCTACAAGGCCTCATGCACACTGGGCATCTAGACCCGTTGCATCATGAGATCCCAGCGTTTCAGTGCCAATGTCCTGTAAAACTCTATG